>JAWDGP010004695.1:0-86418 GCA_033675545.1 Elysia crispata | reverse complement strand
AAGAGTAGCAGCGGCAGAATTAATGATAATGACTTAAAAAAGAGGAGTTAATAGAAAGTTTTTGAATGTTGGGGAAAAGATTACAGGTAATGTGGAACGCGAAATACATTGATTTTAATCATCCTTAACGTCTTTCCTGCAATCTAAATTAGCTCAGCTTTACATTAAGTAACGATTTATCTGAAGTCACCGAAAACAAAAGTGATAAAAATATAGCAAAAAATAAAAAAAAGATTTCCCTTACCATAGAAATTAAAAGAACCTGCCCCACGGTGACTATCATGCCCATGATATTTGAGCTCATCTGGTCTAGTGAAAGAAAACGGCAAAAAAAATTTAAAATCCAATCATCAGATATACCTTCAGCTAGCTGAGTTATATGACAAATCTAATAGTCGACACTCTACATCTTCATTTTCTTCTTTACTAGAATCCTTGTCTTACCTCATCCTCAGCTTCCACTCAATCCCCACGCACACAAATTTATTTTTTGATGTCCTTCTGCCTCTTCTTTCCATGTGGTGATCATCAGTTTTAGAAACTTACTTCTTTAGCTTTAGATCTTTTAAATATCTCAGAAGGATCACCTGCATCAGATTTCGTTTTATTAATGCAGTGTTAAATTTCGACCCTTCTGTGAGATAGAGACAGAGAGCTTTGCCGCCCAAGTACCAAGCACATAATATAATTTAAAGATCTTAGCGTTTAAATAGACAAATGGGTGTCTCGAGGTATTGTCCAAAAAACTGCTGCTGCTGCTGTTGCTAGTACTACTACTACTACTACTTCTACTACTACTACTACTACTACTACTACTACTACTACTACTACTACTACTACTACTACTACTACTACTACTACTACTACTACTAATTCCACTGCTAGTACTGCTTTTTTATTATCTTTGCTGTTACAAAAACGTATATTCAATGAAATATTTCCAACCTGTAGTAATTACTGTCTGCCTCTAGCGCTTCAAGAGCTGATTGTGGCACATGCTTGATGTCTCCTGTTTGCCGATACTCTTGCGCATGCGTGTAACGTCAGATTGTTTTTAATGGACCAGTCGGTGCTTTCAGTAGCTGCGGAGATTAAGTAACTTTTTTTTTATAGCTAACAAAAAAGTAAATAAAAGAGGTACGCGAATCATGTGTTGTTTCGTGAAATATCAATTCATAAGGCGAAGTGTATCTAGACCTTTGTCACACAAGACCTCACTTAAGTTGAGTAAAAGTTTCTAGTAAACGGTGTTAAACTTCCTAGCGGCCTCCGAATTTAGAGGGGTGATTACTTTCAAGCAAAGTCTATACGTGTATTAATTACTAGGCAAAGTGTACGGGTGCATTACTTACAAGGCAAAATGTATGAGCATATTACTTAGAAGGCAAAGTGTATGAGTGTATTACTGACAAAGCTCAGGGTATGGGTGTATTACTTACAAGGCTAGGTGTATGGGTGTATTGCTTACAAGGTACAGTGTATGGGCGTAAGACGTAAGACTTACAAGGCAAAGTGTATCAGTATATTACTTACAACACAAAGTGTATGCGTATATATACTTACAAGGAAAAGTGTATCGGTGCATAACTTACAAGGCTCAGTGTATCAGTGTATTATTTACAAGGTAAAGTGTATTACGCATGTTTTCTATAGAAGAAGAACTGGTTCATACACAAAAGTTAATTGCTCTCGTCACACCACCTTTTCGGTGTTTTCATCAAAGTTTTGTTTCATTTCCGCTTTAAGGAAGAATTATTTCTGATCGGAAAGCTTCTAATTATCTTAATCTGTCTAGCCAGTTTTCTTAATGAAGTTCATTCTCAGTTGCTTTTCTGTTGAGCTTCTCACTTCAACAAAGACCTATAACAACTCCTAACTGTATTTGTCATAAAGCCATTATTATCAGACGTTCAGCACTAGTAGTCGATCGATCGTTATATTATTAACCTTGTAATTTCCTCCTGAAAAGAATTGTCGTTTCTCCATTTTCTTCAAATCCGAAGGCGGCAGTAAGGTCATCTTTCCCACCGTACTCCTCATCAAATAGTGGCGTGGACCTATACGAGAGGATATGTGTATTTCGGTAAACCAGTGGTCGCAAGGTTAACCGATTTTTTTTTCTTTATTATATGTACCCTCACACTCCAACAAACAAAACAGGTTGCTGGACGTGATCTCTGAATGAAACATTGATGGACAGGTATTAAAAGATGACTTAATAACTTTTTTCATTTGTATAGAGATATTCAATATTAATAGTCACTGAGTATGAAACAATAACACGAGATGGAATCACTCATCTGCACCTCGCACCTTTTGTTAACATGTAAATTATTTGTTATACGTAAAAAAAGGTAGCCGACTAATGTTTTTTGCTGTAAGATTTTTTTTGGAGGAAAAAGATTATGAAGCTAACCGAAGTTTACTGCTAAGGAAAGTGCGTTGAATAACTTTTTTTGTACTGGTTCCTTTTGTTTTACTGGATGTTACCTATCTCTCGTGTAGTAGTCTCCAATGCGGCTGAGCTGGCCTTTTGCAGTCCCAATAACGATATCAATACAGTCCATAGCGTGAAGATCTGCACAGTAATAAAAGAGAACAAACACACAAACACACACAAAAAGGTTTTGTGTTATGCTTAGCTCATCAACATGAATTCTCTCCTGGTGCCACAATCGTTCCACTTCTATTAATAACGGAGATAGGCGACTAAAGAGGACTTTTTGACCGAGTTTTTTTTAGGACACCTAGGCATGTCAAAATAATGTAGCATAAAGTTGTAAATTTCCCTAAAGATTGGAGTGATAATATTACGAGGGCAGGCTGATAATTAAGTTCCGTTTGCTAATAACTAGGTCAATTTTCGTCACATCGACCTAAAATTTCATACATATACTCTCGAACCATTTTTCTAGACTTAACTATAACAACAAGTTTGTGTGACGTCATTCGTGCTCATAATGCAGTGACGCGCAACACATGATGTGGTAGTCATGTTTATGAGACAATGGCGACTTCCAATGACCTTCTCATCAAACAGCGCTCTGTTATCGAGTTTTTGGCAGCTGAGGGATGTTCTGCTGCAAACATTCATGCAAGAATGAAGACAGTTTATGGTGAAATGTGCATTTCAGACTGTGCAGTTCGCAAATGGGTGAGAATTTTTAAAGGGGAAGACCCCAGAGAGACAATTCTGCGTGATCGGAAGCGTTCGGGTAGGCCCCTTTCCGCATCGGACACGGCTCATCGAGAGAAAGTTGACTGCATGATTAGAGCTAATCGAAGGGTCAAACAAAAGGAAATTGCAGATGAAGTAGGCATTTCGAAAGAACGAGTGCACCATATCGCCACAACTGAAAAGTCTCTGCCCGTTGGGTCCCAAGACAGCTCACTGTAGAGATGAAAGCGCAGAGAAAGGACATGTGTACTCAACTCTTAGAGCGTTACAATGCAGAAGGAGAAGCATTTCTGCAACGCATTGTGACTGGAGACGAATCCTGGGTCCACCACTACGATCCAGAATGTAAAGCCCAATCGATGGAGTATAGGCACAAAACTTCTCCAAGTCCAAGGAAGTTCAAGGTTGTTGCCTCTGCAAGAAAGGTCTTGTTCACCGTTTTCTGGGACATGGAGGGAGTGGTCCACATGGAATTTCTGGAGCAAGGGCAAACTGTGAACTCTGAGCGATATATTTCAACACTCCGAGCTCTCAAACTCCGACTCAGACGTATTCGGCGTGATAAGGACTCAATCCTGCAACACGACAATGCGCGCCCGCACACCAGTCGCCAAACTCAGGACGCCTTAAGGCAGCTGGAACTTACGACCCTACCTCACCCTGCATACAGCCCCGATCTTGCCCCCTCTGACTATTATTTGTTTCCCCAACTCAAGAAGTACCTGAAGGGCCATCACTATGACAATGATGAGGAAGTTATCGCAGATGTTCGCAGATGGTGCCGTGGACAGCCGTCTGAATTCTTCGCTGACGGCGTGAGCCAACTAGTGAAACGTTGGAGGCGGTGTGTTGATCGCGACGGTGACTACATCGAAAAATAGAGTGCTAAGTATGTAGCTAAGATATTAAGCTTTCGTTTGACGTATTGTTTATGTATATGCTGTGAAAAATTAAAAAGTTATGATTAAACGGAACTTAATTATCAGCCTGCCTTTCACCATAATGGTGTTTTTGGAAAATGAAAAATATGATTCGTATTTTCTGAAAAGAAAGTGCAAGCTGCTTCATGTTGGCACAGCGTGAAAGAGATGGCAGGATTGGCACTGACAGTACACATACAATGATGTCGGGAGCAGATTTAAATCCGCCTGGGATCGATTTACATTTTATAGTGTAAGATCTTAGTAAAGAATCAAAAAAGTTGTTTGCACAAAGGTTCTAGATCTAGAGCCTAGGTATTTACAGCAGCTAAACTCTAATAAAAAAAAAGTTACGATCTAGATCTACAGAGATCTAGATTTTACTATTAGGCTTCAAATTTAAAAAGGATTTAAGTTCTAGATCTAGATTTTGTGTTAAGAATAACAATTATCGAGACATCTAGATACTAGGTAAAGATATATAAGTGGAGGCATAATTTATATCTGGATCATGTAAGTAAAAGAACAGCTATCAAAACCATTTATGAGCGTATGACACTAGGGTCCCGTTCATAGAATGGGTTTTTCAATTTGTGTTCTAAAGACTATCATAGGTAAAATAAAAAATAAAACTTGTTACATCTTAATTATCTTAATTTTGCCCGACTTTTAGATTACAACAGCAAAGACATCTGTCGTTTCCAAACCCTAAAAAATAAACTCAGTGAACCGATCTCTTTTCAGGATTGCCTCTCTTCTGACAATCCAAATGTCTCTGCGATTCATAATTTTACCCTTGAGGACATTTCTCTATACTTGGTATATGAGAGAGTCTACATTAATCAAGTGAACAGCGTGAGAACCTCAATATTCTTCTCTCATGGCAGTTATGTACATTAACTTTGTTGGATGTTCTCTAATATTATCGTTCCGTTAAATATACTGGCAACAGTCATCTCTGTACGAGCATTTTAGAAGAGGACTTCGTTATGTTGAGTCAAATTACCAACATCATTGTAGGATATACAGTAGTAGTAGACTCGCCTCATATTTTTAGCTTTTTCTCTCGTAAAGACAAGAATGTTGTAATGAAAAGTCACACCGAGTCTTTTTTCTTATCGGCTTTATCAAAACTATGACCTTTTGGAAAACAGTTACCTGATCTGCTTTGTATCGCTTAGCAAAACAAAAACAAAAGTATATGATGATTTTAAGGGATGATGCTTTTAAAAAGTATATCACAGACAGATCATTTTTTTTTCAACATAATTTTGAATTGGTATCTACCAAAAATGAAAAGGTCCGTGTGGGCATTATTTTATTCAGACATGCTTTTGTAGGCGAGGAAAGTTTAAAAAAAATATAACGAGATAGTGTGAGTAAATTACTCACTGCCTCTTCCTGTAGTCTCGCCTTCTGGCTCTCCAGTGGGTTCTCCCTTTGGTTCTCCTGAAGGCTCTCCATTTGGTTCCCCTGTAGGTTCTCCCTCTGGTTCTCCTGAAGGCTCTCCATTTGGTTCTCCTGAAGGCTCTCCATTTGGTTCCCCTGTAGGTTCTCCCTTTGGTTCTCCTGAAGGCTCTCCATTTGGTTCCCCTGTAGGTTCTCCCTTTGGTTCTCCTGAAGGCTCTCCATTTGGTTCCCCTGTAGGTTCTCCCTCTGGTTCTCCTGAAGGCTCTCCATTTGGTTCTCCTGAAGGCTCTCCATTTGGTTCCCCTGAAGGCTCTCCATTTGGTTCTCCTGTAGGTTCTCCCTTTGGTTCCCCTGAAGGCTCTCCATTTGGTTCTCCTGCAGGTTCTCCATTTGGTTCTCCTGAAGGCTCTGCATTTGGTTCCCCTGTAGTTTCTCCCTTTGGTTCCCCTGTAGGTTCTCCCTTTGGTTCCCCTGTAGGCTCTCCCTTTGGTTCCCCTGAAGGCTCTCCATTTGGTTCTCCTGTAGGTTCTCCATTTGGTTCTCCTGAAGGCGCTGCATTTGGTTCCCCTGTAGGTTCTCCCTTTGGTTCCCCTGTAGGTTCTCCCTTTGGTTCCCCTGAAGGTTCTCCCTCTGGTTCTCCTGAAGGCTCTCCATTTGGTTCTCCTGAAGGCTCTCCATTTGGTTCCCCTGAAGGCTCTCCATTTGGTTCTCCTGTAGGTTCTCCCTTTGGTTCCCCTGAAGGCTCTCCATTTGGTTCTCCTGCAGGTTCTCCATTTGGTTCTCCTGAAGGCTCTGCATTTGGTTCCCCTGTAGTTTCTCCCTTTGGTTCCCCTGTAGGTTCTCCCTTTGGTTCCCCTGTAGGCTCTCCCTTTGGTTCCCCTGAAGGCTCTCCATTTGGTTCTCCTGTAGGTTCTCCATTTGGTTCTCCTGAAGGCGCTGCATTTGGTTCCCCTGTAGGTTCTCCCTTTGGTTCCCCTGAAGGCTCTCCATTTGGTTCTCCTGTAGGCTCACCCGTTGGTTTCTCTGTAGGCTCTCCGTTTGGCTCTCCTGTAGGCTCTCCCTCAGGTTCGCCTGTAGGTTCACTAGAACTTGATTTATCATCATACTTGGGGCACTTGTCAAAACAGAATGTATTTGAGGAACTCCTTTTAGAGCTATGGTATGTGATATCATTATTCGCAGATGTCCCCATTGCCGTCAGTAAGTACACGCAGGTTTTTGTTGTGAGATCTGTATCTTCAACAGTATCTGGCGACACAAGGGGTCTAGAAAAGGAAAAGGTCAATTCTCCTTTGACGAAACTACCAGAAATGTTCTGAAGATTTCCTGTTTTGTCAACTGTAGGCTTTGATTTGCTTTCGGCCCAACGATCAGTGATAAGTGGCTGTGTTGAATCCATCAGACCGACCACAATATCGCTTTTAGCCTTGATTTAAAGAAAAATAAGACATAGAAATTAGCGATGAAAAATTATTCGATCCAATGTTTTATACGTTTTGCCTTCTGCATTTAACACAATTTTGACTTTTTCATTGAAATATTTCCATCGTTTTACACAGTTAAATGATAAATGAACAAAGCTGGCAAAGGTTTAGATATGTGCCAGAAAAGATATTGTGAACTTTGATATTTCCGACCATTCTAAAAAGTAAAAAAAAACTACATATTCACTTTGACAGCAACCCCCCCCCCCCACAAAAACAAAAAAAAAAAACCACACTGATATGATGACAATGAAAAAAAAAATCTGGTTTTTTTAAACATTTTTCGATTTTCATATTTATCAACGTAGAGTTGAGATTTATAGCGAATTAAAAGGTTTGGTATGGGATAAAATATATCTCTCCAAGCATCATAATTATATTAGACTATTTATACAATCTAGACACCTTTATCATATTATCTAGAGAATTAGCTCATTAAACTTCTTCTCTACTAAACCGCTGATTATATACAATTTCATTCAAACAGAGACGTGCAGTATTTCTCTTGGTAAAATAAGACTATGTTTAAAAAAATCCATTCATCCATTGTGATCTTACGGCTTTAGAACACTCAGTTGTCAGAGTGTTGCACCAACAATAGCGATAAAAAGTGTGATCTCACACACATCATAGTACTCTACAAAGTAAGAAGAAAAGAAACCGAGCGCTGCCATGTTGATCCTTCGTGAATTCGAGACTTGAACTCACATAACATGACAATCGTTCAGAAATTATGACTGCCCAAAGTCTTTATATTCTAAACCTGCTTGGGTCACTGCTGCTTCGGGGTGGCGATGACTCATAGAATGTTAAGAACCAGTTACTAAGGTGACATCCTTCATTTTTTTTCTTTATTAGGAGGTCATAAGTTCCATTCATTATAGGAATTGTCTCCGTACCATAGAACTTAAAAGTATAGAATATTTGTCTATGCCTTATATTTTAGTCCAATGTTATGTGGTTTTCGTGATAGATCCATTGAAATTCAATTGGATCTTACTCTCACACCGTATTTATTAGTAAAATCTTAAAAATTCAATTCTTTTCTAAGGCATTTAAGGTAAATATCTTTCATTCAAATTAAGAAAAAATATATATACTGATTCTTTATTTTACTATAACTTCATGTTTGAATTATTTTTTTCAATAAAAATTTGGATGCCAGTAGTGACTATTCGTTTTAGCAGCGTGTTCTAAATGGGAGCTTCATGACATAATACACAAAAATAATATTCAACGAAGTCAAAAGAAGGCCAAAAATCATTATCTCAAGACGTGTAATGCAACATTTTTATGGTTTAGCATAACTTCTTTTACGTTTTATTTAAACAAATTCCAAAAAAAAAAAGGAAATAAAATAAGCGAGAAAACTAGAGAATATCTAAAACTTAAATGATCCAGATTTTTCAAGTGGTCTGGCCTGACCTAAAGTCCAAACAAATATAAAATTGTATAAACATGTACCATTTATATACTTACCATCATTTTATTCGTGGAGAAGCCTATGGCCAAGTACTGATTACTGCTACCTGGAGCTGACATTGTAAACTTCAGGATTTGAGATTTTTTGTCATGTTTCCAAAGTACATCAAAGAGGCAGTTTCGAGTTGAATTGCACGATCCATCACATGGGTTAGGAACATATGGTGCACTCGTGGATTCAGAATTAGGTTCTCTTGTAGGCCCTCCTTCTGGTTCTCCTGTAGGTTCCCCTGCAGGCTCTCCTTCTGGTTTTCCTGTAGGTTCCCCTGTAGGCTCTCTTTCAGGTTCCCCTGTAGGCTCTCCTTCTGGTTTTCCTGTAGGCTCTCCTTCTGGTTCTCCTGTAGGCTCTCCTTCTGGTTCTCCCTTTGGTTCCCCTGTAGGCTCTCCTTTTGGTTCCCCTGTAGGCTCTCCTTTTGGTTCTCCTGTAGGCTCTCCTTCTGGTTCCCCTGTAGGCTCTCCTTCTGGTTCCCCTGTAGGCTCTCCTTCTGGTTCCCCTGAGGGCTCTCCTTCTGGTTCTCCTGTAGGCTCTCCTTCTGGTTCTCCCTTTGGTTCCCCTGTAGGCTCTCCTTCTGGTTCCCCTGTAGGCTCTCCTTCTGGTTCCCCTGTAGGCTCTCCTTCTGGGGAACCAGAAGGTTCTCCATTTGGTTCTCCTGTGGGTTCTGGCTCACCATTGCTAATGGGTGCAGGACGTGCCCCTGGGGCTATTGTCACACCGTCGACTGGGAAGTTCTGGCAAGTGGACCCCGCCGCTGTTAATTAAAACATACTTATAATGTACTAATAGTAACTGAATTTTTGGGTTTTTTGTTTTGTTTAAACAAAAATAAACGAAAAGTCATTTTAACACAATTATTTAGCCAAGTTTCATAGAATAAATCTGTATCGGTTGGAACATAACGTTAAGATAACCCACCCACCAATGATCAATAATAACCCGACACGGAGATTTTCTATATTATGGAATGTGAGTACTTTCTGAAGGAGCTAACACTCAGTCTGTGTGTCGGTAAAAGCTAAGTTCATAAACTGCAAAATAGAAAATGCATTAATGTTCTTCTACTAGAATCAAAGCGACAGAAAGTCTTACATTACTGCATCTAAGAATAGAATTTTGTTTTTGAACATTATAAGTTATTTTCTAACGTGCATTTTATCAATTAAAAAAAAAGTTATTTCTTACCGATAACAATTATTCTTATACTATTTGCAATTTTCCACTGTTGACTTACAGTTTGATCTCCACCCTATTCCGACCCAAGTGACAGACTTAGCTTTGAGCACCACTTCAACCTCCGATGTATCCTATTAGCAAAGAGCAAAAAGACAAGCCTGATTGATCAATGGATGAAGATCTATTGCCTATAGCAAGTGATACTGTTTACGACCATTGGGATGTAATGGTGCGCTCAGGTTAGAACGAAAAAAATGTAGTCAATTTGAGCATTTTGTATAACGAAACGAGGTAAAATGCAAAGATTTTAAAAACAAACTTGAATTTCACTTGGGAACATTGGAATCTTTAATTTTATTCTATTTTAAGACTCTCAAAATAAGTGTAAAACTTTAAATTTTTTTCGTTTTTTTTAAAGTTATCAAGTTCTTTTTTTCTACTTAAGATTTCATTTTTAACATGTCCACATCATATCCACAGCGCATACAATGCTCAAACAATGGCAGTAATGTGAAAATGATATTTTTAAATATAGTGTTCAACAGCCTTCTGTGTTCTATGTAAGTACTAGAATTTTACACACACACAAAAAAAAAGATATTTCAACAATCCCAACTCACTCTAAATTAAGAGGTATAGAAAATTGTAGTTAAAATGCCACAGGTAACCAAGTAGTGCAAAGAATACACTCTCTCCGTAGCTCATTCAACATCAAGACAATTTATAATATAAGATAACTACAGTAGTGAAACTCAAGCTGTCACATTATTGGAGATCTGACACAATGGAGGTGATGCGTCCCTGGAAGGATCGGTGCATGAAGAAACTGAAGAGGATGGTATAAAGATAACTGATTCTCACAGTGGCAGAGAGAGAGAAAGAGAGAGAGAGAGAGAGAGAGAGAGAGAGAGAGAGAGAGAGAGAGAGAGAGAGAGAGAGAGAGAGAGAGAGAGAGAGAGAGAGAGAGTGAGAGAGAGAAAGAGAGAGAGTGAGAGAGAGAAAAAGAGAGAAAGAAAGAGAGAGAGAAAGAGAGGGCGAGAGAGAGTGAGAGAGAGAAAGAGAGAGAGAGAGTGAGAGAGAGATAAAGAGAGAGAGAGAGAGAGAGAGAGAGAGAGAGAGAGAGAGAGAGAGAGAGAGAGAGAGAGAGAGAGAGAGTAAGAGAATGACAAGCAATGGAAAAGCTACATGACAGACACTGCAAAGGAGCAACAGATCAAGTTGTGTAGACCGCCACAATCGTCAATTAATATTTCATTAAGCCACTTTAGAACAGTGTATCATTAAGCTACTCTAGCTACTCTATAGTCAATATCGTGAGGTTTCAAGTTCATGGCACAATCAAAAGAGGTATAACCCTGTAAAAACTATTTCCAAAACTGATCCATAGTTCTCTTTCTTTTGAAATAAATTATTATTGGAATTTATCTAAAAATGTGCATCTTTCAAACCTTTTTTTTCTTTGTGGTAAAAAGGAATTTTTTACGCGATGCAAGGTAGCAATGTTTTTTGAGAGATGAAAAGCTTTTAGTCTCGAACTTTTTTAAGTGTACACACTTATTGTCATTTTTATTAGTAATGCACAAGAGATATAGGAGGTTAGTGTAAAAATCAAAAGACTCGAATGAAGATGATTTACAAAGGAGTGTCTGAGATCTTGGGTTACGTTACATATTACCTACATCTTCTAAATCATTTCTTGCTACCACAATTTTGTCATCAAGGTTGAGATAAGACTTTTTATACTTAGGCTCTAGGTATTAGCAATATCGTTCATACAAACTAAGCTAAAATATCATATCATTACTAAAGTGTCCAACATGGGATAGATTGTTTAAGTGGGGTGATAATAGGTTTATTAAGAAATGATATATTTGAAAAAGAGAGGGGAAAAAAAAGAATAACAGGAAAAAAGAGTAGGAAATGACGAGAAAGAAAGAAGAATACGGGAAGATTAGGTGTATAGGTATAAGGACGGATGTCGTAGAGGAGGAGAACTGAAAAGATATTGGGGCAATTAGGAAAAATAAATATACCCGTTAGAGCAAGGATAAAATAAAAATACCCTCCTGCAAGATGATTTCATTTCCTACAGCTGCCTTATCTGTGTACTATACATGACGGAAACAATGCTTTGCGAGCAAACTCTACTCACACTAAGGATCCTATGGTAAAGATCGTATTCATCTGCTAGGGATCGGTGCTTGTAATTTTGTAAATCAATTTGAGATGGACTGTTGACAGTGGATTCTGAGGAGGAATAGAATTGTGTTTAAAAGGTATAGAAGCAGTGCGAAAACTTTTCCATTTGCATGTATACTGGGGAATACCATTTGTTGGTAGTGTGAAAACCTTATGTAATAGATATATCTAGAAAAAGATAAATTTCAAGTCATAAACAGTTCAGAAAACAAAACAAAAATGTTGCAGTTAATATACAAAGTTAACAAAATATGAACATGATAATTTTGCTTAAATATTAAAAAGAAGCAAAAAAGAAAAATTACCTTTCTCGCAGGCTCGTCCGTACCAACCAGCTTTACAGTAACATTGTAGTTTAGGGTACCGAGTGGAGTTTGTGTCGATACACTGGCCATTGTTACTACAATCAGAATCATCAACACATTCATCTGTAAGGAACAAAGATATGAGTTAATTTGAAATTAGGATAACAAAAAGATCTTAGAAGTTTCTCGTTTCATCTTCTATTAGAATTACATCTTTCATTCTATCTTGCATTGAAACAAAATTGTTTGTTGTTGTTTTTTTTTTACTTAATATAATCTGTACACATGTTGAAAGGATCTCTGGGCTTTTCAGCATATGGTGATTCTCTTCTGCACTCTCTCTCTCTCTTTCTCTCTCTCTCTCTCTCTCTCTCTCTCTCTCTCTCTCTCTCTGTCTATCTCTCTGTCTCTATCTCTGTCTGTCTGTCTGTCTCTGTCTGTTTCTCTCTGTCTCTCTCTGTCTCTGTCTGTCTGGGTCTCTGAACTTTTCAGCATATGGTGATTCTCTTGTGCGCTCTCTCTCTCTCTCTCTCTCTGTCTATCTCTCTGTCTCTATCTCTGTCTGTCTGTCTGTCTCTGTCTGTTTCTCTCTGTCTCTGTCTGTCTGTCTGTCTGTCTGTCTGTCTCTATCTCTCTCTCTCTCTCTCTCTCTCTCTTCTCTCTCTTCTATCTTCTATCTGTCTGTGTCCCTCTTCCTATTTCTCTTTGGTTTTCAACCTTTCGAACTTTGCCTTGGACCTACACCTTTGACAATCCGATGATCGTAGCCTTATATCAAAATGTTTTTGTCTCGTCAACGTGCGCCTAAGGCCATAGTTCGGAGAAAAAAACAAGTGTTAAATCTTAGAAATTAATTATAACATGGCAGTTGGAAAACGTGAGAAAGAGCTAAAAAAAATAAAGAAAAAAGAAAAAGAATAGATAACCACTCACTTTTATATTGGCACTTGTCTCCCTCGTAGGTTCTGTCACAAATGCACTTCGAGCCATCGAAATTTCCACGGAAAGAGCAGCGCTCATCGTCAGGAATAGCTTCAAATATAAGGAGACATCAATGTTGTCAGTCCGTGTAGTACAAGGAACATGGACGTGTGGTATTTCGGTTCTTTCAGCAATAATAACACTGCTTAAGCCTAAAACATGGACACCTACTCTTCGTTTTATTTTTTTTTCTTATTGCAACGATACCAGTTTTATATTGCTGGACAAAAATGGGGAGGAAGGGGGCATGCATTGGAGGGTATGTTAGAATATAACACTATCCATCCTAAACCTTCGTCCGTTTCCCATTTTACACTTTTTTGACCTTCCATTCTTAAAAATCAGTGTATTTCATGATATCTGACCATAATTATTATGCACAAGATAGGAAGATCCAAAAATACAAGTTGTTCCATTGATAATTCCAGGTTTCGAAAAAAAAAAAAGAAAAACATACTTACGAGTTTCACATTAAGAGTAGAAAATATCTACAGTATAACTTACTGGTGTTAACTAAATTAATATCCGTGCAGCTCCAGAAAGTGTATCCTCCTCCCCACTCGCGAGCCTGTTTCAGCATACGAAGTGTGCAGTTCTCACACACTTCATTCGGCAGGACTAGGCTAATATTCAGCTGGCTGTGAATAATTATCATGCTATTTTAGTTCGTTATGAAATTTGTTGATGCTATACCGAGTTGACGCTTCGAATTATTCTTTATCATTTCTAATTAAAGTTCGGTTCTAAATTAATTGCTGAAGTGCTCATGCAAATTTCAAACAAGTTACCCATATTATCTTAAAGGGTCTTGAGAGTATGTGAGCCGAGTAAGTTCGCCAACGAAAGATCGAATCCATTCATATTTTTATACAACCGATTTACCTAGTTGAGTGAGAAGGCTGAACTTTATAAATCAATGCACATTGAATCTCATAGGCACCCATTATATAAATGGAGCATAAAATGTGTGCATGAGATTGAAGAGAATAGGGGGAAGATGAATGAAGGGACATAAATAGAGAAAGGGGGAAATGGATATATATATATATATATTATATATATATATATATATATATATATAGAGAGAGAGAGAGAGAGAGAGAGTGGGAGAGAAAGAAAAAAAGAGAGAAATGGGAGGGGGTAGGGGGAAAGAATGCAAAAAAAAAAAAAAAAAAGAAAAGAAACAACTCACGAAACATCGTCAGCTAAAATCCATCCAGTCCACGGATATCGCCATAAAACTTTCTCATTGTTCGATCGAAGCTCAAATGCACTTCCACCCTATGAAAGCAAAGCGCAGTAAAAAAAACAAAAACCAAGAGAATATGAAACATGCGAAAAGATGAAATACATTACAAAACTGTAATGAAGTATATTAAAAAATTATTGTGATCAATCGGAATGTTTTGAACGTAGCAGACTGTTTTAGATATTATTTAAGAGGGTAGAATCTTTAAAACAAAATAATGTGATTCCACGGCATCGCCGAAAAGCTACAAGAGTGTTTTTAATTTTTGGTTAATAAGTAGGCGGAGAATTAAGGCTTATCTGAAATAGTATAGAATAAAATTATGACTGCATTGATATCTTTAAAATGATAGTAATTGGAGAGAGTAATGCATTGTAGAGTAATTACCCCGAAAATGAGTATGCTTTGAGACACTATCAACCCAAGATACTTTAGTCCATGGCACTCAGAAAATGCGCCTCCACAAAACTAGCAAAAGTACGGCTCATCTCTAGTGAAATCCAAATTTATCGATATTTGTAAATGAAGAGAGCATCAGTAAAATCTCTTCAGAGGCAGTCGAAATGTGTGTTTCTTTGACATGATCCACCATGTCAGTCTCGCCTTACTTTTTCTCACTGCTTGTCGAAAGAAAAAAATTAAATCGTAAATAAAGCATCTTGGCGACAAGAAACTTATAATTAATGCAGTGCGCATCCGCCGGTGAAACCCCAACTGATCCACAGAGATACGCCTGTAAATAAACTGACCTCATCCTGGCATGTCTTATAATTTTATGTTGCAATGCCCATGGCAGCTCTAGATCTCGGATTACCTTTATCAGATGACGAAAAGGGTTTCTACTGCCCAGGAGGTCAGAGCATAATACTCAGAACAGTTTTGAATGCTTTATTGTTGACACTTCTTGGCGGAGATATCTCGGTACAAGGAATCTTGGCGATCTCACCACCACATTTTTTTTTGTGGACTGGAAAGTTCGCTAATCTGCCCACAGATCTTTCGTAGTACAGCCTTGGTTATGTACAGATCCGCCGATGGGGCTAAAAGCAGTGACTTCTAGGCTAATTTCAATAAGCTAACGTCATCTTAGTTTCTCAGAAATCTTGCACAGACCTTACCAGACTTTAAATTAAGCCTTCAACGATCTTGTTGCCTGTTACATAACTTTGAAATCAGTATTTAAAAGTCATTCAATGAGTCAAGTATGTGAATTGCAGTGCTTTATTAAGCAAATCTTTTTAGATAACTGCAAAATTATACTTTGTTGTATTGGTTTGTGTAAGAACAGTTCTGAAGTCACAATATGATGTCATTATACGTTTCTTTTTTTCTTTTTTTTTTTTTCCACATTTGCTTTATCTTTTCATTTGCGTAAAAATTTTTAACACATATCCGTACCCATGTTAAGTATTTTGCATTTCACTGAGGCAATTTCACTATAAGTTCCAAACTAATATCTTTATAATATTAGTTCTTTATATTTATTTTTACTGATTTGCTTTTTATAATGAGAATTTCATTCACGTGAGTAAGATTATCTCGGAGCTGGATCACATCTCTTCGACTTCGTAGTAATCAGGCATATAGGGTGTCAATTTTACCAATGTGTGGGGCAGAGTTCCCAAGGTCATAACTTAAAGGAAATGTGTCAAAGGTTAATCTCCTTAATGTTTAACAGAAACATTTGCATAATTTTTTCTATTAAAAAAGCTATAAGCTATCGTTCTTTTAAAACTCATTCAGAATTATTTAATGAAATTAGGAATAGCCACATATAATTACGTGTAACAATATTTTATCTTACGAAAATCATGCATTTTTCAAATATAATATAAATCACATGTCATCTAAATGTTGTATTTAATCATATTTCTTCCTATGATTTTAGTGGATTTTTGTCACAGTAGAAATGACTAGTTTGATTGTTAATTAGAGCTTAAATGCCTAGAGATATATCTTTAAAAACTATTACTTACATAACATTGGATTAGGTTGAACAGCTTTACTGGTCAAAAGAACTAGATGCAGACTTAGATCTAAAAATAAATCAAGGGAGCGTAATAATAAACTATAAGCTTCTCAGCGATCGTAAGCATCTTTTTAATAACGGCCTCGTTTTGAACATGTTTGGAGAGAATTCAAGTCATGACGGTTCGTAGCCTTAGGCGACAAAAAAATAATACATAGATAAATGAATAAATAAATAAATAAAATAATTTTTTTTTTTTAAATCGACACAATTAAAAAAAAAAACTCTTGATTTTGCAAGACTTAAAATGATTTATAAAGAGCCTCGGATTTCCTGTCTCAAGAGTTTTAGCTCTTTTTGGCGTGAAGTTAAGAGATTTGTATTTGGATTGATGAATTTTCAGGGATACCCCTGCAGGCGTACATTATTCACTGAAAACGTCTCGGGGATAGAGCAAGGTCAGAAAGATGTCAACGCAAGTTAAGAATGTCTCAAGTTAATTCGGAATTTTTATTAGTTTCTGAAACAGTGACCTAGGTGCCAAACTGATCATCTCTCTCTCTCTCTCTCTCTCTCTCTCTCTCTCTCTCTCTCTCTCTCTCTCTCTCTCTCTCTCTCTCTCTCTTTCTGCGCCTCTTTCTATATAATTATATACTTTTCTATACTTTCTTCTCTCTCTCTCTCTCTCTCTCTGTCTCTCTCTCTCTTTATGCGCCTCTTTCTATTATAATTATATACTTTTCTATACTTTCTTCTCTCTCTCTCTCTCTCTCTCTCTCTCTCTC
This sequence comes from Elysia crispata, assembly GCA_033675545.1. Lineage (NCBI taxonomy): Eukaryota > Metazoa > Mollusca > Gastropoda > Plakobranchidae > Elysia > Elysia crispata. The sequence goes on along the minus strand of JAWDGP010004695.1, from coordinate 69,285 downwards.
TTCCCCTCTTATTATATAATTATATACTTCTCTATACTTTCTTCTCTCTCTCTCTCTCTCTCTCTCTCTCTCTTTCTGCGCCTCTTTCTGTACATTTATATACTTTTCTATACTTTCTTCTCTCTCTCTCTCACTCTCTCTCTCTCTCTCTCTCTCTCTCTCTCTCTCTCTCTCTCTCTCTCTCTCTCTCTCCCCCCTCTTACTATATAATTATATACTTCTCTTTACCCGATGTGGATAGGCTATATGCCAACTCAAGTCCACGGCTGATCCAGCTGGTATGTTTGTGTAAGAGACAAGCTCTGGTACTGTGGAGAAGATCAAGAGAAAAGAACAAAAATTGGATTTTTGATTATTAAGTTTTCTAATTTATTATGCAATTACGTTTCGTGTGATTAATACGTTAATTTGGGGAATGGGAAAGTAGCCACTCTTAATCTACTGGTTATCATGCGGTATGAACATTACAGCTGCTGTTGCTGTCGATGATGACATTATATACATGTAAAGAGGATAAAAATAGCGATTTCGATGATGTTGAATTGAGATGTTATCGACATCAATGATGGCAATTGCGAAAATGTTGACAATAAATATTGTGATGATAATAATAGTGACCAAAATGAAGATAATAAAGACTCCTGTAAGTATAAGTGGCTTTGAGTATTATTCTCTCAATGCATAAGATTCTATGGAAAACCTGGTCGAGACACAGAAAACTGCTCCTAAAGATTCTATTTTACGGTTGACACACGAACATAAGCAGAGGCAAATGAATTCAAGTTGCCACGGCGAAATCGTGATGTGCCTGATGGGATTATTTTTTGTCGTTGGGCATTAGCTGATGTCTATCAAGTGGTAAAGCTTGATAACATTCCAGACTTTCTTTACATATGAAGCGGGTTCGCAAGATTTCCATCATTATTGTATGTTTTGTTTAAATCAAAAATAATGTTTATTCAAAACTAATCATACAAACATAAATTGTTGGCTCTTTTCCTATAAAGTAAAGTTTGAAACAAGTTACCAAGACAATAATTCTTTCGAATGCTCAAAACGGGGCTTGATATATTTTTTTAAAGCAGATAAGATAAAAATGAAAGGTTGTTATTCTGTAATTTTATTTCTTGTTTTTTTGTCCATATCTGATTCTGAATCTTAGTTTCCTGATGAGCTATAGCATGAACACAGCTCTTTTAGGTTTTGATAGATAGATCAGGTAGATAGAAATTAGACTACATCACCTGTTGACTCAGCCTAGAAACAAGCTCGGATAGCCTTACTATAAGTCCAACAATCTACATACTAAGCCATCTAACCTCACCAATTGAAACTAAACGGTATGAGGCGCTAAGTCATGGCATGGAACGTCGGTAAGGACAACAAACCAGATAAAATATCTACTAGACGGTTGTGACGATTGGGATGTTTCAGCAGATCTTTCAGAATGGGACAGTCACCCCAGTATAACCAAAGAAAAAAGACTGATATCGTGATCCATTCAGCTTCAGTACAATAAGTGATCATAGTGGAGCTAACAATTCCATACGAAAACAGGGTGGAAGAGGCCCACATCTACAATAGAGAAAAATACCTGAACATGACCAAAGAACTAGATGATACCGGCTACAAAGCTGATGAGATGCCCGTTGAAGTTGGTGCCAGAGGATTCATATGGTCATCCGTCTACGACCTTCTGACTAAACTCTAAATATGTGACAACAAAAGAACAAAACTCTAAAGGTACTGGCTGAAATAGCCGAAAACAGTTTCCGAGGGATCTGGAGCAGGAGAAATGAGAGGTTCCTTCATAAAATATTCTAACTATCGCCAGACCAGTTGCGCGGTGGTATAGTGCCTGGATTAGCGATTTTTCCAAGATGAAAGTGTGGGTTCGAATGTGGCGCTGTGCAAAAAAAAAAAAAAAAAAAAAAGCAGAGAAACACCTGGGGGTTATGACCTGGGTGTAGCCCGGCCAGATTAGAGTGTCAAAAGTTAAGGATCGAAACACTTTCTATAAGGGGTGCTTCTTCTCTGAAGAATATCTCTTCTGCAGTTCCCCAACGAGTTTCTACCTATAGAAAGGATCGTATTAAGCGAATATCCATACGCAAATCGGTTTGATGTGAAGGAAACGTTGTGTCCAAAGTCGAGAAGCACAAACAAGTAAGTTTGGTCTGAATATTAACAATGTATAATGTCATATGTACATGAGTACGTTTTGCGTTTTAATAATTATAAAGAACATGGAACAAGTTCGGCCCCCTTTTAGTCATTCATAAAAAAGATGGGAATCATTAAGAGGACATTATTTTGAACAGTTGCATTTAATGAAAACTGTTACAATCATATCAATGATTATGCAACTTAAAAAAATATACCTATCTTTTTTCAAATAAAGAGTTCATTATATAGCACATGTTATATCCTTAATCGCTGTATTATTCCATTTTCGTAAACACTGACTATATCGTCGTATATGGCGTTATATAATATGTATATTTATGACATGGTATACATAGCCATGTTGCTGTTGTTAAGAATACTATATGTCCATTGCTACAGAAAAGGGTTTTTGTATTTTTCTACAGATCAGACCTTTGCATTGTTGCTTTTATTTGGATATCGGATGAAAACCACTTTGGTTCTAGATCTAGTGGTTTGCAATGTGCCTCCGTTTTATTGAATTATTCAACACTTGTTTAAATTTATTATAATACCGAGGAAAAATGGTTTATTTATAAAACAAATATAACATCAAAAAGCTTTTGAGGCTACCATCAATGGAGAGGTTTCGTACTGCATTTTAGAACATTTTTTTAAATTCACCATGTTTTTTCTATTAAATGTGTGACAACTTCCGTAAAAGGTGCACCGATCTCTTTAATTCTTCATCTTGGAATTGTTATTTAGGAATGTGAAAGGGTTAAAAACTTTGTTGGCAAATCAAATTGTTGTGTGCGTGTAGAGTTAACATAAAATATATCTAGTGTGATTTTAGTGTTTGCACAAACTTGTGTGCTTCGGATGAACTTTCCATACATTTCTGTGCGATATTACATTTCATAAAAAAGACAAATGTTTTGAAACATGTTCACAGTTTAGTCTTTGCAAAAAGGAAAATAAATCTGCATTTGAATGACTGTACTAGACGTAAACCCAAAAAGAAAAAAGCAAGTTGGATTCAGATTTTTTTTTCTCAGTAATATAATTATACAAAAGGGTTCTTTTTGATTGCTTGCCCATGCGTAGCTGTGTGCGCAGTTCGTGACATAACTCTGTTTAAATAATGGGAGTTTTTTTTTTTCAATAAGAGTATGAACTAAAAGGTACATATTATCGTTGCAATCGACTGCCATTCGAATGGCCTGGAGAGGTGAATATCTGCGGCCCAGTACAAGTAAGTCACATACTACCCATATACTACATTTTAGAGCCATCATACAGGGCAGTGCTCTTTTCCCAACAGCTACTCATTGATTAAAATTATTTAATATTATCAGAATGCTGATAAGGTGCTAAACTGCTCGGTCTTTTCTGTTTGGATTTTTTTCTCTCTCTTTGACTCTCTCTCTCTCTCTCTCTCTCTCTGTATGAATCGATTTCTTTTTTTCCCCACACCCTCTTTCTGTCCTTTAATTCCTTTCTGTCTCTCTCTTTCTCTCACTTACTCCCGTACTTATAATACCTTAGCTTTCTTTCTCTCTCTTCTCTCTCTGTGCCTCTCTATCTCTCTCTGTCTCAGTCTCTCTCCGTGTCTCTCTCTGTCTCTGTCTCTGTCTCTGTCTATCTCCGTCTTTCTCTCTCTTTGTCTCTCTCTATCTCTCTCTGTCTCTGTCTCTGTCCGTCTCTGCCTGTCTCTCTCTCTGTCTGACTCTCTGTCTGACTCTCTGTCTGACTCTCTCTCTCTCTCTCTCTCTCTTTCTCTCTTAGTCTTTGTCTTTATGTTAAATAAATAAAACGCTATATCATTTTATTAAAATAGGAGCAGACAATTAAACTGGGGAATGTTTGTGTATCTCAATCCTATTACAAAGGTAATCTAATATCGTTTTTTCTTTAGAATCACACATATTTTTAAAACTACCGTGATAATGTGTTTTCTTAAATGCTCTTTACAGATTCGGAGAAATCTGTATTTTCCCCGTTTATCTAAGACAAAAAACGGGATCTTATTCAATTGTGGGAAAAGGACAAACACTTGAGGCAAATTTAAACGACAAACGGTTGAACCAAGAAACAACCATTCTATATTTTAAAATTTTGAGCTGTAAAATTAGTAATACAGATTTCATTGAACATGAATTTATTCTTTAGCATCTAATAAAAACTAAAGCAGCACTATTTAAAGAATAACAAAATACCAAAACCAATTTGCGGACCGCAAAGTCTGTCTACTTATAGCATCAGAAGGCCATGATAGGTCATGATTTCCAGTCGTCAAACAGCCAGGTATTTTGCAGAACAAGATCAAGAGAATAATGGTAACCCTGAGGCTGAGGAAACGTGTGACCCGCTGGTGGTGCACTTCACACTGTCATTCCGCTGTAAGCCACTGTTGCTATGGGCTACACAACTGTCTCGGCAAGATTACAATAACACAATATAGCTGCGACTCACTTTCAACACTGGTCAGGTTAAAATAAATAACAAGTACGGAAAATGATATATATTTTTTTTATTCCTAAAACCATGCTTTAACTTTTGTTCCTGTTTTCTTTCCAGAAGGAGATAAGTATGATGTCACTGTTGGTTCTAAACAATCTCGAAACAAGAACACTAGGATTTATTACTTTTGCTCCACCTCAAATGCTACATCAAGGGTTTTACTCAGAATGTTATGACGCCTTTACCAGAGCAAAGTTGTCTTATTTCTTTCTAGAGTTACAACACACTTGAAGCACTTTTCCTAGTTACTAATCATAAATGTACTTGTTTAGAACAAGTTATAAAGCCCATCATAAAGTGCAACATAATCATTTGCATTATTAGCCTTCGTTTCTCATTCGGATCATTTTCTACACTGTGCCATTTATTCAATACCAGAAATGTATACTATGTATTATTTTGTTCATGGTCAAAAATTTTAAAATTGGCAGTGTCCAATTTGTCTCAATATCCATTTCCTTGTTCTTCCCCTGTAGCCTTCAAATGCGTTTTTACAAGGTTAGATTAAACCAAAATGCCTTTTATTTCCAATAAGACGTTACATATTGTAGTAGAGACACTGTCTACCATCCTTTCAACTGAGAGGTGGAGACAGTCAGCTTTATAGAATAGCTAAGCCTGTTATGTTTTATGTTCAGGAAGCTTGCTATAGGGTGGCCTTCACGCAGCAGGGAGATATAGAGCTATAATGGTCAGCATCTTGTGGACGTTGGCATCACTGGTCCGGTCAAACAAGAACAGGTCTTTGGAGCACAAGGTCTGTATTATGTGGGGACAGAAACAACTTGAATACTGAGGGCAGTGTAAAGTTTCTGAGTGGTGCGTTTTATTGTCACCGAAGTATTCTCTAGAGAGCGAAGTCACGAATCATTACTGTGATGAAACTTGAAGCTATAAGGTATAATTATATTTGCTGTAAGATATCATGATGAGTTTAACTAAATGAAGGAATGCTATCTTTGATATTGCACGACATTTTTCTGTTTTGATTAGTATTTTGCATTTAGCTCTAGTTTGCTGTGGTGACAGCGATATTATTCCGTTATATATCTTAGTGAGATTATTTGTTTAAAGGACCACGAGTGTGATACCGCACGACTGTATCTGAACATAGAAGCTAAATACCTTAGAGTTTGTTCTCGCATCAAACTCAAAATTTCATTAAAAATTACTAAGGTACTATTTATAAGCATTTGTCTCAAGGAAGAATATCCTTCGTTATGTCGCAAAAGCTGTTTACTGGCAAAGAAAAACAGAGAAAAAAAAAAAGGGAAAATGGTATTCGTGATGTTAGTGATGAGGATGATGATGATGATATCGATAAATTTATAGATGGCAATGATAATAATAATAATACTGCTGCTTACAAGGATCATTGTCATGATGTTGAAGAAGAAGAAAAAACGAACGAACGAACGAATAAAACTACTGTCTTACTTTTTGGCATTCCACAAGGCGGCCTGGTTCTGTAGTTGTCTGAGAAATCAAGAGGATATTGTCTTGCAGGTGGGTATGTAAGGACCAGATGACCATAGCTTTCTTGCACCAATAGAATCAGCAACAGTAAGTATTGTTTGGTCCTACGCGATACTCCTTTAGTTAGGACGCCTCCCAATAAAGACAGAAGCAGCATGTTGGCTGCTGCCCGTGGCGAAAGAAACTCGAAAAAATGAAGGGGTTGGGATTTGATACAATTGGGTTTAAAAAGTTTATACAAAAAGTTCCAATCCACAAAAAAGAGTCAACTCCAAAAACGCTTTGGTGTTCCTCCTTTTCATAAGATGAAAAGCTGGAGTTTGCTGCTTTGATGGGGTTTTCTATGAGACTCTGAGACTCATTCCTCCCCCATGGTGTGACGTCAAGTTCGCTTTGAGCATTGAGTATTTATCTGGAAGTAGAAGATAATACTAATTGTATAACGTCTTCCATAAATTTCTCCGAGTTTATCGTTGGGCCTGCACACACAAAAAAAAGTTTGAATAAGAGATGCAGCAAAGCAGAATGAACCAATCAATCACACTTTTGAGAAAAGCACTGGTATGTTCTGATCAGAGATATCCCCAAACATTCGCAGCAATAATGCGATCAACACAGATTTTGGCTGACGTTGGTCCTCTTTATCGTTATATACTACCAGTCCTATTTTCACAACTCCTGAAAAACTTCCCATAAGAACCACAACTCAATTAATAAACCTAACAGAAGGTAGGGTGTACCTGTATTGGTTGAGGGGCTAATTATTTATAGCAGTATAAAGACGTTGTTTGATATTGGTATAATTATTTAACAAAAGTAGCTATCTGCTTACACAAACTGTAAATAGAAATGTTCTTAAACTCGACATTAATTCTTTTTTTGTCAATGAATTCTTAGCTATACTTAGTCTTCTCATTTCTATAAATACGGATTTTGATGAATTTGAACCTAATTATCACAGATAATTTTGGGTTCATGACCTTTATAAGACGACAGTTTTGGAATTACATTCTGGACAAAAGGTGTCAAAATAATCCAGAACCGTTGATTCATTAACTTACTATACAATGCATTTATATGAAATGCTGTCGCCTGTTTCAGTCCGTGAGAGTGGCCTTCTATATTCCTTTCTTTTTTTTTAAAGTATTCCAAGAGAAGGAAGCTAAATCATGATTATATTCAGGAGGCAAAAGCAAATGTGATCATGTGTGTTATTAATTTCGTGCTTTCTTGCACGATCCTAGCCTTTTAATTCATCGTGCAAATCGAAATCGTTTTATCTAACTTTTGATCTAGATCTACACCTCCGGTTTTAGGAGCGTGTGAACTGGAATGAATCGCCATTAAAAGCACAGCTGCACAATTATGTCCGTAAATTGCGCCTTATAACGATCAAACAGGAATAAGGTAGGACATGACACTTACATCACACTAGACGGTCTTTATTTAAATAATATGTCCTGGAATCTTTTTACATAACGATTAAATGTGCACAGATCTAAACATTCAATAATAAAAAAACGTTTTTGAAGGCTGGCTTTATTGTATAAATTTATATGAAGCGGATTCTGAAAAAGTTTATTGACGGTCAGTCAGCCTTGAGAAAGCAGAGAGAATGCTAATTTTTATTGCGCTCAGTGTACCATGAAAAATCGTGTCCCCAACATCCTTTTAATAGGAGATTTTTCATTTAAAATTCATAAGGTTTTGATGCACTTCCTTCTTCATAACTTCCAATGAAAACCAGGATTGTGTTTATAACTATAATTATTGAATGAGAAATGATGCTCCCGCGGTGATAGGACATTACTTAAATTGTTCATGTGTGTCTCATACTTCGTGAACAGAAATTATATATCTATAGAGTCAGGTCATCCTAATATGCTTCGTCCTGCACCCAAAATAATACGGTCTTAAACTGGACAAAATGAAAGATAATAGTAAGGCCACTTAAATGATACCATTAAGCTATAGAATTTGGATCACACTTAATTCCATGTCTGTCATTCAAGCACAATTTTTTTTAATTTATCAGAGCAATGTATTTTTCATTATTCAAACAGTTATTGGGAGCTGTAATTTATTCATAGTCTTCAAATGTTTTGGTTCAGTTACAGTCCCGTCGAAAGCAATATGCACCGAGATTATTCAAGCTTTCGCATACTGTGTTCGTGCAGGTATTAGAAATATATTTTATACTCAAGTCTCTATAAACTAATTTATTCTATTCGTTTGAATTTTTTAGTCTTCTTTTTTGGAGAGTGGGGTGAGAGGAAAACAAAAGGGGAAAAAAGGAGAAAAAAGAGGGGGGGGGGGGGGCGGCGCGAATACGATTGAATATTATATTAAAGAAAAAATTAATTCTAATTAAACTAGTGGGTGTTTGAAAATTGAAGAATTTATGCTTGAACAGGGTGGAGAGGGGGTGGAGAAAGAGAGAGAGAGAGAGAGAGAGAGAGAGAGAGAGAGAGAGAGAGAGAGAGAGAGAGAGAGAGAGAGAGAGAGAGAGAGAGAGAGAGAGAGAGAGAGAGAATGACAGAGAGTGAGAGAGAGAGTTTGAGGGACAGCAGTCAGAGAGAAAGAGAATTATTTTGGTCGATCAAAATCAAAGGGGCTATATGTGTACTCAATCAATATAGGTCACAAAAATACAATATTCAAACAGCAGTACATTTAAATGAAAAGTACAAGAAATGATCTATATTATAATTTTGAAATAAATAAGGAAGATCACAGGTCAGCGTTAATATTTTACGAAAGCAGCATTCAACAAAACCTCTGAAAACAATCTTTGCAGCTCAGTTAATTGTTCAACGTATTTCAACTACCTATTCAAGGCGTATGTGGGGAGAAGCATTCGTGTTTATCAAGCTGGAATGTTAAATGAGCCCACAAATTAGCTGTATATTTAACTCTCTTATAAGTTACAGGCTATTTACGTAAAGATAGCTGTAAGCTTTCCTACGTACAGGATAGATTAACCCTTAACAAGTTCCTTGTTAACCAGGACATGGTATAACAAGAACGTCTCCAAAACAATCCTCATGCGATAGTTTGTGAGGCAATTCACACGTTTCCAATAACCTAGAGGTTTCATACCTCCAGTTCTTTGGTTGACTTTACGTCATAGCAAATCGCTTTTATAAGATGTATATTAAAAAACTTTGGCTTATTCTTTAAAGAGGTGAATACCGTTAGTAGGATAAAATCATTATAATTCGGCCAGAGATTGAAATATGCCCGTCTAAATATTTACTGCCGACCCGATTTTTTTTATCGACTATTGATAGTTACAACCTTTCACAGAAGGCAAAAAAAAATATCTTTTAATTTCATCTACTTTTGCAGGCACCCCCCCCCCAAAAAAAAAAAAAAAAAATAAAAGAAAAAAGGAAAAAAAAAAAAAACAACAACAAAAAAAAAAAAAAGAAAAAAAAAAACTGGGAGAGGGTGTGGGGGCAGATTAGTAGTCAGTAAACCATTGGGTTGGCCTCCGACACAGTTCTTGGTTCTGGCTTTAGTACATTACTTGTAATGATCTAAAAAGTGGTGCAACCGAAGAACAAGCATAAAATGGTATATGAAATAAAACGATGTGTACTGTATATAATTGTTTAGCATAGAACGATTTCATTTTAAATTAATAATGATGATGATGATATGTAAATATATATATATTTATATCAATCATGGGATTTTTTTTTACAATTGAGAATTACATTTTCGCGTATGAAAGTGGTTTTTCAAGCGTTAAAAACACTTTAAAAAATTCAATTGAAAATACTTTCGTAATGAAGAGTTTTGTTTTTTGTTTAATCTATCTTAAAACACCATTTAAGAAATTTCAAACGTTATACTTCCTTTTCTCCTTTACAAGAATATGAAAGAAAATCATATAAAAATATTTTTATGTTGTGTGCTTTATTGTTTTTAGTGTTGATTTTTTAAAAACAAAATGATGAATAATTTGTTTCTCTTTTAATGTTTATACAAGTGTACCGACAAGGATTTCAAAATTTTGCTTTTTCATAAATCGAAAATAACAGGCAATTGAAACTACAAATTCGCATTTTACACAAAACTTTTCTTCCAGTAAAAAGTAAAACGCGTCATCATTTGGGGACATCCAAATCTTGGTAGGTAGAGAATGTCTTACTGATTACTGGTACATCGGTGTTTCCTTTGGCACTATTCTACTTTACGGTACTTAAAGCATCATCGGTCTATCGCAGAGCTTTACAATTTCAGCCGACATCTTGCATGTTGGACTTAGGATCCACATCTGTCGTTTAGAAACGTCACCTGGTTTAGCTGAATGTGTCACAGCATGTGATCGTATTTACTAATCTTACGTTGTCTGTGTGAATCCCATAGTTATGATTTATTATGATTATTTCTTTCTCTTTCTTCTGCTAAATTTTTTACTTTTTGCCTCTTTTAGCATTACATGACAAACCATAAATGAACAAAGGATTACTTCAATTTTCTCCCCAAAAGACAAAAATAATGCCATAGCAAAGTAACTTTAGGAATCTCAATAATGAAGTGTGCCTATGTTAGTTTTTGCACAAAATATTTACCCACTGCAAGTAACAACACTTTTGTTTCAACTTGATCATACTGCGAGAGATGTTTCTATTATCCTTTCAAAGACATGATAAGAAGATGCGAATTTTCACAGGATAATGATCCTCTATACCATGAAACTACCATTCTCGGCGCAAGCACCAGGCTTAGCCAGGTACATCATTGGTGAATCTTGAGCGATGTATGGCACATCAATATAGAATTATGTAACATCAAGAGTGTGACAGCATCTCTACCTCCTGTGTAAAAAACGTCTCGGATTTTAAAACTTTCCCCATGCGATGCGATAGAATCATTTCCTGCATCCTAAGTTACTAAACACAGCAGGCCTGCAAACCAGTGCTGGGATGGAGGGATCTGTAATAAACTCACGTGGAGTACAAATTAAGTAACCCTTGCTATGACCTCTGTAAAATCAGCATCGTCAAGAAGCTTAGGGAATGTTAAACTTCACTGCTGATTTGAGTTTCGTGTCACATGCCTTAAATAATTGTAAGGATAAAACGCTGGTGGCAAGACTTTAGATCAATTAAATTGTTAGTTTGGGAAAATTAACTGTTACTAACTGGGTATAATTTTTTTTTTACAATAGACCTCGCTCTGAGGAAAGAAGAAATATAAGTAGTGCGAGTGCAATCGAAAAATAAAACATAATAAAAAATATGCTTTTGTTGGTATGGGATATTTGGATTCCCACAAAGGTAGATGATGCTTTATTTGTACTCGTAGTATCGATATAATATGTGACATGGCTGTAAACAGAATGTGACTACTGGTGCTATGAAAATCAATAAGTGAGTGATATTCAGTACTCCTTAAAACGTTTAATAAATCTTGGTTATGTTTGGTAGTGCTCAGATTCCTGCATAGTTGTCTATGTTTTTTTCTTTCTTCGGATAGAAAAAATATGTATGGTTAGATAAAATATATGCAGTTAGAAAATTAAAACTTTGCAAGACTTAGTCGATATTAATTGCAGTATGAGACTAAAAAAAAACATTCCTTGCATGTTTATGTAGAACTTACTTTGAGCGAGTAAGAGGAAACAAAAAAGACAGAGACCGAACAGCAGTCCGACAGACTTTTAGAGAGAGAGAGACGGAGGCAGCAAATTGGGAGGTAGGCAGAAAGATAAAATGAGAGAGAGAGAGAGAGAGGGATAGAGAGAGAGAGAGAGAGAGAGAGAGAGAGAGAGAGAGAGAGAGAGAGAGAGAGAGAGGGATAGAGAGAAACTAGCAGACAGACAAAAATTACAGAGAGCAGTAAAGCGGGAGGCACAGAAATTGGAGGAGAGGAGAATAATATTATTATGGTGGACTTTAGCATTGATAGAAATAAGAGAGATAGATAGATAAATAGATAGATAGATAGATAGATAGATAGATAGATAGATAGATAGATAGATAGATAGAAAGATAGATACAAAGATAGATAGATAGGGGGTGAGAGAGAGAGAGGGAGACAGAGAGAGAGAGAGAGAGAAAGAGAGAGAGAGAGAGAGAGAGAGAGAGAGAGAGAGAGAGAGAGAGAGAGAGAGAGAGAGAGAGGGGGGGGGGGGGCAGCATTCTCATGGAGAAACACATTAAAACACTCAGAGGTCGAGAGACTGGAAAAAGGTTGAGATAGAAGCACCAAAACTATTCTGTACAATCGAATGCAAAACAGTAGCACAACTTGAAAGAAGACATTTGAAGAAGTCTAACGTGGCTGAACTATATTTGGAAAAAAGACACGCAATCATTGTGTAACCGAACTGGGAAGGCGCTGGGCCGTATCCGCACTGGACTTAAGGCTGTTAAACCGTTTGAATTGACGTAAACTTATATCAACTTCTAAAACAACCACAGAAAGTACTGTTTAATAAGATGGTGGATGCTGGATCTGCTGCTGCTGCTGCTGCTGCTGCTGCTACTACTACTACTACTACTACTACCACTACCACTGCTGCTGTCTTCTACTACTGCTTCTGTCTTCTTCTTCATCTTCTATTACTACTACTACTACTACTACTACTACTACTACTACTACTACTACTACTACTACTACTACTACTACTACTACTACTGCTGCTGCTGCTGCTGCTGCTGTCTTCTATTACCACTTCTGTCTTCTTCTTCTTCATCTTCGACTACTACTACTACTACTACTACTACTACTACTACTACTACTACTACTACTACTACTACTACTACTACTACTACTACTACTACTACCACTAAAGTTGCTGCTGCGGCTGCTCTTGCTACTACTTCTATTCTAGTTATGACTCATAGCAGCCTATTTTGTTCTAATAATGTTGAGCAGCAAAGCAGATGTTTGCGTCAAAACACAGAATTTCTCCCATATTCGTCTAAATGGACCATAGTAAAAGCCAACAGGCTTGAACATCAAAATGACAACAAACTTACAATTTTTTAACTCAATTTTAAGGCATATCCTAAATAAAAAAAAAATTTTTTTTGCTTTCTCGTACGCCTATTTATAAAATATGTCATTGATAAAAATTTCAAACTAAGATTTAGATTCTATATCTAACCGCAGCGCTACATTACGCGATCTGCCAGAACTGGATCGCCTACAGAATGGGGTCAACTGCAATCGGAACATTAAACTTAGTTTCAGAATAGGCTAGATTGGGATGTTAGAAATACTCATGAAAAGCCTTATCATTTCTCAGGCATTCTTCTTTTATTTTAAATAAAAGCTTACTCTTGATTCTCGTTTATATTTTATGTGTTATGGTACGAGATTACATTGGACGTTCATTACCTGCAAAATAGCCTGAATTTCCTCGTTCAATTGCAAATCCAACAAAGCTTAATAAATGGAATATATTCTCTGCACTTTTTATGTTATTTTGCCTTAGTTTTAGTAAGAATTATTGTTACAACAAAAATTAAGCATGAATTCCTTATCCTAAAAAATGTCGCAATCCCAAAGCTCCACTTTCAAGAAAAGAATAACAGTGTGAACCTAAATTACTCTCAGTCAAGACATGGGTTTTCGAATTCCTTTTCAGTCCGTTGTCGCACTGAACTGTGTTTCGCAATTCGCCGCCACCTTTTCAGAAACCACCATTTTAAAGATAATATGAACACATTGGTAGATTCCTCGAACTTCTTTTTTCTCCCTACCTATCCTGTGCTTGCTATAATATCAGTGGCTGCGTCTCGATCGAGCGGCTTTTGCTTAAGGCGACGTTACGCTTTGGTGCAGAGCAGGAGGACGGATACCTGTGTAAGGAAACGCTTTGCAGTGAGGAAAGTGGTGAAATGAAAGATTTGGCAAAGTTTTACGTTACGGCTAGGGGGAAGAAAAAAAGCATAAACCGTGAGGAAACACACACACAGAGAGAGAGAGAGAGAGAGAGAGAGAGAGAGAGAGAGAGAGAGAGAGAGAGAGAGAGAGAGAGAGAGAGACAGACAGACAGACAGACAGACAGACAGACAGAGAGAGAGAGACACAGAGAGAGAGAGAGAGAGAGAGAGAGAGAGAGAGAGAGAGAGAGAGAGAGAGAGAGAGAGAGACAAAGTTACATGATAGAAGGAGTGTATGGTTGTATATAGAAAAAAGCGAGAATAGAAATGGGATTGGTTGCCGGATATCAATATTATCACCTGAATAACGAAGAAATAATTAAACAGTTAAAAGAGAAACACAGGGGCAGGTATGGAAAAAAAATGGGGAGAGAGAAGGGAAATGGGTGGGGAGGGGAGCGGCGTAAATACACATATCAGAATAAAATTTTTCTCTAAGAAGACCTTAAACCCATGCAGTAGATCAACAGTGAAATTGAAGCAGTAAAAAAATTCTGAAAATTAATGTCATGTTACTTTGAATTATTGCTTTAAATTTTATTATTTAGTTGTCCTCTCTCTCTCTCTCTCTCTCTCTCTCTCTCTCTCTCTCTCTCTCTCTCTCTCTCTCTCTCTCTCTCTCTCTCCCTCCCTCTCTCTCGCTCTTTATTTCTCTCAACAAACTTCGTTTTTATCTTCACATGTGTTTGTGCACGTTTGACTCTATTTGTGTCGATTCTTTTTTTCTTCTCTGAGTATACTTATATGTATTATTTATGCCTAAAACAAAGTAATTAATTATCTTTTTTATCTTTTTTTCCTGCTCACTTAGATTGTCAGTATATATTGTTTTGTTAATTTCTCATTCCTATCATTTCATACCAATAACGACATACCGTCCAATAGTCCAAAATTATTTCATCTAAGAATCCTTTTTATAAAAATAAATCAATAAATCAATGACTGTCGACAAACCAAAATCGATGGCCCAAGCAAATCCTTAAAATTATCAAGATTGGAATTTTTTAGGCATTATTTCCCTTTTCATAGATCTGCGGAGCTAAAAATATATTTTGAATGTGAAAAAAAATATTTTGAATGTGAAAAAAAATTTTCATCAGCAATATTATCTATATAACATAAAATAGAAACGTCGGGAAGTTCTTAAAAGGATTTTAAAGCGGTTGAACTTATAATTATGAAACTTGGCTATATTTTTATTTTAACCAAAGGAAGTTAGCTGTGGTGCCAGTTTTTGGGTATATATTTGTAAAAGAAAATAAAAACAAGGGTAAAATATTGAGTATTCTGTTTTTCCTGTACCATTCTGATGCTCTTATTTCGGTTTTTGTCGTTCCTAATATTAAAGCTTTTGATAGAATCTCGACCGGATGGAGCTTTTTTTTCAATCTGTTTGAATGACAGAGGCAATTTTTTGGTAAGAGAAAGTGATAATAATGGAAATGTTAGTGCGTAGGTCCTACAGTCCTGCTTCCCTTTTAAGATACCACTAAAAACAATTTTAGATGATCTAGATCTAAGTATTTTATTTCAGTAGAATCTGTGATATGCACCTGGTTTTAACAGAACGTCACGCGTGCACGATCAAGATCTTAGTACAGTCAAGAATCTAGAAATCTAGGTCTACATCCAGATCTAGATCAAGATCTAAGTTGGAACTTCCGTAGGTCTTACCACAAATTAAGGAAAAACGGACAGATGCACAAACAGGACCATCGGAATGTCGCGAGTATTTTCGTAATTTTCCGGAGCCGCCATAACTGTTTAGGTCAATGAGGGTGGAAACTTTACTTATCCAATGTTATAAACAATAGTGTTCTACTGGGTTTGTCTTCCCTTTAGTTAATCACACTCTACCACCAATGACTTTGAAATTTCAATATATATGGATCTATATAAAAAAATTAGGTGATTGATCTGACAAACGCTATATAGAGATCTACAATATCGTGCCTCTAATGCATCGGATAGACTGGCTTCGCTAAATAATTACATCATTCTGTTGTATTAAGAATATACTTTGTAAATCTCTAAATCTAAATCTAGCAGTAGATCTAGTAGTCTTAAGTAAACGGCACAATAGTCACTGCTTCGGGCGTTTTAATCAGACGTACTTGAACTAGATCTAGATCTAGATCTAGCTTGATCTAAGTCTAGATATGCATAGTGCACCTTTATATTTTGGAGTAATGTATTTGAATACATTACAGAGTAAGTTTATGGATGTCCCATATTATTTTACTGATTTATTTTTAAATTACGATAATGAAGGATGGAAGTTTGAGTGATCGCTCACGGCTTCAGTCCATAGCGGGGAGGCGCCGATTGCACGCCGGACTTTAGTTAAAACTGTCTTAGTTTCGCTATTTTTATGTATTGAGAAACTTGGAAAATTTGTTGGCTAAAATCTCAGTAGAAAATCAAACACGTAAGTTATAAATTTTTATGCATAGGCCAGGAAAAATGCTGGTACGGTGCTCTTTTTTATGCTTGTTGCCATGGAAAGGAAGTTTGTTGTGAGCAAAACTAATATGTCGTACAACCCTAGCAACCACTGAAACGAAAGGACAAAAAAGTTGAAGTTTTTGCTCAGACTGGACATCTGCGTGTCCTCATTAACCTATGGGTCCTACAGTCCTGCTATCCACGAAGATGCTCAACCACTGGGTGAACATGCGCCATCATGATTGTAAAGAAGTTGCCATACTTATTCCGAATGAACTGGTTGGACATCGAGATATGGTAGTATGTTAAAAAACAGTTCAGCTAAACCGAATTTGTGAGATGTATCCAGCATATGGTCCCCTACAATATCCCTTGGTATTCCCTACTGAAAATAATGGATGAAGTCTTGCTGTAAAAATCACGAAAAATCACAGTTGCAGTTCTATCGTTTTCAGCTTTTCACAAGAGATTAAAATTGTCTACTTTCAGCTAGACGTCTTCTTCAGCAAATTATTGTGGACATAAAGGCTAAAATTAAAACTAAGCGGTTGCAGTTTTTCAGGCGTAAACACGGTACACCGAGGGCAGACAACTGCAGAGATTTGCGTGACGTTGTTTTGTCAGTTAGATGGTAATACCAGAAACGTGGGCCAACATCTAAAGGTGGACCGAGATATATGTTTGAGAAGCAACAAGATGCTATGTACTCGTATTATGTTCGCCTGCATGGAAGATCTTTTAATAGCGATGACTACATACCCAAAGTGAACTGAGATAAGGCAAAATCTATAGCAATCATATGACAGACCAGACTTGACCGTGCGTGTCTTCAAACTGAAATTGCATTTGTTGAAAAATTGAGCCTTTGAACAATTGCAAGCATGGTTATACTCTATAGAGTTTACAAAATAGGCTTGCATCATGCATCATATGTTAAGAACAACAAATAGGTATTATCGACATTCCAAATAAACAATGGCAATGCAAACACTTTGGATGATGAATTAAAAATTTTGTCAATGCAAGCTACGCAGAAAGTATCGAAGCATGCTGGAGAATTTTTGAATTTCAACTTCATGAAACACACCTTAGCATTGTGTAGCCTGCATACCATTTGGAAAACGGACAAAGACTTTACTTCACTGAACAAAGAGTTGAAAGAGCTATATTTGAATTTCCATCAACTACCTTAAGCGCATTCTCAAGCTTTGTGAAGGGGACCATTTCGCATCCAGCCTGATGCATCCAGATGTACCATGATTTTATACATGAGATTCTTCAAAAAAAAAAACAAAAAAAAAAAAACTAAAAACCAACAACAACATCGAACCGGCGCAATCGAGGGGGGAAAGTTTGAAGGAGAGGATATTTATGAGACTCAAGAAATGGGAAGTTTCCAGGCTCCACCAGAAGTGACTACCACAAGTCTTGGATTATCCACATAGATCATAAAAAGGAAATTCAAATTTTACATGGCCGTAGTATTCACACCCCTTCCAAACCTGTTGTGTCTCATAAACATGTTCATTGAACGAGTTACCATGCTTGTTTTAATATGATTTACAATAATTAGGACAACCAGAGAAAAAAGAGCTTAAAAGAAGAGGAAACTAAATATCATCATAAGTGTAACTTAAAGTACACGATTCAATAGTCTCTGGAAAAAAAACAACAGAACTTCCGCATTAAGCGCACTCCAAGGCCTGGGCATTATTTTTTTGACTTATAATAATTATTTCATAGCCATGGAGTGAGCATTTGGAAGGATCTTCGAGTACATGTAGAGTAAAAGTGCAGAATGAGCTGTTTTTCAATATCTTCTGAATTGACGTAACGTGATATGCTGTAACTAAGCACTCAGGATGAAAGTAGTCTAGCAGTAAGGCCTAATGCTTTTGAAATCGCATTTCACAAAAAAAAAATTCAACAAAAGATCACATAATTTGATTCTTTTTCAAACGTAAAACATTTTGCTATATTCTAGGAATCAACATCAATAATTTCAACTTATAAAAGGTATTTCTATTTTGTGACAGAATCCAGTGTTTCGATCTAAACCTAACTTAGAGCCCTAAGTGCGGCCCTATAGATGTGGAGAAAAATATAAATCCTACCATTGAAATAGTGGAAAAGTTTCATGAATGAAAGATAGAGCAGGATTTTAAAAAAAGTATACAATATTTACATAAACTGATTTGCACAATGATAATTTTTTGTCAGTTTTTTCTCTAGCAGCCGCCCAAAATGTCACTCTAACATAATTCTACATAATTCATGCTTCAGCAATAATTCTTGTAAAGGAACTTGCAACAGACAAGGAAGCGTATCGGGAATTTTCAAAAGCTTTAAATAGACATTTTGAGGACATTCAAGGTTAAAGAATCGTAAACGAAAATCTGATATAATAATATAATTCAATAATATAAGATAAAAAAAAAGTTTAAAAAAGGTTCAACATTCCCGATTAGTGAAATAAGCAAATGTAAATCATCAATATTGGAGATAAGAACACTCCCATAGATGGGACTTCGACAATGGTTTTGAAGCAGCTCTCGTGGCGAATGTCAATGTGGAAATAAAAAAAATAAATAATAATAAATATTTGATCCTCAAGAGCTGAAAAAAGATAAGCATTAAGAGCAAAATAAAGATTTGCGGACTTTTGAAAACTCATAAAATTAATAAAAAAAAATCTTATGTCAAAAGTTCATACAAGTTCATGGGAGTACTTAAGTCAAAGTTATAAATTAACACACATATAATTTCGAAAACCTCTTTCTTTCACTTTCTTTCGCTTGGAGAGTAACTTGTCTTTGAAAGACATCCTCTGCATTTCTGTTTTGCTGCAATATTTGAATAAACAATAAAAGGACTAAAGGCCAAAAAATTAAAATAAATTGTTTTCATTAGAATTTGATAAAAATAGAATAAATGTAATGTTACAAAAAGGTTTTCTTCTTATCATTCTTTCTTATGCCAGCCTCTTTATCAAAACACCATGACTTTAACATAACTTTGTTCCCTTTTACTCCTTACCTTGTACAGGTAAGTGTAAAGGATGGTCAGGTAGAGTCCAAACGGGCTGATTAAAAAAAAAAACATGGGATCCATTGCCATTTTTAGAATTATATGCCTTATTTCTTCTTCTTCTTCTTCTTCTTCTTCTTCTTCTTCTTCTTCTTCTTCTTCTTCTTCTTCTTCTTCTTCTTCTTCTTCTTCTTCTTCTTCTTCTTCTTCTTCTAAAATGTAGCGCTGTAACCTCTTTTTATTAATTTTTTTTTGTGTGATAGAAATATTATCGTTTATATTTCCCTCTCTCTGTTGTAAACATATCTCCTAAGATCCGATGGAGGCAAGTCTGCCTACGAGGATAATTTACTGTTTGACGTGCCTCGTTTTAATCAGGTAATACGTTTAGTGTCGTTCAAAAATGCTGCTTCGAACACGGGATATTTTTCTTCTTCTTTCTTTCGTCTTATCTATCGGTCTTGACCTAGATCTAGGTTTGAGACTTCTTCTGATACTTTTTTCTGTTTCTCTACTCGCTCGCATCTTTTTTTTTAATTGAGAAGACTGCTGTATTGCCTTTCGTGCAATAGTTAGCTCTCTGGAATTAAAGTCTCATCACATTAAAGAGTCTAGACATAGAAATGCCTCGGACTGGACCCACACATTAGAAGGCTTGGGACACAGGGACGATTGTGCCACTTGGATAAGAATAATAAATTATTTCGATGGAAGGTTTTAATCAGAGTCTAATCAATGTTTTAGCAAACCAGTTTAAATATCTTCGTGTTTCTTTTTTAAGTGATTTTATCATTATCATTATTATTTTTAGTTAGTTAACTATGATAACAGAGTAGTCTCAGAATTGTATCATAATGTTGTTACTGAGGCCCAGTGCCAGTGCTCTTATCATTAATGTAGATTAGACAGCAGGTTAACTGTTGACGTGAGGATTCGTTCTACAAAGTCATGTTTAGAGTAGACCTGTCTTCCATAATCCGCCTCATGAAAACGTTTTTGTGAAGTTTTCCAGCAGATTAATTATGCTCATCTTTGTGGGCGGACTTTTCAGGGGGAAAAATACATGTACACAAAATCCGTTTCTTTTTTATTTTATTTTTCCACCGTTTATGGGATGATCATGTTCCAATTTCCCTATCTTAAACCCGCTGTATGAAATCTTTCATGAAATTTCTAATTTCGCTCAAGGCCAAAATGGAGCGGAACTCAACTTATTCTCAGATCCACCTATGATAAGATAAGATAAGATAAGATTTACTTTTTTCATCCCTCTTGGGGGGAATCAAAATTGACATGTCCATGTAGGTAGAAACTCATTGGGGAGCTAGATAACAGGGAGTCTTCAGAGAAGAAACCCCCCTTGTAGCAAGTGTTTCGGCCCTGAACCTCTGACACTCTAAGGGGGCCGGGCCACACCCAGGTCATGACTCCCAGGTGTCTCCCTGTTATCTTTTTTTTTTTTTTGCACAGCGCCAGGATTCGAACCCATACCCTCATCTCTTGATGGATTGCTGATCCCGGCGCTATACCACTTCGCCAACTGGTCCTGCGATGGTTAGAGCATCTTTAATCCTTATGAAGGAACTTCTCATTTCTCCTGCTCCAGATCCACCGGGAACTGTTTTCGGCTATTTCCGCCAGTAACTTTAGAGCTTTTGTTCTTTTGTTGCCACATATTGAAAGTTTAGTTAGAAGGTCGTAGACTGATGACCCGACGAATCCTCTGGCACCAACCTCAACGGGCATCACCACAGCTTTGTATCCGGCATTTTCTAGCTCTTTGGTCAGGTTCATGTATTTCTCTCTTTTGTAGATGTGGGCCTCTTCCATTCTGTTTTCGTATGGTACTGTTAACTCCACCATGATCAATTGTTGTGTGGAAGCTGAATGGATCACGATATCAGGCCTTAACCTCGTTTCTTTGATTATACTGGGGTGACTGTCCCATTCTGGAAGATCTGCTGAAACATCCCAGTCATCACAGCCGTCTAGAAGGCATTTTATCTGGTTTGTTGTCCTCACCGGCCTTCCGTGCCATGACTTAGCGCCTCCCTCTGTTGTGAATATCAACGCGTTGGTATTAGGGAGGGTAGTCTCTCCTTTAGCCGTGCTTATGATTGCGGCAAGTTCCTGAAGGACTCTGTTATGCCTCCATGTGTATCGCCCCTGTGAGAGGGCGATTTTGCAAGAGCTCAAGACATGCTCTGTGGTCTGCCTGCCTTGGCATAGCGGACAAGTGGGGTCCTCTTTCTTTCCCCACCGTACAAGATTTGCGTTTGAGGGCAGGAGATCGTACACTGATCTGATGAGAAAGCTGATCCGAAGTGGCGCCATGTGCCAGATCTCATTCCATGTGAGGGATTTCTGCAGGGCATTATCCCAATTAGTCCATTGTCCCTGTTGAGGTTGCTGGACTGCTTTCTGAACCCTTCTGGAATCTTCATTGAGCCGTATCTCATTAATGACCATGTCTCTTTTCTCTTTCCCTTCTGCTTTTGACCACCACTTTGCTGTAGATGATCCTAGCCCTTTGCGGTCAGTTTGAGTTTGCCCAATCACTTCTTTAATCTTAAGGCACTCCTTAGCTTCGTCTACGTCTTCGACAACTTTCCATTTCCTACCCGTCTTTATGGTAGGTTGCACTGTCTTCACAATTGGGTCCTCGGAGTCTTCTAACATCGACAGTAGCCTGGCTTTGCCACATTTATACTCTTCCAAGATGGATTTTAGTGGGAGTCTCAACTTTGCTTTACGGCAGTACATTGCCACATCTGTGAGACCCGGAGGTACCCCTAACCACCTCCTGGTGAACTTATTGATCTTAGCTTCTATTGCCTCAACTGTAGTTGAGCAGATTTCATAGACCAGGAGTGGCCAGAGGAGCTTCGGAATTAGCATAAACTGTAGGCACCACACTTTTAGCTTACCCTGAAGGCCACATCTGTTGATGGCTAGCAGGCCTTCGGTAGCAAGTTCTACTGTTTCTAGTTCTCTTTTGGTATCTTTCATGGATGAATCGTACCATCTCCCAAGACTCTTAACTGGTTCTTGACTGACCGTCGGTATCTGCTGACTGGCCACTGTGAATATCGTCGTCGCATCTATCTTACCTTTCCTGACTGAAAGACTGCGAGACTTCTTTGGTTTGAATTTCATCCTGCACCATGCCATTAAGACGTCAAGGCGCTCTAGCATTCGGCGTGTTTCGTCTTCCTTTGAGCAGATTATGGTGGTATCATCCATGAATGCTTTCAAAGGAGGCATGTAGCAACCACCACCTAGATTAGCCGGGCCTGCGCTATCTTCTGCTGCTTTCAAGATGACTTCCATAGCCATGACGAACATGATTATGTTTACAAGATGCTCCATTAACTAACTACCAAAGGGCCCTTAATTTGACCAATAAGGAAGGTGTCTTCAGTGCGAGGAACGGACAGAGAAACATGCAGATGGGGCAAATGCTACAAGATATTTCACTTGTAAAAAATTGGATTTTACACACCTCGATTGGATTCACTGTGCATGATAGCCAATTTCAAGTGTTTAAATGTAGAAAAAAAAAACAAAAAACAACTAGCAGTTGGGGGTTTTATTTTTTTTTTACGGACTGCGGTTGTTGAAGTTTATCTTTTTGCCAAGAAATTTTAATGCATGTTATACAAATTGTAAGATTATGTAAAAGTATCCTATGTTTTCTATGTTTCTACATAATACTCCTTTTTTGTGTCTTTGATTCAAGCTCAACACTGGGTTTTGTGGGGGAAAAATGTTATGATATTTTCATGACATAGATTTTCTGTAAGTTAGCAGCTGATCAAAAACTTGAATTTACATATTTCTCTGAACTGAAAATGTTTTTTTTATCTTTCATATACATGTATAATGATAGAGCTGAAAAGAGCATCTTGTAAACATAATCATTGTGAATAATATGATAAAATAAAATATAAAAATCGAATTTTATAAACTCTCATTCTTAAGCTTCAGCTTCAAAAGGCACCCAAAATAATGTTATGTTTTGTTTTTGGAGGCTTTCAATATATTACTATAATGGATAGACAATGTACAGGTTAAAAACAAAGACTTCAGCCAATTTAGCTTCCATAATATTTTATGCTGCTTTAATGTGCGATTATTCGAACATGATTCTTTTTTCACTTTTTAGAGTATCTTCAGCAAAACACCTATAATAACCCAGAAAATAATCACTTAAATGTCTTGATTTGTTCTGTCTATTGTCCTAAAATAGCAATTGACAAATTAAAACGGTTGCACATAATGAAAAGGGGTAACTATTCTATGTCTGTGATTCAGAATAAAATAAACTCTTTTTTTAAGTGGTGATTTTTGCAAAAAATTCAATGCTCAGGAACTAATGGTCCAAATACTTTGAATTTTTTTTTGCTTTGTTCTGAAGTGTTTCTCCAGTAGCAAAACTACTTTTTTAGTTCGTTCTGCAAGATACTTTTTTTCCAAAATTTTTATTGGCCAAAAAAAGTTTTTTTTCCATGTGAAAAAGAGGCAATAATTCATTTCAACATAACTTCCCCCCTCACCGCCTTCCATAAAATGAAAGAAAATTTAATTAGTCTCGCCACTAGATCTAATCATCTGTTTTGTAAAAATCTAAGTTGTGAATGTATTCTACAAACCATAAGACTACGGTGGGTTTTTTTCCATCTCGACCTTTTCAGCTTTTTGCTGCAGCTTAAATTCAAAATGCCAGCTGTTTCCATGGCAATCACAATCTTTTTATCAAATATTCTTTTTGCTTAATTTTACTTTTGATGCGCAGGAGGTTAGGTATGCAAATAATATTTTAATGTTTTCTCTTTTAAAAAAAAATAAAAATGTTCATAGCATTCTGCTTTAATTTCTTTTTCTTTTCGCTTCATTCATTGAGTTGTCCTAGTCAATAAGTTGAATATATCTAGTGTGCTTTATTTTAACTGTTTTCTTTGACAAAATTGATGATTCTATATATTTGTGTTATTTTAAAGTATAACGGATGGTTTGGTTGTAGAATTTTTTTAGAATATTCTTTGTTTGGTTCAAAGGCGATTGAATCACAAATCGTTCAAAATGTAACTTAACTTTCCAATTGACGTCACAGTGATTTAATTCAATCCTTTTTTTTCTCTTTAAGCTTTGAATAAATTAGAGGCGAAAAGGCGATTTTTTAGTTAAAAGTCGAACTTCAAAACCAATTATCTTTATAAATTGTGAGCGTTTTTTTTTTACTTTTCAACTAAGTGAAATACCACATTTATGTGCAGCTATGGTATACTAGCTCTAAATTCAAACACTTTTAGCGAAGTTTTATCGTGTCTTTGTTAAAAAAGTCTTGTTCGAGGCCAATCTGAACAAGAAGAATACAAATAACAAGTATGTACTAGTGACGTTGTTGCAGCGTTTACAGCTTTAATTCTTATATAACCTTAGGGAAAACCGACAACTATTTAATGACGAAAGAATTGGAACGGGACTAGAGGTCTCGGTTTTTTTTCCTTGGTGGAACGCCATTGCATTGGCATTATTTGGGCATGTGCTCGAGGACAACTTAAATATCTCTTATTATAACGATTTATATTTGTTACAAAATGTACCTGTAAGACATTTTTGGTAAAGTCTGATTCCAGTTTCAATCTTTTATCTCTGTTTCCTAAAAAAACTTGCCTAATTTGGCAAGGGGAATTCCAAATTGAATTAACTTAAAATTTATCTCTTTTCTTCGATAAGATTGCTTTCTTTTCAATCTGCTATAAAATATTAATGGATTCCAGTTACACTGTAGTTATATGTTTATATGGACCATTAGAATATTAGGTAAAATTACAAAAAAAAAATAAGAAACTTGATGGAAATGAAAATAGAAATATAGAAATAGACACTTCCACATAGGTATATCGTTATTATACAAATAGCTGAGTGATTAAAAAATGGAGAAACTACAAGGTGCCGGGAGACAGAGAAGTATATAGGTAGACAGAATAAAGAGTTGGAAAGTGGTTATAGGGACAAGTTAAAGCATTTTTGTAGGTTCACATTCATTCACTTATGCTTGCATTGAAAAGGCAATTGCTCAAGTTTAACAGTTGGTTTTATTAAATATAAAATCTTGAAGAGTTACAAACTTGAAGGACGTGGCTTAAATTCACTGAAGATTCCGAGTAAAATTTGTGGCAAGAAAATTGTGATGGACGATTGCTTGGACAACAAATTCTTCACACACAACTCAATTACTTAGATCTTAAACATTTCCAATTGTCGTGTGCAGATGTGATATAATTATATGAAGACTTTTCTCCATTAAATATAAAACAGAGTAAAAACTTTCATGAACCAGAAAAGACATGAATGCATACCTGTCAATGAAAAATGTTGAGAGTAAAGCGGATTTTGTTGTTGTTTTTTGTTATGAAACAGTGGTCATTTCAATAATTATAACAGCATAAATTATGCCGAATGTATTAGGTTAAGCTCACAAAACACTTTCATCTTTAGTTACACTTGAACCACAGAGGCTGACTGAGGGTTTTACTGATTTTGGCAATTTATAGTCAGGCATAATTATTTATAAGGCTGATAAAATTATGGTCAAAAACAACCTTTCATTGGCATGATAGACATTATTGGAATTGTGGATACAAAGACGTTTCAATGCAACAGTAATTACAATTTTAATATTTAACTGTTTGAAAAAAAAAGCAACTAGCAGCGTATTTCCATTTTGAAGATTTGAAGAAGTTGGTGATCAAGACATTGGCAAAATATTTAGACAAAGTTTTATGTCAATGTTAAACAATGATTTGTAAAGTATCGTATAGAGACCATAAGAAAAACAAAACCTGAATAATCTACGTTTTGGCAATAAAATGTTTGCTTTGGAGCAACTGATGAAAAAATATACAATATAACCTTAAAGGAAGTGTCGTCAAGAGTATGTTTGTTTTAAATTCTTCCTGATAATACAAGGTTTGATCATAAGAAAAAAATCCAACCTGATTTAGAAAGATCTTAAAAAGTGATAAATTCAGAATGAGAGAAAATTTGAATTGAAAAAGGATATAATTAAATAATTGATTATGAGGCATGTCTTTACAAAAGTAAGCGAGAGGTGGATCATTCAAAAGAGATATGGTAAAAGAATTTATGTATATTGATTTAAAAATCCATTATATAGCGCCATTATGTAGCGATACAGTTACTGCAAGTTATAATTAATTTCATTCATTCATTCAGAGACATAAGGAGAGATAATACAGAGATTCAGATAGATATAGAGACGGAGGGTCAAAGAGACAAAAAATGAAAGAGAAATAAAGAAAAAGTGAGAGAGAGAGAGAGAGAGAGAGAGAGAGAGAGAGAGAGAGAGAGAGAGAGAGAGAGAGAGAGAGAGAGAGAAAAGAAAGAAATAGGGGGTGGGGGGGATTTGCATCCTATTTTGGCTTTTTTTAAAGAATTTTCAACTAAATCAATCAGGTCATTCAAATCATAGAATTTCGAATGATCACTCTTCTAATTTGTCACATAAAGAAACTATTGGTTGCATGGAAAAATAAGCAATTTCGTGACTTAAGAATGTATTGCTGCTATGTGATGTTAACTTCTTGAGCAAAAACTTGAGAATTGTGCGAATCGCAAAAAAAAAAAAAAATCCCCCCCCCCCCAAAAAAAAAAAAAAAAGAAAGAAAAAAGAAACTATCAATAAGAATAAAAAGCTGAAAATCCATTAACATCAGTGCCTTTTAACTTAACGTCAAGTTATGTGGACATAAAAACTGTGTATATTTATCTATTAATAGGTTTCCCTGAAATTTATTTTGTAACGCAAGGTTTGAAACAAATTCGAAAAAAGAAAACCGATTCACTTTTCTTTCTTTAATCTCCGAGAAAGGATGAGTTTATTAAACAAATCAAATTATGATGAAAACAGTATTATTCTATAAAATTAGTCTGAGTTTATATTGTGAAGTACCAGGGTTCCAGTGAAAATTGTCATGAATCCAAACATCATACAAACAAAATAGTATAAAAAGAAGGAAATCGTATACAACTGACACATGCAAACATAAAAGTTCTTTGAACCTATTCCTGTGGAAGCGATTCTAATGGCTTCGCTCTTAAAAACACATAATATATCTTGCATTAAATTCAATCATAACAATTTGTCGGTATAGTTTTGGAGATATCGAAATAAGGGTTTTTGGCCTCAGTAATGTAGAGGCCTTACGCTACGCTATACATGTACTAGCTTCAATTACTGGGGAGTTCCAAGAAGTCCAACTATTCCTTCTGTTGCTCTTTTTCAGCCTCAGGAGACAAGAAATCCGGACATGTCCAGAACATTCTATGAATCTTCTGATAAAATTTGATTCCCTCAAGTAGTTAACAATTATAAGATTTCACAACGCTATCTGCAAAAGTAAAGAATTGCATAATTTTTTACAACAAAAAATCTCAGTCCCAGCAAGAAGAGGTAAACCTAGTTGCATTTGGCATGGAAAAAAAAAGTTTAGATCTTTATAAGTTAGACAGTTTCAGGTTTTCTTCCTGGAATGCTTTCACATGATCATGATCATATTATGAATACCTTGGATATCTAAGATCTTTTTCTGTTTAATTCAATGAAAAATCTGAGAAAGACAGGTGAAATATTCGCCCAGTCTGGTGTGTTCTAAAGCGATTTTTAAGGAATGTATACGGCATAGGAGGCGGAGTTGTTATCAGGTGCTGCGTAACCAGGGTTATCATAGGCTGGCTGGTAGATTTCCTCCTGGGGCTTGAAATGGTTGCTGTTGAACTTGGTGGGAGGCTGGCCCTAAAGGTAGTAGAGCATGAAGTTACTATGTTTATCGATAATTAAGTTCATTTCGTAAAAAGTTGGATAATTTGTAATAATCCCAATCTATAGAGCATTTTAAACGCTCATTAAACCGTGTACGTTCAGTTAAGCTACGAATTCCCTCAAGGCAACTCTAAACTCTCTTTCTATGAACCTACAATGTCTTATAAGAGATTAAAACGTGGGAAATAAAAAAAGTTCTGGTTTTTCAGTATTTCTTTAGGGGATGTTTCGAAAATCAAAGGTACGATTTCCGACATTTCTCAATGTTACAATTTGTCTTATCGCTCTTGTTCTTTCAATGCACGCCAATGTTCTTTGGGTCATTTGGATTTATTCCATAAACTATAGTTATTGAAATAAATGGTATAATCTTTCTCAATACATAATTCATACGTCAGGGATGCATTAAAATATAGAGCTTTGAAAGTAACATAACACTTCGAAAACACGAACAGAAATATAAATATGTCTTGAGAGGCGTACAAAAAGCGCTTTAGTCAGAGAAAAAATGTATAAAAACATGTGAAAGACACGCTCTGTCAAAAGAACTGAAGTGTGTTAGTGAATATGCAATTTTTTTAATAGAATGGGCGGATCGGTTTTGGGAGTGGATAGTAATGATTTGATGTGAAGAAGAAGATGCCTTGCCAAATCCTTATCTGTAACAACAAATAGAAAATAGTCAAATTCCTCTTCGTATTCGCAATAATGTAATAGTTATCTTATTTCAAAGGACGCAGTTAAGGAAAAAAAATATAAAGAAAAAAAATAAAGAAACAAAACAACAAAAAAACAAAAAAAACAAAACAAAACAAAACAAAAAACCCAACAACAACAACAACAACAACAGAAACGACAAAGAAAACAATAAGCATAATAAACTTAATAGGGCAATTTGGCGCCTTAATATGAGCGCTATAGCGTGTTAGTGTTACGTTAATAGAGCGCTTATTTAGAACTTCATCGTTCACATAATTATGTCCATCATTTATCTATCCTCTATAGATGAGAATCAAAACAATGCGATGTAGTTCACATAAAGCGTCATCTTTATTGTTTATTCTTCATTCGTTACGAATTAAACAATCTCATTTTAGAACTTGGGATTTGAGCTTGCCCTGCAGGAAAGAGAAGACGATTTTGGGAAATATTTTTTTTTCAAAAGTAACTTGCGACTTTACTTCAGATTACTCGTTAAATTATATGGTAATGCGATATTAAATATTTATTGCACTTCTTCTGACAGTGTATGTGGAAGGATTTAGAATCCTTAAGGAGGGGGAAATGATAATCTAAATTGTCGAATTGGTCGATGAACAATGAAATCGAATATTGTAACATGACTGAAGAAGATAAAGACAAACGATGAAGCTCTATGTAAACACTGCATAACATATTGTGAACGACGGACAGAATGAATCTCTTTTTCTTTTCTTTTCGATCTTTCGACAAGCTGAACCAAATCAACCGTACCTATATCTCACCTATAAGGCGTTTATTTTTCATCACATGATAAGAGAATTCCCATTTATCCGTTCAGAAAGATGCGATTACTTTGCTCTCACAGAGAGTTGCATTAACGAAGAAAATATTTTCTGGCTTTTATCGCTTAGTAGGTTAATCAGTTATTCGAGAATTTTATAAACTGTTGATTAAACCGTTTTTTATTGCATTTTATTATCAAATAAAACAAAAATAAAATAAAATAAAAAATAAAACAAAACAAAACAAAATTATATTCAGTTATCAAACATAGTTTGATGATAACAACCTTCCTATCTGCATGCCACAAACATTGTTATTTTAACAAACCAATCGCCTTCTTTGTTTTTAGTTGATGAAATGGTTAAACAGAGTTAATGAGGTTTTCTCACCTTTCTCAGGTCGGTAAACTCGGTGCTAGCGGAGTTCTTGCCGTGTATGCCAGTGGGAGTGGAAGAGCCGCTGCTGTTGCTCAAGCGTGAATTTGGCTTGGAGAAAGAAAAGGAAGGGTAAGGTTTAAAGACATCGAGGACAGTGTCCTTCTATATTAAGGAAAATTAACAATGTAATGTGAATTTTAAACCATATATTCATTTGGCTTTTAACGGTCAAAATTTACAGTCTAGTTTTATACTTGGTCCAAACCAAGTCAATGATGCTTCTTTTTTATTTGAATATTGGCTTTCGCTTGTGCGAGCAAGGTAAAATGTGCCTCTAATTAGGTAATGGACCTTTTTGATAAAATGTATCCGTCCTGTCAAAGAGTGTCGTTCACATAGAGTATTCCCTAAGCCCAAAACGTTTTTCTTTATGTATAACTTATAAGATCAAGAGAGGCTTAAAATCCAGAACCCCGCCCGGCTCACATGGTCTCTCCTTCCCAACCGAAACTTTTTGTTTATGTGTAACTGGTAGCGGAAAAACAAACTAGCGAGTCAATCTTAACTCCGTCGAAGGTAAGGGTTTCAGTTTGCTTCGCTACCCTGGATTCTCTATGGCTAAGCGCGCAGTATCTCAATCTAAACTCTATGAAGCAAAAACATCACGAATATCATGTTTTACTTTGGTTCTTTTCAGCAGACTAATAATTCGTCACTAATCACAGCCTAGCCCGCAGTTCACCCTAAATAAAATAAATCTTTGCCTTGTTTTGGTTGTATTGAAACATAGGTATACAAAGCAAGTATATTTGTAATAAATTAAAAGTACGATACTGCAGAACTTATCCATTTGGTAGGATTGATTTTGTTAAGTACAGCTGGTGATTTTTTTTTTAACCTAGGCGTATTACTCTATTGTGATGATCAATGTTTGGGAAAGATAAATTTTCTTTGAAAATCCAAACACTTAATCAGTTTACAGCATCCTCTTCTCAGATCCGGTTCATCCGACGGAGGCTTTTTGGCCATGTTAAATAACATAAGATCGTAGCTGTGCGCGAGTCATTATTAAAAGATCAATCAAACAAATTCAGATTTTTTGTTTCAATATTTCATATTCATTCCTTTTTGACTCGTTTCACATACAAAAATAAATCATTTTAGTTTTTTTTTATTTACTTCAGAATATCAAAATTATTGAAAAACAATTTTGATTCTAGTTTCTTAATGCAACAACAAGAAGAATTGTATTCAAAAGTAGAATTAAAAACATAAAGGGTCAAAACAGACGCTTTGTATGAAAGTTACAATTGCAAAGGAGAAAAAAAACCCTAAAGTTCTATTATCGCAAAGGACACTAAAGAGTCCCAACTCACCAGACTCTG
Source organism: Elysia crispata (assembly GCA_033675545.1). Lineage (NCBI taxonomy): Eukaryota > Metazoa > Mollusca > Gastropoda > Plakobranchidae > Elysia > Elysia crispata. The sequence goes on along the minus strand of JAWDGP010004695.1, from coordinate 37,670 downwards.
AGTCTTGCTGTTTTGCCATAACTTAAAGACGATCACAGTGAAGGCGACAAAAACCAGCGCTGCAGACACCGCAATGATAATCAGTTCAAACCTGTTTAAGTCATCATCGTCATCCTCGTCATCATCGTCATCATCGTCATCATTGTCATCATTAACAATGGATTCTGTGGATATAGACTTATTGAAAAGGCGTTTCTCGAAATGTGCAACATGGATGAAAATGAGAATATTCCTCTATAACTGTAATACAATGCTTGGCTTCACAAGCCTCTTCACTTCGGAGAGCTTCGTGGTCAAGATTAGTGAAGATCTGATATGATTATCTTCGATCCCGCTGACAACCAGCTTAAAAAGCAATGGAAATCCAGAAAAAACATAGTGAGAGGGGCAGGAACTTTCACTCTGTATCATATGTGATATAGAGTGAAAGTAAAAAGAAAAAAAAATGAATGATCGCTAGGCTGACACTTGCCTTTTTTTTTTTCATTTCTGACTATTATTGTTGCTGGGCCTGAACTGCTTTCAAAATAGTTCTTTGATCCATATTCTCATTTCCGTGGTATTGTAATCAGCATTTGAGTTTGGGATTCGTTTAAGACATGTGCCATTGAAAGGCAGCTTCATAAGGCGACTAGCAATAGAATGATGTAGATGAGAACTAGCTAAAAGTTCTTTAAATAGCTTACAGCCATGAAAGAAAGGTTTCCTTCTTTGCTTTTCTACGTTATTTTTCCTTTTTAAATCTCTTTTTCTCGTATAAGTCTTGGCTGAGTTTTATCGTATCATGAACTGATAAAGGCGTGTTAGGGACCCGTGATAGCTCAGTTCGTTTCGAGACCTTGATTCAGTACAAGTTGTCCTTTAAAGATGTGGGATGGAGTTTAATATTTTGTTTTCTTTCCTGGGGATCCTAATTAACAATATTTTTAGTTAGGATCTGTTTTATTATTCAATTTGAAAAATTTGATAACTATTTTTTGCTTTGCTCGTCGATTTTCATATTTTCGAATGATTCCACAAAAGGTAAGAAGATATTTATCCAGTACTTCATCAGCTTTGCCGAGAAAATCAAACACTGGCAGTACACAAACCTGTTCTGACTTCGCCGAAGGTGACGTTCTGAGTATCCACTGTGTAACCAGCAATATCACCAGTAGCAGCCACTGTAGTGACTGTATCTTTAATGGTCTGGGCTGTTTCATCTTTGTTGTTGTCATTTGCCCGCGCCGAGATATCCATGTCAACCACAACACTTCCTGGCCTGTAGGAGAGAAAGACCAAAGTGGAAAACAATTGCTACATGTGAACATTTTATTGGTGCCTCAAAAACTATAGAGGGAACTCGAGCGTAATTGAATTTCCAGCTCAGACTTAAGATTCATTAAACTCTTCCAAAGTAGGTGCTCAAAATTTCTTTTAAATGTACTGACGGAAACAAAGAAAGTCCTACTTGAGTTAGTAAGGGATGATAGGTGAAGTTTAAGATAAAGAACAACGTGGTCATGTGTTTTTACGTGCTCAAATACTAGACTAATTATTTTGAAAATCGCAGGCATTTTCAATGATTTTCTCTTTTAGTCTTTGAATGGCATAGTGTAGGTAAAAAAAACTTTTGATACTAATTTCTTACTGCTAATTTCCAATAATGAAATCTATCACTATTCCAGCGAGTATTCACATGGCAAATTACATAATGATTTTTAAAAACGATCTCAGCTGCCTTCATATCATCAATAACTTTCCCAGAATATCATGTATAATATATATATATATATATATATATATATATATATATATATATATATATATATATATATATATATAATTATATATGTATATAGAGATAGATCGATCGATAGACAGATAGAGAGTAAAAGCGAGAGAAAGCGAGAGAGAGAGAGAGGGGAGAAAAAAGAGATGATAATGCAAGTAACCTCTTTCTCACACAGACACAGTCGATCCTAAACATTGAAAAAAGACTGAAACGTATCTTTCTTTTCACTTCATTGCAGTTTACTCAGATGAAAAACAATTTTTATTTGAGAAAAAAATTTAGTTCTGTTCGTTTACACTTCTTATCAATGTTAGATACCTTCAGTTATCCAAGCTCGAAAATTCATATTGGCTAAGATTCCATTATTATCTGTTGAGCACTATCATGTTTAGTGCAACATACGAGGTGCGAGCCATGTAAAGAAATCAACATTTAATTTTCAAATCTTCCATAAATTTTGCTGCAAAAACTACAATATTATTAAGGTCATGCGCACAATATCGCTATATTTCACGAAATCCGATGGCTTTTTCAAAAGACCACAACTCAATCTGGTTCATATTGGTAATGTAACGTATATTAGCCTCCTAGTACGCGCATGACTTTGTTTGACTGCTTTTCTTTCCTAAGATTGAACGTTACCTTCCCCGTAACAACAGAATTCTATCTTTCATTACATGTACCTGAATCCTCTCACTGTAATTTGAGAAAAACCAGGGATATTCTGTTGCATCAAAGGAGTCAGCTGGGAAAGAGGGAAAAAATTTGTGGAATTCTATTACGGGGCATGATAGCATAATAAAGATGCTTTACGAGAATAACCTGTAAAGTGAGGACTAAGTAGGATTTATTTTTGTCCTTTAATTGCTTATCTAATGTGTAAGAAGGCGCAACGAGTGATGGTCCAAACTATGCATGCACAGTCTTGAGATGAACAAATATAAAATTGAAAGAATAAGATTTTATTCAGACACACAAATCGGCTTCCATGACTTATACAATAATATGTATATACAAATGAATATTCTTAAAAAGGACATCTAACTACTGGTTCATCTCTACATTTAAGGCTGTCTCAGCGCTCGCTTCTTTATCTGCCAATCTTTATATTACTTAATATTTTAATTTTCTGTATTTAGCAGGCCCATCTCCCTTTACGACCCGGTGCATATCTTTTCTTTCCCTTTCTGTTCTCTCTCTCTCTCTCTCTCTCTCTCTCTCTCTCTCTCTCTCTCTCTCTCTCTCTCTCTCTCTTTCTATTTTGCGATCAATCAAGCCATCTTTCTGCCTTAAAGCAGCGGTGCTCTTTATTAGGAATGAAAAAAATGCATGAATACAAAAACAAAACAAAGCAAAAAAAAAAACCAGCACATTTACATTTCATCTCTATCCCAAACAATCTCCTTTCCGTTCTATCCTCACAACATCTTCCCTTTCTTTGTTTTCCTCGTTTCTATCTCTGATCTCTTACTCTCTGCCTATACTAACTGCTTCTCTCTTACCTCAGTTTCCAGGGTGTTCTTCAGGATTTGAGCTCGAGAACTTGTTACATCTGCCAGCTCGCTGTCGTACTGTTCACTGACCAACCTCAAACTGGACTGTACTGTCACTATCAATGTTGGTGCCGCTGTAGGTCCTGCTGTAGTTTCTGCTGTAGAATCTGCTGTAGGTCCTGCTGTGCGAGAGAGTTAAAACATGATGAGAAGGGGGAGAGAGGTGTGTGTGTGTGGGGGGGGGAAGCGTTTTAAAGAAGAAAATAAGTGGAAGAAGAAAAGAAAGGAAAAAAAAAAGGGTGGGTCACCACGAAATAAAGACAGAAATAAAATCTTTAAAGTCGCGTATTTCATCTTACATTGAAGGAGAGTTTTTTCAAAGCATTTTAGTAGTCTAAAGTTTCTTTTACTTGTCTGAAAAATTTTGTAGATCAATTGCTCTCGTTCCATCTCTATCTCTTATATTTCCCTCTATGTTTCTCACCTTAATTCATCAATCAATAAATCTTTTGGTTTCTCTCCTACATCCATCTTTATCTTATTTATAAAAATATTATCCCGTTATTGCTCTTTCTGCATCATCGTTTCGCTACTTAGTTTTAATCCTGTAAACACAGCTCATTGTGGACTGGTCGACTGTGTAAAAATATTTTCATTATACCAATCACAAATGAGATATTGTATTCTCTCTAGAACTCACGCTCTGTGGGTACGTCGATAGGTCCGGCACCAGCGCAGATACCAAAACAGATTCTTCCTATACGTGCAGGGGTTTGAGGGTGATAACTCATGACCCCGGCTTCATTCACATCTCCACCTACACCAAGAAACACGTACGGGCAGCCGTCTGGGGATCCGCCGTTGCTGTGCAGATCTACATCGGATGTCAAATCTGGGGACATTGCCCGCCGCTTGAAGACAACGTGAGTTACAGATCCGTCGCGACTGCCTGATATCATCTCTGTGTTTTGAGCGGCGTCAACAGCTGGCTCGCTTTTTGTCTCAGCATACCTGTGCATTGAACAGAATGCGACCAAAGTTGGTATGATATGTTCCTTTTTATCGAAATGGAATGGAACAAAAACTACTCAGATTCAAGGATGAAAGAGCCTTGAAATTTTAGTTTTTCATTTCGGGTTCAGATAAAATCATTTCATTTCATCAAGTACAAAAATCAATTGGAAAAAATGTTAATTTTTTTTTCAGACAAGATTACAATTTCCATAACAGCACTGAACTGTTGATAATGTTGCTTTAGAAGAGGGAGTTTATCACATTTGGAGTTTATCAGAAGGAGTTCAAACAGGATTAGACAAAGAGGAAGTCATATGTTACAAAGATTAATAAGATAAATAATGATGCTGGTGATGAGGACAAGGAGGAGGATTTAATAAAAGAATAATGTTAAAGAGAAAGGTAAGAATAGTGAGGGGAGGATGATGAGGAAAGATGATATTTATGATAAGGAGGAAGCTGATAATTTTCATGATAATCTAATTTGATTCACTCTCCTTGTAAGTTTACCGACATACTCACCTGTCAGATACAGTGGGAGTTCCGTCACTGCCGGGTGTGATATATACAGCCACTATGTCTGTCCGAGGCTAAACAGTAGAAATGAAAATTTTGAATGAAAATATAAACTGATGCTAAGGGCTTACAATAAGTCCTACTCCTATGTCCGTTTTAAAAACATGTGCAAAAACAATAACTACATATTTTAGCAACTTCAAATATTTCAGATTTTTATTTCTTTTAAAATAATCCATTATGAATTTATAGCCTAAAAGAATACCGGAGAGGAGCGGGAATATTAAAAAAAAAAATTTGAAAACAATGAAATCGAACTGATTCCATAAAATTTGGTGGCAACATTAGGAAACACTCTTCTTTGACAATACCTTGTTTTGAAGCGCACGAGAATTTATGAAATAATCGAAAAACGAAAGAGTGGTGAAAGATGATATTTATGAGAATTCAATTTAGTTTGAATATCAATATTACTTAGATTTTTAGTCATATTACATCCATTAAACATAATAAATGGATATTTGCAAGACATGTCATGGATTTTATCAACAGAAAGAAGAAACAATTCACCATCTGGTTGTCAAGAGAAAATCCAATAGCCACCCAACGGTTCTCCTGAACTTCAGCCTTTAGGTCAAAGGTCACAGAATCATCAACAGAGCTGTAGACCCAAGTGACATTGAAAGGGCAGGAGGCAGGATCCGTGCAGCCACCTATAGTGCAGTTGTTTATCCTCTCGGGCGGTGATTCTGGGTATGGGATAAACAATCCCGATGTGCTGGTCAAGTCCAGTAAAAACTCTCGAAGCAAAGATTTAACAGCTAAGCCGGAAATATTAAATTTTTCTTTACCTCAACAAATCTGTCTCAGTAGGAATTGCCCTAATACTGGTGATGGTGGTAGTGGTGGTGGTGGTATTAATAGAAATAGTGGTGGTAATAGTAGATGTAGTAGTGGTAGTAGTAATAGTAGTAGTAGTAGTAGTAGTAGTAGTAGTAGCAGCAGCAGCAGCAGCAGTAGTAGTAGTAGTAGTAGTAGTAGTAGTAGTAGTAGTAGTAGTAGTAGAAGTAGTAGTAGTAGCAGCAGCAGCATACTAGCAGCAGCAACAGCAGCACCAGCAGTAGTAGTAGTAGTAGTAGTAGTAGTAGTAGTAGTAGTAGTAGTAGTAGTAGTAGTAGTAGTAGTAGTAGTAGTTCTAGTAGTATTTTAATAGTGGTAGTAGTAGTAGTAGTAGTAGTAGTAGTAGTAGTAGTAGTAGTAGTAGTAGTAGTAGTAGTAGTAGTAGTAGTAGTAGTAGTAGTAGTAGTAGTAGTAGTAGTAGTAGTAGTAGTAGTAGTAGTAGTAGTAAATAGTAGTAGATGTAGTAGTAGTGGTGGTGATGGTGGTAGTAGTAGTAGTAGTAGTAGTAGTAGTAGTAGTAGTAGTAGTAGTAGTAGTAGTAGTAGTAGTAGTAGTAGTAGTAGTAGAATAGTAGTAGTAGTAGTAGTTGTAGTAGTATTTTAATAGTAGTAGTAGTAGTAGTGGTAGTAGTAGTAGTAGTAGTACTAGTCGTAGTAGCAGTAGCAGTAGTAGTAGTAGTAGTAGTAGTAGTAGTAGTAGTAGTAGTAGTAGTAGTAGTAGTAGTAGTAGTAGTAGTAGTAGAAGTATTAGTAGTAGTAGTAGTAGTAGTAGTAGTAGTAGTAGTAGTAGTAGTAGTAGTAGTAGTAGTAGTAGTAGTAGTAGTAGTAGTAGTAGTAGTAGTAGTAGTAGTAGTAGTAGTAGTAGTAGTTGTAGTAGTAGCAACAGAGCAGCTGTGGCATAATTAAGGATGGTGACTTTAAGAAGAGGAAGTAAGTAAAAGGTTTTAGAATAATGATGACAAGATCACAGGTAATGACGAACACAAAATACACTGATTTTAATCATCCATTATCTCTTTCCTGCACTCTAGATTAGCTCAGTTTTACATTATGTAACGATTAGCTGAAGTCACCGAAAATAATAATAATAAAAAAACAGCAAAAAAAAAAAAAAAAAAAGAAAAAGAATTCCCTTACCATAGAAATTAAAAGAATCTGCCCCACGGTGGTTATCATGCCCGTGATATTTGAGCTCATCTGGTCTAGTGAAACAAAATGGCAAAAGAACAAATGTTATTCAAAAACCAATCATCAGATATACCTAGAGCTATCTGAGTTATATAATAAATCGAACAGTCGATAGTCAACATCTTAATTTTCTTCTAAAGTTTCATTCTTCATATTGCTTCCCTATATCCCTTGTCTTACCTGAACGTCAGTGATCCCACCCACCCCTCACCCCCAGCCCACACGCACACATACATATTTTTCTCATGTCCCTCTGCCTTTTCTTTCCATGTGAAGACCATTAATTTTAGAATCTTATTTTTTATTTCTTAGTTCTTTTAAATACCTCAGAAGGATCACCTGCATCAGATTTTGATTTATTAATGCAGTATTATATTTCGAACCTTCAGTGAGATACATATAGAAAGCTTTTCTGCCCTAGTACCAGGCATAAAGTTTAATTTAAAGATCATAGCGTTTCAATAGACAAATGGGTGTCTACAGCTATTGCTGCTGCTGCTGCTGCTGTTGCTGCTGCTGCTACTACTACTACTACTACTACTACTACTACTACTACTACTACTACTACTACTACTACTACTACTACTACTACTACTACTACTACTACTAATTCCACTGCTGATACTACATTTTTTGATTATCATTGCTGTTACAAAAACGTATATTCAATTAAATATTTCCAACCTGTAGTAATTACTGTCTGCCTCTAGCGTTTCAAGAGCTGATTGTGGCACATGCTTGATGTCTCCTGTTTGCTGACCTCTTGCCCATGCAATGTGCATCAGATTGTTTTCAATGGACCAGTCGGTGCTTTCAGTAGCTGTGAAGATAAAGTAATTTTTTTAAAGCTAACAAAAAAGTAAATAAAAGAGGTATGCAAATTATGTGTTGTTTCGTGAAGTATCAATTCATAAGGCGAAGTGCATCTTGACCTATATCGCACTAAGTTCTTACATGTGTATGTGTATGTGTATGTGTGTATTACTGACAAGGCTCAGTGAATGGGTGTATTATTTACAAGGCTAAGTGTTTGCGTGTATTGCTCACAAGGGACAGTGTATGTATGGGTGTAATACGTAAAACGCAAAGTGTATGGGTATATTACTTACAAGGAAAAGTGTATCGGTGGATTACTTGCAATACAAATTGTATGCGTGTATTACTTACAAGGCTCAATGTATCGATGTATTACTTACAAGGCTCAGTGTGTCAGTGTATTACTAACAAGGTAAAGTGTATTGCGTATGTTTTTTGTGGTAGAAGAGCTGATTCATACATAAAAGTTAATTACACATCACCTCTCCGGTGCTTTCATCAAAGTTTTGTTTCTTTTTCGCGATAAGGAAGAATTATTTTTGATCGAAAACGCTGTAGATTTTGAACGGCATGTATTGAATTCTTTTCTTACTTTAGTCAATATATTTCAATTTTTCTTTTGTTTAGTATTTTTGGTTTGAAAACGCATGTTCATTTTTTAATATCGCAAGCAACAATAACCTGTAATAATATTTTAAGGTAACATAGATGATAGTAAATACTTAAATACTCCATTAAAGATTGCCATAAATGCAAGTCCTGAATAGTTTGGCCTATCCAGGCATACGAATTTGTTGTCACAGTTTATAACAAAGATCTAGATATCATAATCTGATCGCCAGGCTTCAAAGCCTAATCTATTGAATTTTGAGAAAGTGAAATGTAATTAGTGTGAAACGGTACTCGAAGCTTTCGAGACTTTGGATTTGAAATGGCTTTGTCACCACAGCAGTCAGATGACGTAGCTTCTAATTATCTAAATTGGCCTAGCTAGTTTTCTTAATGAAGGTCATTCTTAGTTGCTTTTCTCTTGAGCTGCTCACTTCAACAAAGACCTATAATAACTCCTAACTGCTTATGCCATAAAAGCATTTTTTTTCAGAGGTTCAGCATTATTAGTTTATCGTTATATTATTAACCTTGTAATTTCCTCCTGAAAAGAATTGTCGTTTCTCCATTTTCTTCAAATCCGAAGGCGGCAGTAAGGTCATCTTTCCCACCATACTCCTCATCAAAAAGTGGCGTGGACCTATACGAGAGGATATGTGTATTTCGGTAAACCAGTGGTCGCAAGGTTAACCGATTTTATTTCTTTATTATATGTACCCTCACACTCCAACAAACAAAACAGGTTGCTGGACGTGATCTCTGAATGAAACATTGATGGACAGGTATTAAAAGATGACTTAATAACTTTTTTCATTTGTATAGAGATATTCAATATTAATTGTCACTGAGTATGAAACAATAAAACGAGATGGAATCACTCATCTGCACCTCCCGCCTTTTGTTAAGATGTAAATTATTTGTTATACGTAAAAAAAAGGTAGCCGACTAATATATTTGTTAACATGTAAATTATTTGTTATACGTAAAAAAAGGTAGCCGACTAATATTTTTTTGCTGCAATTTTTTTTTTGTTAAACGAAATCGGAGGAAAAAGATCATGAAGTTAACCGAAGTTTACTGCTAAGGAAAGTGAGTTGAATAACTTTTTTTGTACTGGTTACTTTTGTTTTACTGGATGTTACCTATCTCTCGTGTAGTAGTCTCCAATGCGGCTGAGCTGGCCTTTTGCAGTCCCAATAACGATATCAATACAGTCCATAGCGTGAAGATCTGCACAGAAATAAAAGAGAACAAACACATAAACACACACAAAAAGGTTTTGTGTTTAGGTTAGCTCATCAACATGAATTCTCTCCTAATGCTACAATCGTTCCACTTCTATTAATAACAGAGGTAGGCGACTAAAGAGGACTTTTTGACCGAGCATTTGCAGACTACCTAGGCATGTCAAAATAATGTAGCATAAAGTTGTAAATTGCCCTAAAGATTGAAGTGATAATATTATCTTTCACCAGAATGGTGTTTTTGGAAAATGAAAGGCAAAAATATTATTCGTATTTCCTGAAAAGAAAGTGCAAGCTGCTTCATGTTAGCACAGCGTGAAAGAGATGGCAGGATTGACACTGACAGTACGCATACATTGATGGCGGGGACATATTTAAAACCGCCTGGGATCGATTTACATTTTATAGTGTAAGATCTTAGTAAAGAGTCAAAAACGTTGCTTGCTCAAAGGTTCTAGATCTAGGGCCTAGGTATTTATAGCAGCTAGACTCTAATAAAAAAAAAGTTGCGATCAGAGATCTAGATTTTACTTTTAGGCTTAGAATTTCAAAAGGATTTAAGTTCTAGATCTAGATCTAGATTTTGTGTTAAGAATAAGAATTATCGAGACATCTAGATTCTAGGTAAAAATATATAAGTTGAGGCATAATTTATATCTGGATCATGTAAGTAAAAGAACAGCTATCAAAACTATTTATGAGCCTATGACACTAGGGTCCCGTTCATAGAATGGGTTTTTCAGTTTGTGTTTTAAAGACTATCATAGGTGAAATAAAAAATAAAACTTGTTACATCTTAATTATCTTAATTTTACCCTGACTTTTAAATTACTACAGGAAAGACATCTGTCGTTTCCGAACCCTAAAAAATAAACAAAGTGAACCGATCTCTTTTCAGGATTGTCTCTCTTTCGACAATCCAAATGCCTCTGCGATTCATAATTTTACCCTTGAGGACATTTCTCTATACTTGGCATATGACTGAGTCTACATTAATCTAGTGAATAGCGTGAGAACCTCAATATTCTTCTCTTATGGCAGTTATGTACATTAACTTTATTGGATGTTCTCTAATATTATCGTTCCGTTAAATATACTGGCAAGATTTATCACTTTACAAACATTTTAGAAGAGGACTTCGTCATGTTGAGTCAAATTACCAGCATCATTGTAGGATATACAGTAGCAGTAGACTCGCCTCATATTTTTAGCTTTCTCTCTCGTAAAGACAAGAATGTTGTTATGAAAAGTCACGGAGAGTCTATTTTCTTATCGGCTTTATCAAAACTATGACCTTTTGGAAAAGAGTTTCCCCATCTGATTTGTATCGCTTAGAATCACAAAAACAAAAATATATGATGCTTTTAAGGTATGGTGCCTTTAAAAAGTACATCACAGACAGATCATTTTTTAAAACATAATTTTGAATGGGTATCTACCAAAAATGAAAAGGTCCGTATAGGCATTATTTTATTCAGACATGCTTTTGTAGGCGAGGAAAGTTGAAAAAATATAACGAGATAGTGTGAGTAAATTACTCACTGCCTCTTCCTGTAGTCTCGCCTTCTGGCTCTCCAGTGGGTTCTCCCTTTGGTTCTCCAGTGGGTTCTTCCTTTGGTTCCCCTGTAGGCTCACCCGTTGGTTTCTCTGTAGGCTCTCCGTTTGGCTCTCCTGTAGGCTCTCCCTCAGGTTCGCCTGTAGGTTCACTAGAACCTGATTTATCATTATACTTGGGGCACTTGTCAAAACAGAATGTATTTGAGGAACTCGCCCTTGAATCGCTATGGTATGTGATATCATTATTCGCAGTCGTCCCCATTGCCGTCAGTAAGTACACGCAGGTTTTTGTTGTGAGATCTGTATCTTCAACAGTATCTGACGACACAAGGGGTCTAGAAAAGGAAAAGGTCAATTCTCCTCTGACGAAACTACCAGAAATGTGCTGAAGATTTCCTGTTTTGTCAACTGTAGGCTTTGATCTGCTTTCGGCCCAACGATCAGTGATAAGTGGCTGTGTTGAATCCATCAGACCGACCACAATATCGCTTTTAGCCTTGATTTAAAGAAAAAATAAGACATAGCAATTAGCGATGAAAAATTATTCGGTCCATTGTTTTATACGTTTTGCCTTCTGCATTTAACACAATTTTGACGTTTTCATTGGAATATTTTCATCGTTTTACACAGTTAAATGATAAATGAGCAAAACTGGCAAAGGTTTAGATATGTGCCAGAAAAGATGTTGTGAACTTTGATATTAACTTACAAATTCATTTTGACAGCAACCAAAAAAAAAAAAAAAAAAAAAAAAAACACACTGATAACAATGACAAAAAATCTTTTTTTTTTTTAAAAAGCATTTTTCCATTTTCATATTTTTTTAACGTAGAGTTGACATTTATAGCGAATTAAAAGGTTTGGTATGGGATAAAATATATCTCTCCAAGCATCATAATTATATTATGCTACTTATTCAATCTAGACACCTTTACTATATTATCTAGAGAATTAGCTCATTAAACTTCTTCTCTACTAAACCGCTAATTATATACAATTTTATTCAAATGGACGTGCAGTATTTCTCTTGGTAAAATAAGACTATGTTTAAAAAAAAAATCCATTTATCCATTGTGATCTTGCGGCTTTAGAACACTTAGTTGTGAGAGAGTTGCACCAACAATAGCGATAAAAAGTGTGATCTCACACACATCATAGCACTCTGCAAAGTAAGAAGAAAAGAAACCAAGCGCTGCCATGTTGATCCTTCGTGAATTCGAGACTTGAACTCACATAACATGACAATCGTTCAGAAATTATGACTGCCCAAAGTCGTTATATTCTAAATCTGCTAGGGTCACTGCTGCTTCTGGGAGGCGATGACTCATAGAATGTTAAGAACCAGTTACTAAGGTGACATCCTTCATTTTTTTCTTTATTAGGAGGTCATAAGTTCCATTCGTTACAGGAATAATGTCTCCGTACCATAGAACTTACAACTATAGAATATTTGTCAATGCCTTATATTTTAGTCCAATGTTATTTGGTTTTCTTGATAGATCTAACTAAATTTAATTGAACCTTACTCTCAAACCGTATTTTTGAGTAAAATCTTAAAAATTAAATTCTTTTCTAAGGCATTTACGGTAAATATCTTTCATTCAAATTAAGGGAAAAAAAATTTAGATATATATACTGATTCTTTATTTTACTATTACTTCATGTTTGAATTACTTTTTTCAATGAAAATTTGGATGCCAATAGTAACCATTTGTTTTAGTAGCGTGACTAAATGTGAGCCCCATAACATAATGCACAAAATATTCAACGAAGTCAAAAGAAGGCCAAAAATTATCATCTCAAGATGTCTAATGCAACAGTTTTTATGGTTTAGCATAACTTTTTTTTACGTTTTATTTAAACAATTGCCAAAAAAAGTACATAAAATAAGCGAGAAAACTGGAGAATATCTAAAACTGAAATGATCCAGATTGTTCAAGTGGTCTGGCCTGACCTAAAGTCCAAACAAATATAAAATTGTATGAACATGTACCATTTATATACTTACCATCATTTGATTCGTGGAGAAGCCTATGGCCAAGTACTGATCACTGCTCCCTGGAGCTGACATTGTAAACTTCAGGATTTGAGATTTTTTGTCATGTTTCCAATGTACATCAAAGAGGCAGTTTCGAGTTGAATTGCACGATCCGTCACATGGGTTAGGAGCATATGGTTCACTCGTGGGTTCAGAATTAGGTTCATTGGTAGGTTCTCCTGTTGACTCTTTTTCAGGTTCTCCTGTAGGTTCCCCTGTAGGTTCCCCTTCTGGTTCTCCTGTAGGCTCTCTTTCAGGTTTCCCTGTAGGCTCTCCCTCTGGTTCCCCTGTAGGCTCTCCTTCTGGTTCCCCTGTAGGCTCTCCTGTAGGTTCCCCTGTAGGCTCTCCTTCTGGTTCCCCTGTAGGCTCTCCTTCTGGTTCCCCTGTAGGCTCTCCTTCTGGTTCCCCTGTAGGCTCTCCCTCTGGTTCCCCTGTAGCCTCTCCTTCTGGTTCCCCTGTAGCCTCTCCCTCTGGTTCCCCTGTAGGCTCTCCTTCTGGTTCCCCTGTAGGCTCTCCTTCTGGTTCCCCTGAAGGCTCTCCTTCTGGTTCCCCTGTAGGTTCTCCGTTTGATTCTCCTGTGGGTTCTGGCTCACCATTGCTAATGGGTGCAGGACGTGCCCCTGGGGCTATTGTGACGTCGTTGACTGGGAAGTTCTGGCAAGTGGACCCCGCCGCTGTTAATTAAAACATGCTCATAATGTACTAAAAGCAACTGAATTTTTGGTTGCATAGAATCGTTTTCTTTTTGTTTAATCAAAAATAAACGAAAAGTCATTTTAACACAATTATTTAGCCAAGTTTCATAGAATAAATCTGTATCGGTTTGAACATAACGTTAAGATAACCCACCCACCAATGATCAATAATAAGCCGACACGGAGATTCTCTATATTATGGAATGTGAGTACTTTCTGAAGGAGCTAACACTCAGCCTGTGTGTTGATAAAAGCGAAGTTCATAAACTGCAAAATAGAAAATGCATTAATGTTGTTCTACTTGAATCAAAGCGACAGAAAATCTTACATTACTGCATCTAAGAATAGAATTTTGTTTTTTGAACATTATGACATATTTTCTAACGTGCATTTTATCAATTTAAACAAAATTTTATTTCTTAACAATAACAATTAATCTTATGCTATTTGTAATTTTCCACTGTTGACTTACAGTTTGATCTCCACCCTATTCCGACCCAAGTGACAGACTTAACTTTGAGCACCACTTCAACCTCCGATGTATCCTATTAGCAAAGAGCAAAAAGACAAGCCTGATTGATCAATGGAGGAAGATCTATTGTCCATGGCAAGCGATAGTGGGAGCGACCATTAGGATGTAATGGTAAGAACGAAAAAAATGTAAGCAATTTGAGCATTTTGTATAACGAAATGAGGCAAAACGCAAAGATTTTTAAGACAAACTTGAATTTTACTTGGTAACATTGGAATCTTTATTTTTTTTATTTTAAGACTCACAAAATAAGTGCAAAACTTCAAAACTTTTTCGGTTTTTTATAGTTATCAAGTTCTTTTTTTCTACATGAGATTTCATTTTCAACATGTCCACATCATATCCAATGTTCAAACAATGACAGTAATATGAAAATGATATTTTTAAATATAGTGTTCAACAGCCTTCTGTGTTCTGTGTAAGTACTAGAATTTTACAAAAAAAAAAAGATATTTGAACAAACCCAATGCACTCTAAATTATGAGGTATAGAAAATTGTAGTTAAAATGCCACAGGCAACAACCAAATAGTGCAAATAATACAAAAAAGGTAAATGACAGACACTGCAAAGAAGCAACAGATCAAGTTGTGTAGACCACCACAGCCGTCAATTAATATTTCATTAAGCACTTGAGAACAGTGTTTCATTAAGCTACTCTATATAGTCAATGTCGCGAGGTTTCAAGTTCATAGCACAATCAAAAGGGGTATAACCCTTTAAAAACTATTTCCAAAACTGATCCATAGTTCTCTTTCTTTTGAAATAAATTATTTTTTGAATTTATCACAAAATGTGCATCTTTTTAAATTTTTTTTTTCTTTGTGGTAAAAGGGAATTTTTTACTCGATGCAAGGTAGCAATGTTTTTTCGAGAGATGAAAAGCTTTTAATCTCGAATTTTTTACGTGTACACACTTATTGTCATTCTTATTAGTGATGCACAAGAGAAAATAGAAGGTTAGTGTAAAAATCAAAAGACTTAAATGAAGATGATTTACAAAAGAGCGTCTGAGATCTCGGGTTATATTACATATTACCTACATCTTCTAAACAGTTTCTTGTTACCAGAACTTTGTCATCCAGGTTAAGATAAAACTTTTTACACTTAGTCTCTAAGTATTAGCAATATCGTTCATACAAACTAAGCTAAAATGCCATTGTCATTACTAAAGTATCCAACATGGGATAGATTGTTTGAGTAGGGTGATAAAATGTTTATTAAGAAATGATAGATTTCGAAAAGAGCGGGGAAAAAAAAAGAAAGAATAACAGGGAAATAAGAGGAGGAAATGACGAGGAAGAAAGACGAATACGGGAAGATTATGTATAAGGACGGATGTCGTAGAAGAGGAGGTTTGAAAAGATATTGAGGCGATTAGGAAAAATAAATATACCCTCCTGCAAGATGATTTCATTTCCTACAGCTGCCTTATCTGTGTACTATACATGACGGAGACAATGCTTTGCGAGCAAACCCTACTCACACTAAGGATCCTATGGTAAAGATCGTATTCCTCTGCTAGGGATCGGTGCTTGTAATTTTGAAAATCAATTTGAGATGAATTGTTGACATTGGATTCTGAGGATGAATAGAATTGTGTTTAAAAGGTATAGAAGCAGTGCGAAAACTTTTCCATTTGCATGTATACTGAGCAATACCATTTGTTGGTGGAGTGAAAACCTTATGTAATAGATATATCTAGAAAAAAAAGGATGAAAACAAAGAGACAAATTTCAAGTCATAAACAGTTCAGAAAACAAAACAAAAATGTTGCAGTTAATATACAAAGTTAACAAAATATGAACATGATAATTTAACTTAAATATTAAAAAGAAGAAAAAAAGAAGAAGAAGAAGAAGAAGAAGAAGAAGAAGAAGAAGAAGAAGAAGAAGAAGAAGAAGAAGAAGAAGAAGAAGAAGAAGAACAACAAGAAGAACAAGAAGAAGAAGAAGAAGAAGAAGAAGAAGAAGAAGAAGAAGAAGAAGAAGAAGAAGAAGAAGAAGAAGAAGAAGAAGAAGAAGAAGAAGAAGAAGAAGAAGAAGAAGAAGAAGAAGAAGAAGAAGAAGAAGAAGAAGAAGAAGAACAACAACAACAACAACAACAACAACAACAACAACAACATCAACAAAAACAACAATAACATCAACAACAACAACAACAACAATCACAACAGCAACAAACAGATAATGGCAACATGAATATAATAAAAGCAGCAATAATAATCAAGGTAGTAACCATTAACACTAAAAGGAAAGAATAAATGGAATGGGATTGGACAATGTTTACCTTTCTCGCAGGCTCGTCCGTACCAACCAGCGTTACAGTAACATTGTAGTTTAGGGTACCGAGTGGAGTTTGTGTCGATACACTGGCCATTGTTACTACAATCAGAATCATCAACACATTCATCTGAAGGAACAAAAATATGAATTAATATGAAAATAGGATACCAAAATAATCTTAGAAGTTTCTCGTTTCATCTTCTTTTGTAATTAAATCTTTCATTCCATCTTATATTGAAAAAAACATTTTTTTGTTTTCTTTGTACTTATTATAATCTGCTGGCATGTTGAAAGGATCTTTGGGGCTTTTCAGCATATGGTGATTCTCTTCTGTACTCTCTCTCTCTCTCTCTCTCTCTCTCTCTCTCTCTCTCTCTCTCTCTCTCTCTCTCTCTCTCTCTCTCTCTGCGTCTGCCTGTCTCTCTCTCTCTGTTTCTGTCTGTCTCTCCCTGCCTCTCTCTGTCTGTCTTTGTCTGTCTATCTGACTGTCTGTCTGTCTGCCTGTCTGTCTGTCTGTCTGTCTGTCTGTCTCTCTCTCTCTCTCTCTTCTCTCTCTTCTGTCTGTCTGTGTCTTCCTTTCTATTTCTCTCTGGTTTTCAATCTTACGAACTTTGCCTTGGACCTACACCTTTGACAATCCGATGATAGCCTTATATTAAAATGATTTTGTTTCGTCAACGTGGGCCTAAGGCCATAGTTCGGAGAAAAAAGACAAGTGTTTAATCTTAGAAATTAATTATAACATGATAGTTGGAAAACGTGAGAAAGAGATGGAAAAAAAAGAAAAAGAATAGATAACCACTCACTTTTATATTGGCACTTGTCTCCCTCGTAGGTTCTGTCACAGATGCACTTCGAGCCATCGAAATTTCCACGGAAAGAGCAGCGCTCATCGTCAGGAATAGCTTCAAATATATGGAGACATCAATGTTGTCAGTCCGTGTAGTACAAGGAACATGGATATTTTAGTTTTTTTCAGCAATAATAACACTGCTTAAGCCTAATACATGGATATATACTCTTCGTTTTATTTTTTCCTTATTGCAACGATACCAGTTTTATATTGCTGGACAAAAATGGGGAGGGAAAGGGCTTGCATTGGAGGGTATGTTAGAATATAACACTATCCATCTTCAACCTTTGTCCGTCTCCCATTTTACACTTTTTTGACCTTCCCTTCTTAAAAATCAGTGTATTTCATGATATCTGACTATAATTATTATGCACAAGATATCTTACAATAGGAAGATCCAAAAATACAAGTTTTTCTATTGATAATTCCAGGTTTCGAAAAAAAATCAACAGAAAAACATGTATACGAGTTTTACATTGAGAGTAGAAAGATATTTACAGTATAACTTACTGGTGTTAACTAAATTAATATCCGTGCAGCTCCAGAAAGTGTATCCTCCTCCCCACTCGCGAGCCTGTTTCAGCATACGAAGTGTGCAGTTCTCACAAACTTCATTCGGCAGGACTAGGCTGGTATTCAGCTGGCTGTGAATAATTATCATGCTTTCTTAGTTCGTTATGAAATTTGATGATGCTATACCGAGTTGACGCTTCGAATTATTCTTTATCATTTCTACTTAGAGTACGATTCTAAATAGCTAAAGTGTTTGTGCAAGTGTCAAGTAAATTATTCATATTGCCTAACAGAGTCTTTAGAGTATGTGAGTCGAGTTAGTTCACCAATTAAATATCAATTCATATTTTCATACAACCGAATTACCTAGTTGAGTGAGAATGCTGAACTTTATAAAGTAATTCACATTGAATCTCATAGGCACCCATTATGAAAATGGAGCATAAAATTTGTGCATGAAATTGAAGAGAATACGGGAAGAGATGAATGGAGTCACATAAATAGAGAAAAATAGAGAGATAGAAAGGGTGGGAGAGAGAGAGAAAGAGAGACAGAGAGAGTGAGAGAAAGAGAAAGCGAGATGAGAGATAAATAGAGATGAATGGAGTCACATAAATAGAGAAAAATAGAGAGATAGAGAGGGTGGGAGAGAGAAAGAGGGAGAGAGAGAGAGAGAGACAGAGAGAGTGAGAGAGAGAAAGCGAGATGAGAGAGAAAGAGAGAGAGAGAGGAGGGGGAAAGAATACAAAAAAGAAAGAAACAACTCACGAAACATCGTCAGCTAAAATCCATCCATTCCATGGATATCGCCATAAAACTTTCTCATTGTTCGATCGAAGCTCAAATGCACTTCCACCCTATGAAAGCAAAGCAAAGTGAAAAAAAAAGTAAACAAAAGAATCTGAAACATGGAATTTGATGAAATACATTACAAAACTACAATGAAAGTTACCGCATTTCAAAATTATTATGATTGTTTGGAATATTTTGCAAGTAGTAGAATTTTTAGACATAATAAAAGATGGTAAATTCTATGAAAGAAATTTGATTTAACGACTGCCGCAAAAAGTGTTTTCCATTGTTGGTTGGTGTGTATGAGGAGATTAAAAACTTTTCGTAATGGGTAAAGAATATAATTATTAATACATTCAATAACCTTAACATTATGGTATTTGTGGAGAGCAATGCATTAAATTAAGAGTAATGTTCCCAAAAATGAGAGTGCATTGAGACACTATTAATCCAAGACACTTGCGACAGTGCGACAAATTTCTGAAGAAGTCTAAATTTATCGATATGACGATATTTGTGAATAAAGAGAGTATCAGTAAAATCTCTTCAGAGGCAGACGAAAAGTGTTTTCCTTAGACATGATCCGCCATATAAGTCTAGCCTTAAATTATATCATTGTTTGTCGAAGGAAAAAAATACGATCGTAAATAAAACAACCTTGCGATAATCAACTAACATTTATTGCAGCGGGGATCCGTCGGTGAAACCGCAACTTACCCACAGAGATACGCCTATAAATAAACTGATCACAGCCTTGCATGTCTTATAATTATAGATTGCAATGCCCGTGGCAGCTCTAGATCTCAGATTACTTTTATCATGACGACAAGGGTTTCTAGCGCCCAGGCGCTTAGAGCAGGAAAAGCGGAGCAGTTTGAATGTTTTATTGTTGACACTTCTTGGCGGAGATCTCCCGGTCAAGAAATCTTGGCGATCTCACCACCACCTTTTGTTGTACACTGGACAGTTCGCTTACCTGTCCACAGATCTTACAAGACGTTCCGTCGTAGAATCCTAGGTTATGTACAGATTTTAGCTTCTTTTGGCGTGAAGTTAGGAGATTTTTTTTTGGATTAATAAATTTTCAGGGAAACCCTGCAAGAGTAAATCATTTACTAGAAGCGTGTTTGAGAAAGAACTTTGTCAATGATGTATAGAAGGATTTCAGCACAGTTTGAGAGTGTTTCAAATTAGATGGGAATTTTTTAGTTTTTCAAACAGAAACCTAAGTGTCATCCTGATTATATATATATATATATATATATATATATATATATATATATATATATATATATGTGTGTGTGTGTGTGTATGTATCATTTTTTTTCTCTTTCTTTTTGCGTCTTCATCTATGCTATCGTTATAGGGATCTTTCCTATTATTTCTTGTGTAATTTCATTTCTTCCTTTTCCTTCTTTCTCCCTTCCTCTATGCCTCTGCCACCTCTATCTCTTTCATTATCGTAAAAGTATCCATCTATAATTTTCATTATACTACCTCAACTAATGGTACCTCAGTCTAGCTTTTCCCTCTGTAATTTAATTATTTTTTCTTTTACACTTTTTTTCCATTTATCTTCTCTCTCTCTATCTATCTATCTATCTATCTCTTTTCTCTCTCTGCCTCTCTCTCTCTCTCTCTCTCTCTCTCTATCTATCTATCTCTCTATGTATCTATCTATCTATCTATCTATCTCTTTTCTCTCTCTGCCTCTCTCTCTCTCTCTCTCTCTCTCTCTCTCTTTTTCTCTCTGTCTTTCTATATCTATATAACCATATACTTCTCTTTACCCGATGTGGATAGGCTATATGCCAACTCAAGTCGACGGCTGATCCA
Organism: Elysia crispata; assembly: GCA_033675545.1. NCBI lineage: Eukaryota > Metazoa > Mollusca > Gastropoda > Plakobranchidae > Elysia > Elysia crispata. Next base: position 17,018 of record JAWDGP010004695.1, on the reverse strand, counting down.
GCTGGTATGTTTGTGTAAGAGACAAGCTCTGGTACTATGGAGAAGATCAAGAAAAAATAATAAAAATGTATTATTAAGTTTTCAAATTTATTCGGCAATTACCTTTCCGGCGATTATTATGTTAACTTGGGGAATGTGAAGGTGGCCACTCTTGATCTACTGTATTATCATGCGGTAAGAACAACACAGCTGCTGCTGCTGTCGATGATGATATTACATAAATATAGATGTATTGATGATAAAAATAATGGTTAAGATGATGTTGCACTAGATGATTGTGATGATAACGACATGGATAATGACATTTGTGGAAATGTTGCCAATAAATATTGTGATGGTAATGATAATGACCATAATAAAAATAATAGTGGCTCCTTTAAATATAAGACATATAGTAGCCTTTGAACATTGATATTTTCCTCTCAATGTAAAAGATTCTATGGAAAGCTTGGTTGGAACACAGAAAAATGCTCTGAAGAATCTTTTTGATTCATGTTAAAGACTCAAAATAAGCAGCGGCATATGCAACCAAGTAGCCATGGCGAAATGTTGGTGTGCCTGGTGGTATTCTTGTCGCTGGGCACCAGGTCGTGTCTGTCAAGGGGTATAAACTAGCTTGATAACATTCTGACTGTCTTTTCATCCAAAGGGAGGTTCGCGAGATTTTCATCATTTTTGTTTTGTTTTCATAAAAAATGAATAGTTGGCTCTTTTCTTATAAAGTAACGTTGTAAGTTACCAAGGCGACAATTCTTTTGACTATTCAAAAGTGGGTTTTTTCTTATACCGTTTTAAAAAGGTGATAAAAGTAAAAAAATAAAAGGCTGCATTTTTTCCTATTTCATTTTGTAGTTGTTTTTTTTTCTTCTCCTATCTGACTCTGACTCTTTGCCGATGAGCTCTAACATGAACACAGCTCTTTTAGGTTTAGTTCAAGGATAATTATGGTCGGGAAGATGAAATTAGACCCCCTCACCTAAACACCCAGCCTAGAAACTAGCTCGGATAGCATTACTGTCAGTCCAATTATCTACAGACCAAACCATCTAACCGCACCAACTGAAACTTAACGTGACAAGAATTTATCTTATTTCAGAACTTTAAATGGTTCCTCCTTTTCTGATATTTTTTTTTCATTTTGAGCAGTTGTAAGTAAAATAAAAGTTTTCAATCTCGCACTGAAACTTTCGATAACTATGAAGGGCAACTTTAAATGAAAACTTTGAGCCCTTTTGATTCTCTTTCCATCAACCCAAGCATTATTTGCCATATTGTGGCCACAAATTCTCAAGATCTCTAGCTAAGGATGTGCATGTCTTTATAAAAACATTCAATAGATATGTCTGGATAGTTTTGAGATGACCTCCTTGACCAAGAGATCTACGGCCATCTATTCTGACTCAAATTTTATTCCAGCTTTACGTAACTTCTTCATTGACTATTTATTTCCTATACCCCAAAGGCCAAAATCAATAATTTTTAGAACTCCTGTGACCTCACAAAAGTGTTTTGCTGCAACATTTATTATTAGGAATGATGTCACAAGTCTAAGTGAAAAAAGGGACGTGACTCATGTGTTCCCGATCTGACGAAATACGTCCGCTTTCGTCCATTCGAAACGAGCATCTAGAAGGTTAATGATGACCAGAAACCTAATTTAATGAGTTTACCTGATTAAAGGTGGTTTTCTTTGAAGGCAGCTGTATGGTTGAAAGCCTTGAAGTATAAATGTAACTTCTGCCACCCCTGCAGTAGGTCTATATGACGTCAGATAGTTAAGCTCGACTGACAATGAGAAGTTCCCGTGTTCGATCTCCTGCTAAGCCGTTGGTGGCCAGTTAGGGGGCAAGGGGAGGGAGAGGAGGGAGGCGAGGGCCATTTAATAAGCTCTCTCGACTCAGTGATGGAATGTCAGTCTTCTTTAGTCTCTTTGAGAAACTTGGGTGTGTATCGTGTAAAGCCAACAAGATTAAACAGTAACAGCTGAAGAGCAAATGACTCAGTGGTATACTTGCTCGCCTTGAAAGCAGAAGCAGCTTAATGCTCTTGAGTTTGAATCTCAAAAAACTCTTAGTATTTATTTCATTTAAAAAAAAATATTCACTCTACTCAGTCGAGGCAGGGAGACGATTTATATCACTATCGCCGTAAAATTTCACATCGTAAGAAGTAAACAGACTGAATACGGCCTTGCCTAAGGGTAGTAACTTTTTGTCAGACGGTCAGCGGCAGCCCTGGTCAAAGATAGATTAGTTTACCTACAATGTGACGATGTGACGGACTTGGTCAGTCAGGTGATGGGCATTTGCTGCAACAACCCAAAATAACCGCTTCTAAATCGCCCGCTATTGGAGTTAACTACACAGTAAACACCATTTACCGTGTGAGAAACATGTATCAAAATCTAGCGACTGCATATTACCCAAGGTTCAGTAAATTTGGTGTGAATTATTGTGTATGGATCGAATGTAGCTCATCGCTCACGACCGAATTCTTTGTGAAAAGAAAAGAAACGAATATGCACATTTTAAAACAGTCATAAGCTTGACGGGATATATCTTGTGTGAACACGACTGCCTCGGGTGTAGGATAGTCCGGTCCCCAATCAGTCATTCTTAAAAACGCTGGGAAACATTAAGACTGTGTTATGAAATCATTTTTTACGTTTAATGAAGACTATTATAATCACATATTGATTGCTTAACTTAAAAATATGTATCTATCTTTATTCTAATAAACAAGCACTACCTAGTTTATAGAGTTCATTATATAGCACTTATTATTCCCTAAATCATTGTATTAACCCATTTTCGGAAACACTAATATATACATGGTGTACATCGCCATGTTGCTGATGTTAAGAATATTATACGTCCACTCTTACAAAAAAGCTGCCCCTTTCTAGGTTTATTGTATTTTTCTAATGATCAGTCCTTTGTTTTATTTTTGGTGGAGAGGGAGGGGAGAACATTGCTTATGAGTATCGGATGAAAATCAGTTTGATTTTAGTGATTTGCAACGTGCCTCCGTTTAATTAAATTATTTGACTCCAGTTTAAATTTATCATGATATCAAGGAAAGAAAGGTCTGGTTATTTTATAAAACAAATATAACTTGAAAAACCTTTTGAGGCCACTATCAATGGAAAGGTTTGGCATTGTCTTATTATTAGATCAATGATGTTTCGGGCTTCGAGAAATCTGATAATACACCGAACATGGGAGTTTAAGTGTTACGGAACACGGCACTTTTTATCATTTTCATTCTTTTGAATTCACGATGTTCTTTCTTTTAAATGTGTAAAAACTTACGTAAAAGGTGCACAGTTCTCTTTTTTAATATTTCATCTTGGAATTGTTATTTCGAAATGTAAAAGGGTTAAAACTTTTGTTGGCATATTAAATAGTTTTGTGCGTGCAGCGTTAGGGATAAAATGTAAGATTTAATTGTTTGCAATACATTTTCCTAACATTTCTATATGACATTATGTTTCATAAAAAAAAAAAGTGTTTCGAAAGATATTTACAGCTTAACCATCGCGAAAAGGAAAATAAATCTACGGTTGGATGACTTTCCCGGACGTAAACCCAAACGGTGAAAAACAAGTTGGTTTCAGCAAAAAATTCAGTAATGCATACACAAGGGTTTCTTTTTGATTGTCTGCTGAAGCGGAGCTGAATGCGTAGTTCGTGACATGACTCTGCTTAATTAATGGAAGCTTCCTTCTCCCTACAAAAATATGAAAAAAAATTGAAAACAATTGTGAAGATGCACACATTTTTATTTTATATAAATGTATATACATTTTTTATCGTTCCTCTTCTGTGCAAACCCAGTGGACTGAAGAGGAAAATGTCTGCTACCCGGATACTACATTCTATAGCAATGATACTTTGGTTAGCGCACTTCTCTCTCCTAAGCTACATTTTGATGAAAATTAATATTATCAGCATATGCTGTAGAAGTGATAAACTGTTACGGCTTTTAAAGAAGTTAGAAAAAGGATGAATTTACCTATTTTGAAATATCTTTTATTCAAAATATATCATGATATTTGTAGCTGTGTTTCTCATTTTAAGTGATCTAATTTTTGCCTGCTATATTTTGTAATCTTTCTTTCTTTTCATCTATGATTGTAAATTCAACTATTTAGCTGTTACTTTGACTCAATATCTCTTCTGCCTCTTAAATGTCTCTATTTTTCACATTACATTTTCTTCTCTTCCCTTCTTTCGTCTATCTCTCTTTCTTTCTTTCTCTCTCTAGGTCTCCTTTTTTATCCTCTCTATTACCCACCATCGTTTTCGTTTACGCTCTCGCTCTCTTGCCCAGTCCCATTCGAGCTTCCTCCCTTCCAGACAGATCTCCGTGCAACGTTGCATTGAACTGTCTCTTTAAATCAACCAGTGATGTATCCATACCTCAAGATTTTCTTTATACGCCCTAAAAATTAATACTGCTTCTATGCCACTTCGTCAACACTGAATCGTTCCCACTCCATAATATGGATAAAAAAAATCTTACTGGAAAAAGATTCTTTCTCGAAAAGAAATTAATGCACGTCTGATTTTCAAGGACTGTTTTGTTTTATATATATATATATATATATATATATATATATATATATATATATATATTTATGTACTATTTAAATGATGTAAGATATAAGAACTAATTTTCTATCTAAAATTTGTGTTCTACTTGATCACATAGAAAGCATGCATTCCTTTACATAAAAAAAACTATTTTAAAAGAATATTTTAGAGCTGAATCATAAAAACGCGTGGATCTAGTTAAACTTGCGTTTTGATAATTGTGCTCTCCTCTATTTTTTCCTCTCTCTCTCTCTCTCTCCCTCTCTCTCTCTCTCTCTCTCTCTCCCTCTCTGTGTGTATCTTTCTCTCTCTCTCTCTCTCTGTCTCTCTCTGTATGTATCCTTTTCTTTTTTTCTAAACTGCTCTCCTTTCTCTTTCTGTCCCGGATTCTTAATTCCTTTCTGTATCTCTCTTTCTGTCTGCCTGTCTGTCTCTAGCTCTCTGTCTCTCTCTGTCTCTGTCTCTCCATCTCTTTCTCTCATACTCTCTCTCGTTATTACAATGCCCTTTCTCCTTTCTCTCTCTCTCTCTCTCTCTCTCTCTCTCTCTCTCTCTCTCTTTCTCTTAATATTAAATATATGAAACGCTAAATCATTTTGTTAAAATAGCAGCAGACAATTAATTTTTTGGAATTTTTGTTGATCTCAATCTGATTGTAAATGTAGCTTCATGTTGGTTTTTTCCCCCTTAATTATCCCAAATATTTTAAACTACCGTCATGTTGTGTTTTCTCTAACGGTTTTTTTTTTTTTGAATATAGGAAAAAAAATCTGGTTTCCCCGTTCACCTCAGGCCAAAAAATAAAATTTCAAATTTGGGAAAAGAACAAACACGGGCAGCAAAATTTAAAGGGAAAGATTTGAACCCATAATATTTCTAATAACCTTTAATCTTCGTTCCACAATTTTATTCAATGAATGTATTCTGTAGCGTCTCATAAAAAATAAGCAGCACTGTTTAAAGAAGAGAAAAAAAATACCAAAGTCGGTTTGCGGACTATTTAACCACTCAGTCTGTCTACTTATAGCATCAGAAGGCTATGGTAGGCCATGATTTCCAGTCGTCAAACAGCCAGGTATTTTGCTGAACAAGAGAATAATGGTAACCCTGAGGCTGAGGAAACGTGTGACCCGCTAGTGGTGCACTTCACACTGTCATTCCGTGGTAAGCCACTGTTGCTATGGGCTACACAACTGTCTCGGCAAGATTACAATAACACAATATAGCTGCGACTCACTTTCAACACTGGTCAGGTAAAAATGAAACACGAATACGGAAAATATATTCTTTTAAATTTTTGAACCATGCTTGGTTTAAAGTACCTGTTTTCTTTCCAGAAGGAGATAAAGTGTGATGCCACTGTTGGCTCTAAATAATGTCGGAACAAGTTGAAGTGGCTTTATAACCTCTGATTCGCCTCAAATGTTGCATCAAGGAGTGGGTTTTACTCACAATGCAATGACGTCTGCAAAATCGTCTTAATTCTTTATATAGTAACAACACGCTTTTCTACTCATTTAATAATAAATTATGCTTGTTTATAAAAAATAATGAAGCGCTGCTAAGACAAAGTGACAACATGATAATTTCTTTTCATTATTTGCTTAGTAGTAGCCTTCGTTTTTCTTTCAGATCATTTTCTACCCTGTGCAAGGAAAAAAATTCAGTAAGCAGAAATATGTACTGCCATTATTTTCTTCATGGTCAACAAGTTTAAAATCGATAATGCACAATTTGTCTAAACGTTTCTTTGTGTTTTCATATGGTCAGATCAAACACAATCAATCTCCTTTTTTGCAGTATATTCAAGCACTTTGTGACGAGAGACAATTTCTAGGAACTTCTGGCTTAAAAAGCCTTTTATTTCCAATAAGACTTAACATATTGTGGTGGAGACACTGTCTACCATCCCTTCAACTGGGAGGTGGAGATAGTCAGCTTTATAGAATAGCTAAGCCTGTTATGTTTTATGTTCAGGAGGCTGGCTATAGGATGGCCTTCACGCAGTGGAGAGATATAGAGCTATAATGGTCAGCATCTTGTGGACGTTGGCATCACTGGTCAAACAAGAACAGGTCTTTGGAGCACAGGGTCTGTTGGGACAGAAACAACCTTAACACTGTGGGCAGTGTAAAGTTTCTGATCTGAGTCGAGCGTTTTACTCTCACCGTTTTATTCTCCGGAGAGGGAAGTCACAAAGCATTGATGTGATGAAACTTGAAGCTACGGCTTTTATCTTTTTAAAACTCCCAGATAAAAAGTTTCCTTTTTCAGAATTGCAATACATACAATAGTCAGGGATTGGATACTTCCCAGAGCGGATTTTGGCTTCAGTTTGATATTCTTAGGAGCAATGCTAATCTAGACACAATAGCCAAATAATGATAGGAGAATGAAGAAATGACACGAAAATGATCCTAATGTTCGACGAATGTCAAAACATATTGTGATCGACAGTTTCTTTGTATTGATTTCGTAAATACATTTTTTTTTCAAATGCTTTACGTTTTACCGTTGGATTTGAATAATACTTAGCAGGAATTTTCAGCAGTTTAGTTTCAATAAACTTTTAAAGGTGTTTTCATTCGTTTTTCAAAAAGTTCTTTTATAGTGACAAAAAAAAAAGAAAAAGATTGGGCAAGTTTGGGAACTTCAAGTAATATTTAATTTTATTTATTTATTTATTTCTTCTTTTTTTTTTTGCTCACACTAAATATGTGCGGAAAATAGAGTGATTCTACAAGAAAACTTTTGACTTTAAGCGTTGCTAGAAATAGCTCATTCAAGATAACAACCGCTCCTATAAAAATGATGTATCGATAAAACGAATAATAATCATACGAACAAAAAATCCAACTTTACGATCATGAGTGTGGAATTTCATGAGTATGCTTTGCATAGTTCAAAATTGAGTCTTAGGTACCATTTGGACAATGGTACAATGGACAATACAAACGAAATGAAAAAACATTTTATGTATATGTGATAGCCAATGTTCTAATTAATCTATAAATACACGCTACTCTGATTTTTTCAACTATTTATAAATTTACATGGATCAAGAAATTTATTGCTCGGAAGTAGGACTTGAGAATTAGTTAAAATAATAAGACCGCCTTAAATTATAGTAGAAAAAAGGAAAGGCAGGTCGATCCTTCTCAACCTATATTGTTGAGCAGAGGAAAAGTTCGCCAAATGTTTGGGTGAAATGTATGGTCACAAGCAAAGTGATTTGAAAATGCAACGTAATATATAAGTAAAGTAAAATATTACACTATAAACGAAGTGATAGAAATGAGAATACTGGGATTGATACAAGATAGAAGCTGCTCTTTTCAAGGAGAAAGCAAATCTAAATAATATACCACATGAGAGAAAGAAAGAGAGAGAGAATGAGATAGATAGATAGATTAATAGATACATGGATACTTACATACATACACACATACATGCATACATTAATACAAACAAACAAACAAACATACATACATACAAACACACACATACATACATACACACACATACATACATACATACATACATACATACACACATGCATACATACATACATACATACATACATACACTGAGTGATAGAGAGCGAGGGCGGGGGTGAAAATGTCTAGGAATATAATGATAAAAGTAAAAATGGAATTTACAAAGAAAAAAATCATAATATTTCTTTTGCCACAAGATTTACATCTCGTTCTCACTCATGTCTGAACGGTAGGTCTAATAATAAAGTGTATGATTACTGTGGGGGTTGAGGTCAAAGAACATTACAAAAGATAAAGTCAAACGAAGAAATAGCGAAGGTTCCCAAATAAAGCATAAAAACAGCCAGGACTTATTATGGTACCTTACTGGGTGAAAGACATAGGACTAGTTTCAGCATTTAGTGACACTATTGAAAGAGGGTGAGAGAAATAAGTTTTTTTTTACTTTATTTAACGTGTCTATAGTGGCAGAAGAAGACACCATTGTGTCTCGGTCTTTTATAAAGAATAGGCAGGTCATCAGCCTGACCGTATACTGTTTTGAAGACCGGTGCTAAGTGGGCGACTCGTTTGTTTTCTCACTACTTGTATGAGGCATAACTATGTTTGCTGTAAGATAACATGATGCGTTTTACTAAATGAAGGAATGCTATCTTTGATATGACACGATTCTATTTTTCGGTTGTGGTTAGTATTTTGCATTTAGCTCTAGTTTTTTGTAACGACAACAATATTATTGCGTTCTATATCTTAGTGAGATTATTAAAAAAAAAAACAAGAGTATAATACTGAACGACTGTATCTGAACATATTAGCTAAAAATCTTAGAATTTTTTCTGGCATCAAACTCAACATTTCATGAGAAATTATTCAGGCATTATTTATAAGTACTTGTCTCGAAGCAATAAAGGGAGAATATCTTTCGTAATGATGTGAAAATTGTGTACCAAAAGTATTGTTTACCAAAAAAGAAAAACAGAGAAAAGATAAAGAAAAAATAGTATTTGTGATATTAGTAATGATGATGTCGATGATGATGATGATGATGATGATGATATCGATATATTTGTTGATGGTAATTATCATGACAATACTGCTGCTTAAGATGATCATTTTCATGATGTTGAGAGTAAGAAAGAACGAACGAAAAAACCAAAACTACTGTCTTACTTTTTGGCATTCCACAAGGCGGCCTGGTTCTGAAGTTGTCTGAGAAATCCAGAGGATATTGTCTTGCAGGTGGGTATGTAAGGACCAGATGACCATAGCTTTCTTGCACCAATAGAATCAGCAACAGTAAGTATTGTTTGGTCCTACGCGATACACCTTTAGTTAGGAGGCCTCCCAATAAAGACAGAAGCAGCATGTTGGCTGCTGCCCGTGGCGAAAGAAACTCGAAAAAATGAAGGGGTTGGGATATCGATCCAAATGGGTTTATAAAATTTATATAAAAGGTTCAATTCCACAAAAAACGCTTTGGTGTGGTGTCGCACTACCTGGTTATACAGACTATCTTTCTCATAAGATGAAAAGCTGGAGTTTGCCGCTTTGGTGGGTTTTCTTTGAGACTCTGAGACTCATTCCTCCTCTGTGGTGTGACGTCAAGTTTGCTTTGAGCATTGAGTGTTTATCTGGGAATAGAAGAAAATGTTAATTGTATAACGACTTGTACAGATTTCTTAGAGTTCATCGTTGGGCCTGCACGCAAAAAAGTTTCAATAAGAGATGCAGCAAAGCAGAATGAACCAATCAATCACACTTTTGAGAAAAGTACTGCTATGTTCTGATCAGAGCCATCCCCAAACATTCGCAGCAATAATGTTATCAACAAAGATTTTGTCTGACGTTGGTTCTCTGTATTATTATAACCTTTGACCCTCATATTTTCACAACTCCTGCATGGTTTTCCATAAGATCTACAGCTGTTTAGATATTAAGTTTGTGATTTAATACTTTCTTGCAGGATCCAAACCTTTCACTTCATGGTGTAAATCTGAATCTGTTTTATCTCCCTCTTGATCTAGTTGTACATCTCAGAGTTTTTGAGCGTGTGAGCTGGAATGAGTCGCTATTAAAACCGGAGCTGCACAATCATGTTCGTCATTGCGTTTTGTAGCAACCAAGCGGCAATAATTAAAGACATGACGATTGGATGACACAAGACGGTCTATTTTAAAATCTCTGGACATTTTTTGCACAATTTTTTTCTAAATATGCACAGGTCTAGACACGCCGTTTAAAATTTGTTTTTTTCTTAGGATGGTCTATTGATGATCAGTCAGCCTTGACAAGGCAGAGCGAATATCTCGCGCCGTAAACCATGAACAATCGTGTCGTCAACATTCTATTAATAACTGGGTTTTTTTTATTTAATATTCATAAGGTTTTTATCCACTTCCTTGATAACAATTTCTATAAAAATCGTGATGATGTTGATAACTATAATTTTAAATGACAAAAGAGATTACTTACATTGTTCATGTACGTCTTATACTTCGTGAACAGTAGTATCAATGGAATCAGAATATCATTATATGTTTCGTCCTGCACACAAAACTAATATAGTCTTAAAATCGGATCAAATGAAAGATTATACCGTTCAGCTATAAATTTTGGATCGAAATTTAATTGCATGTCTATGATTGAGAAACATTCTTTTAATTTATCAAAGCATCGTATTCTTAATTATTTAAACAATTATTGGGAGCTCTAATTTATTCATAGTCTTGAAATGTTTTGGTTCAGTTACAGTCCCGTCGACAGCAATAAGCACCTAGATTACTCAAGTTTGCGCCTACTGTGTTCGTGAAGGTATTTGAAATATATTTCTATACTCAAGTCTTTCTAAACTAATACATTTTATTCGTTCGTTTTAATAAATTAATAAAATAATTTGAGAAATTTTCCCCTTTTTAGGAGCTATACTACAGTCCTACTCTAAGCTGGACGACAGTCTCAGAGTCTGAAATTGTATGTAGTCATTATTTCAGGGACTGAAAAAAGCAGTTTCAAATCTGTTGTACTGATGAATAGCTTTAAGACTAGTTACTTACAGAAGTTTTAGGAGGGGCCTACCACTGACATTGTTATACTTTATAGGTTATAAGTTGGCTCAGTTGCCCTTTGTGAGATTTGAACTCTCACTTACAGTTGCGTCGGCACCGATTCCTGTGCCACCCACGGAAGGCATGGCCTTCACCAAGTCGATACCATGCTCCGTAAATTGAGTTGATGCCCCATCCACATAACTCGCGTTTTAGAGAGGCGAGCACTTCTTCAAAATATTCCATATCTATATAATTTCTTCTTGTAGTGATTGAAAGAGAGGTGCACACCGAAGTACAATGTTCTATGAAATAAAACGATGTTGAATAGCAAACGATCTTACTTTAAATTGCTTACATACTGATCATGGGATTTCTTTTTATAGAAGATTACACTTTCGCGTCATCATGGGCAAAAGCAATTTTCCAAGGATTAACAAGATTTCAGAAATTCACTTGAGAATAATTTCTAAATGAGGATTTTCGTTTTGTTTTGTGTTTATCTAACTTGAAAACATTTTCTTGAAAGTACCTTAAAAAATTTCCAGATTTTATACTTCCTTGCCTCCTTTGCAAGGAAAAAAAATCATATTAAGAATATTTTATGATGTGTGTGTGATTTTTTTTTAAATCTTCATCCTTTTCTATAAAAAAATAGGCATAGTTTGTTTCTGTTTTTATGTTTAATGCAAGTATAAAAATACGGATTTTAATTTTTTTTTTTAAATCGGAAGAGACATCATTATAAGTTAACACAATTTCGAAAGGTGCTGGATAGTGTAAATCGGAACTAGAAATTCGTATTTTACACAATACTCCCTTCATGTTGAACTCATAATTAGTTGGGAACATCCCAATCTTGTTAAGTAGAGAATATCTTATTGATAACTGGTAAACAAGTGTTGTGTAAAATACATTTGTAGTTTTTAATGCCACTCTCCTGCATTTCGGTATTCAAAACATTATCAGTCTATCCCCAGACTTTACATTAACAGCCGACGTCTTGCAAGTTATATCAGAGAAGAAATGTATCATTCCTCTCTAGTTGGGACATACAATTCACACCTTCTTCGTAAAAACATCACCTGATTTCGCGGAATGTATCATAGCAAGTGATCGTATTTATTGAACTTGCGTTGTCCGTGTGAATTTCTCATTTATAATTAATCATGATTATTTCTTTTCCTTTCTCCTGCTAAGTTTGTTCCTATAGGACTCTTTTAACATTACATGACAAACCATAAAGAACAACATAATACTTCAACTTTACCAGTGGGCTTGTTTTAGTTTTTGCACAAAATATATACCCACTGCAAATAACAACACTTTTATTTCAACTTGATCATACTGGAAGAGGCGTTTCTATTATCCTTTCAATGACATGATAAGACGATGCAAATTTTTACAGGATAATGATCCTCTATACTCTGAAACCACCATTCTCGGCGAAAACACCAGGCTTAGCCAGGTAAATCATTGGTGAATCTTGAGCGATGTATGGCACATCAATATAGAATTATGTAACATCAAGAGTCTGGCATGCGATGCGATAGAATCATTTCCTGCATCCTAAGTTACTAAACACAGCAGGCCTTCAAACCAGTGCTGGGATGGAGGGATCTGTAATAAACTCACGTTGAGTACAAATTAAGTAACCCTTGCTATGACCTCTGTAAAATCAGCATCGTCAAGAAGCTTAGGGACCGTTAAACTTTGCTGCTGAATTGACTTTCTTGTCACATGCCTTAAATAATTGCAAGGAGAAAACGCTGGTGGCAAGACTTAAGATCAATTAAATCGTTAGTTTGGGAAAAATTAACTTTTACAAACTGGGTATATTTTTTTTTACAATAGACCTAATAAAAATAGAAATAATAAGTAGTGCGAGTGCAATCGAAAAATAAAACATACTAAAAAAATAAACTTTTGTTGGGATGGGATATTTGGATTCCCACAAAGGTAGATGATGCTTTATTTGTACTCTTAGTATCAATTTAATATGTGACTGTAAACAGACTTCCAAATGCGACTCATGGTGCTATGAAAATCAATTATCGAGTGATATATTCATTACTCCTTAAAACGTTTGATAAATCTTGGTTATGTTTGGTAGGGCTCAGATTGCTGCATAGTTGTGTATGTTTTTTTCTTTCTTTGGATAGAAAAATATGTATGGTTAGATAAAATATATACAGTTAGAAAATTAAAACTTTGCAAGTCGATATTAATTGCATTATGAGACTAAAAAAACCAGAGGCAGCTAATTGGGAGGTAGGCAGAAAGATAAAATGAGAGAGAAAGAGGGATAGAGAGAAACTAGCAGACAGATAAAAATGTACAGAGAACAATAAAGCGGAGGCAGAGAAATTTGAGGAAGAGAGAATAATAATATTATTATGATTATGGTGAACTTTAGCATTGATAGAGATAGATAAATAGATATATAGATAGAAAGAAAGATAGATAGAAAGATAGATAGACAGATAGATAGATAGGGGGTGAGTGAGAGAGTGGGAGAGAGAGAGTGAGAGAGAGAGTTACATGGTAGGGGGAGCGTATGGTTGTTTATAGAAAAAAAGAGTGAATAGTAATGGGATTGGTTGCCGGATATTAATATTATTACCTGAAAAAGGAAGAAATAATTGAACAGTTAAAAGGAAAACACAGTGGCAGGTTTGGAAAAAAGGGGGAGGAGAAGGGAAATGGGTGGGGCGTGGGGGGCGCCGATAATACACAGATCAGAATAAAAATTTTCTATTAGAAGACCTTAAACCCATGCAGTAGATCAAGAGTGAAATTGAAGCATTAAAAAAATTCTGAAAAATAAATTCATGTTACTTTGAATTATTGCTTTAAATTGAATTATTTAGTTGCCCTCTCCTCTCTCTCTCTCTCTCTCTCTCTCTCTCTCTCTCTCTCTCTTCCTCTCTCTCGTTCTTTATTTCTCTCTTTTTTTCTTCACATGTGTTTTTTTTATCTACGTTTGACTCAATTTCTGTCGGTTCTTTTTTTCTTCTCTGAGCATACTTATATGTTCTATTTATGCCTAAAACAAAGTAATTAATAATCTTTTTTATCTTTTTTTTTCCTGCTCACTTAGATTGTCAGTATATATTGTTTTGTTGATTTCTCATTCCTATTATTTCATACCAATAACGACATACCGTCCGATAGCCCAAAATAATGTCAGCTAAGAATCCTTTTTTAAAAACAAATCAATAAATCAATGACTGTCGACGAACCAAAATCGATGGCCAAAGCAAATCCTTAAAATTATCGACATTGGAATTTTTTAGGCATTATTTCCCTTTTCATAGACCTGCGGAGCTGAAAAAATGTTTTAAGTGTGAAAAAAGTTCCCATCAGCATTATTATTAATATATAATATAAAAGAAAAAAGTTGGGGAGTTTGTAAAAGGATTTTCAAGCGGTTGAAGATATAACTATGAAACTTGACTAGAGATAAACTTTAGCAAAAAGAAGTTAGCTTTGGTGACAGTTTTTTGGTATATATTTGTAAAAGAAAATAAAAACAAGGATAAAATATTGAGTGTTCTGTTTTTTCTGTGTCATTCCGATGCTCTTATTTCGTTTTTCGTCGTTCCTTATTATAAAGCTTTTGATAAAAAAAAAAATGGATGAAGTCTTCCTGTAAAAATCAAGAAATCACAGTTGCAGTTCTATCGTTTTCAGCTTTTCACAAGAGACGAAAATTGTCTACTTTCGACCAGACGTCTTCTTCAGCAATTTATTGTGGACATAAAGGCTAAAATTAAAATCAAGCGGTTGCAGTTTTTCAGGCGTAAACACGGTACACTGAGGGCAGACAACTGCAGAGATTTGCGTGACGCTGTTTTGTCAGTTAGATGGTAATCCGAGAAACGGCCCTACAGATGTATGGAGAAAAATAAAAATCCTACCATTAAAATAGTGGAAAAGTTTCGTGAATGAAAGATAGAGCAGGATTTTAAAAAAGTATACAATATTTACATAAACTGATTTGCACAATGATCATTTTTGTCAGTTTTTTCTCTAGCAGCCGCCCAAAGTGTCGCTCTAACATAATTCTACATTTCATGCTTCAGCAATAATTAAAAAAAAAAAATTGGAACAGACAAGGAAGCGTATCGGGAATTTTCAAAAGCTTTAAATAAAAATTTTGAGGACATTGAAGGTTAAAGAATCGTAAACGAAAATCTGAATTCAAATATTAATTCAGTAATATAATATTAAAAAGAAGTTAAAAAAAATTCATCATTCCCGATTAGTGAAACAAGCAACTGTAGATCATCAATATTGGAGATAAGAACACTTCCATAGATGTGACTTCGATAATGGTCTTGAAGCTCTCGTGGCCAATGTCATTCTAGATGATAGAAAAATAAACAGTAATAAATATTTGATCCTCAAGAGCTGAAAAAAGACAAGCATTTAGAGCAAAATATAGATATGCAGACTTTTGAAAACTCATAAAATTAATAAAAATCTTAAGTCAAAAGTTCATACAAGTTCATGGGAGTACTTAAGTCAAAGTTATAATCAACACACATATAATTTCGAAAACCTCTGTCTTTCACTTTGAGAGTAACTTGTTTTTGAAAGACATCCGCTGCATTTCTGTTTTGCTGCAATATTTGAATAAACAAGAAAAGGACTAAAGGCCAAAAAATTAAAACAAATTGTTTCCATTGAAATTTAATAAAAATAGGATAAATTTAATGTTACAAAAAGTTTTTCTAATTATTATTCTTTCTTGTCCCAGCCTCTTTACAAAAACATCATGACTTTAAAAATCAAAATAATTTTTCTTTTCCTCTTTACCTTGTGCAGGTAAGTGTAAAGGATAGTCAGGTAGAGTCCAAACAATCTGATTAAAAAAATGGGAACCATTGCAATTTTTTTAATTATATGCCTTATTTTCCCATTTTTCTTCTTCTTCTTCTTCTTCTTCTTCTTCTTCTTCTTCTTCTTCTTCTTCTTCTTCTTCTTCTTCTTCTTCTTCTTCTTCTTCTTCTTCTTCTTCTTCTTCTTCTTCTTCGTCTTCTTCTTCTTCTCCTTCATCATCATCATCATCATCATCATCATCATCATCATCATCATCATCATCAACATATTATCCTGCGATGTACTTTTACTTCGAGTTTAATATAGCACTATAACCCTTTTTTATTAATTTTTTTTGTGTGATAGAAAGATTATCATTTTTATTTCCCTCTCTCTGTTGTAAACATATCTCCTAAGATCCGATGGAGGCAAGTCTGCCAACGAGGATAATTTACTGTTTGACGTGCCTCGTTTTAATCAGGTAAGACGTTTAGTGTCGCTCAAAAATGCTGCTTTGAACACGGGATATTTCTCTTCTTCTTTCTTTCGTCTTATCTATCGGTCTTGACTTAGATCTAGGTTTGTGACTTCTTCTGATACTTTTTTTCTGTTTCTTTACTCCCTCGCATCTTTTTTTAATTGAGAAGACTACTTAATTGCCTTTCATGCAATAGTTAGCTCTCTAGAATTAAAGTCTCATCAGATTAAAGAGTCTAGACATAGAAATGACTCGGACTGGACCCACACAGTAGAAGGCTTGGGACACAGGGACGATTGTGCGATTTATTTAAGAATAGTAATTTATTTCGATGGAAGGTTTTAAACAGAGTCTAATCAATGTTTTAGCAAACCAGTTTAAATATTTTGGTGTTTCTTTTTTAGTGATTTTATCATTATCATTATTACTTTTTGTTAATTCACAAATTCCGTTTCTTTCTTTATTTTACTTTTCCACCGTTTATGGAATGATCATGCTCAAATTTCCCTATCTTAAACCCGCTGTATGAAATCTTTCATGAAATTTCTATTTTTGCTCAAGGCTAAAATGGAGCGGAACT
>JAWDGP010004693.1:17500-23700 GCA_033675545.1 Elysia crispata | reverse complement strand
GAGGAAGAACCGAAAGGAAATGGAAGAAATACCGACTCACAGTTACAGAAGAGGAGTAATTAATAGGTGAAAGAAGAGGCGCGTAAATTAGAAAGAGATAGGCCGGAAGAGAAAGATATAAAGAGATAGAGAGAGAGAAAGAATGAGAGAGCGCACAAGGAAAAAAACTCGGAAAAAGAAAGAGTCGCAAACAACAGAAAAAAAGAAAGATATCAAACGAGCAAGAGCCAGAGACAGAAAGAGAGAGACATGGAGAGAGAGGGGAGGATATGGGGACAATTTCTTCTATTTCTGATTCTGCCTCTTCGACACTGTCACTCCTTCTGTCTCCCTCTGTTTCTCTCGCTCTTTTTGCCTCTCTCTCTATCTCTCTCCCTTTCTCTCTTTGTCTCTCCCTCTCTATCTCAATTTCGCTTTACCTTTATCTGTCTCTGTCTCTGTCTCTCTGTCTCTGTCTGTCTGTCTGACTGTCTGTCTGTTTGTTTGTCTGTCTGTCTGTCTGTCTGTCTGTCTCTCTCTCTCTCTCTCTCTCTCTCTCTCTCTCTCTCTCTCTCTCTCTCTTCTTTACGCCTGTTCTCTCAATTTTGATTATTTTTTAATATCTTTCTGTCCGTTTCTAAATCAATATATTACCAAGTCTTCCTGTGTAACTGTGTGCAGCTATTTCTTCTGACTTTTTCTGGTTTTTTGATCACTGTTGGATCTTTTCCATCTATCTTCAACTCTGTTAGTTGTGTGATTATATCATCATGTACTTTGTCAAATGCATCTGTGTAGTCAATGAAGCACACTTTTGTAGTCCCAGAGCTTGTTCAATCATAGTTTAAAAGTGTTGAATTGTATTTGTTGTACCTTTATCCTTCACACTGTTTCTCTGCTATTTCTGGTTTGATTTTGTTTCCGACTCTCATCGTGATGGTGCTTAAAAGTATTTTGGTGATATGGCTCATAAAACTGTTCATTGCATCCAAGTCACACTCATGCGATGAATATGGATTGAGAGATGTCTGGTGCCATTCATTTTGTTGAATAATGTTGTGATCTTATCAATTCCAAAGTCTTCGAGTGCTTCTAAAAGTTCTACTGATATACTGCCTGGGCCTGTTGCTTTGCCTAATCTCATCTTTCTTATTGCTGCCCGGATCTCATAACAAACACAAAAAAAATAACTTCGACAAGCTCAGTGTTTGGAGAATGTTGTCCTGGAAAAGGTCCAGCCTCTAGCGCGTTAAAAATAAACCTTTTGTAATTAATCCTAAACATTTCTCATCAAACAAGCATGAACATCTCAATCACGTTAAATCTAAGTCTGAAATTCATTTCACTGTGGAAATGATGCGTAATAAAATTTAGTCCACTTTTGTCCAACTCTAGGGCTTTGGCAAAAAATTCTATGTAATATTTCAGCGAGTACAGGCTGTATCAAGTACAACTACAACTAAAACAAAAACAAGTAGAACTACGACAAAAACAAGTACAAGTACAACTACAGCTACAACAAGTACAAGTACAAATACAACAAGTAAACTACAACAAGTACAAGTAAAAGTACAACCACAACTACAACAAGTACAATTACAACTAGGACAAGTACAACTACAACTACAATTACAACAAGTACAACTGTACCTACAAAAAGTACAACTACAACAACTACAACTACAACAAGTAAAACTACAACATGTAAACTACAACTACAACTACAACAAGTACAATTACAACTACGACAAATACAACTACAACAAGTACAACTAAAACTACAAATACAACTACAACAAGTGCAACTACATCTACAACTAAACAAGTACAAATACGGCTACAACTACAGCAATAACAAGTACAACTACAACTACAATTACAACAAGTACGAGTACAACTACAAAAAGTACAATTATTACTACAACTACAACAAGTACAAGTACAACTATACTTACAACAAGTACACGTACAACTACAATTACAACTACAACAGGTACAACTATAACTACAACAAGTACAAGTACAACAACAACAAGTACAAGTACAACTACAACAGGTACAAGTAAAACTATACCTACAACAAGTACAATTACAAGTACAACTACAACTACAACAAGTACAAGTACAACTACAACTACAACAAGTACAAAAACAACTACAACTACAACAAGTACAAGTACATCTACAACTAAAACAAGTACAACTACAACTACAACTACAACAAGTACAACTGCAACTACAACTACAACAAGTATAAGTACAACTACAACAACAACTACAACAAATACAACTACAACTACAACAAGTACAAGTACAACTACAACAAGTACAAATACAACTACAACTACAACAAGTACAAGTACAACTACAACTACCACAAATAAAACTATATATTAATCTTGCTTAGACTGATTGCTTCCACAGACAAGGACATTTGTTTGTTACATCTGTATCTGAACCACAGGTTCTACATTATATCAACTGCTCATGGTGGCCATAGAGATACTCTATGAAAAAAAAAAAAACGCTAGATGGGCCTAAAACTAAATATATGATTTCATAAGGAATATGCTTGTTTCTCTCAGAAAGGGTAATTAGTTGAGTTAAGGCAATTAATGTGTAAAGAAAAAACAAGTAACGTTTTTAAAATGTATAATTTACATTATATTTTATATACCATTCGAAAAGAAAACAGTCTCAAAACCGTATGGATGGTTAAAGTTAACAATGAAATAAATGTCCTCTGGTTATTCTTTTTATCACTAATAGTCGTGAAGTTTATTAATTGAGTTGTTTTGAGTTATTAAAAGTTACAATGTTCATTTCTACATAATTATCTACATCTCACAAATTTGTCCCTGCGAAATTCGTCTGCAGTTCGGACCAGCGTTTTATCCTTACCAAGTAGATAGCTATATAGAAAGATAGAGAAAGCAAGTGGACGAAAAGAGAGAGAGAGAGAGAGAGAGAGAGAGAGAGAGAGAGAGAGAGAGAGAGAGAGAGAGAGAGACTGAACTTAAATTACTAAGCCTCCACCGTTATGTTTCCCCTAACATAAATAAAACGAGATCTTAATATAGAGATGAGGAGATAGCACAGACATTGGAAGAGAGAGAGAGAGAGAGAGAGAGAGAGAGAGAGAGAGAGAGAGAGAGAGAGAGAGAGAGAGAGAGAGAGAGAGAGACTGAACTTAAATTACTAAGCCTCCACCGTTATGTTTCCCCTAACATAAATAAAACGAGATCTTAATATAGAGATGAGGAGATAGCACAGACATTGGAAGAGAGAGAGAGAGAGAGAGAGAGAGAGAGAGAGAGAGAGAGAGAGAGAGAGAGAGAGAGAGAGAGAGAGAGAGAGAGAGAGATGGGAACCGAGAAAAAAAAGAAAGACTAGCAAGCAGAATAAAAGAGTATGCAAGCGAACGCTGAAGCATATTTATTCCTCCTAAGATCCCGAGACGTTCTTGCTGTTCAGAGAACTAGGTGACCTCATCTGACCTCAATCTCCAATTACTCGTAATTGCAGTATGCTCTAAGCGAGCTCGGCAACGCAGGTAGTTTGTGCAACATTTCTCTACGGCCTGCAAGCTGCTTGGACCTCACAGTGTAGCTTAATCGAGGCACCACCGATATATATATATATATATACACACACACACTTTATAAACTGTAGATACATACATAGTTTCACACTATTTTCTCTTCATTCTTGGCCAAATTCTGTACTTTCTGCACAAAATTAGAAAACAAAATGCAGTTCGGTTTATCATTTTTTCGGACGTGTTTGTTCAAATCCCGCGAGTTAAGTGGAAGGCCAAGAGCTGTCAGACTGTCTAACTGTTATCAACCCAATATAATTACATTAGGTTTTACAACATAACAGGGCTTATGGTAAATTGTTGATCAATCTCGACTTCTTGCCAGCTCGAAGATTTTCCACTACAGCAGCTGCTCTGCATGTTCGCTACAGCTATATCACTTTCCTTCTCTCTGAGTCTGTTCCTCTCCAACAGCCTTTATCACAATCTCTTTTTCTTTCTCAACCTCTGTTCTTTATCACTCTCTTTATATTTGTTTCCGTTGCTCTCTGTGTCATCTCTTGTTCTCTCTTTGTTTTCCTCTCTTTCCATGTCTCTCTCTCTCTCTCTCTCTCTCTCTCTCTCTCTCTCTCTCTCTCTCTCTCTCTCGGTTTACATTGTTCATTTTTGTTTACCTTCTCCTGTTATTCTTCTTTTAACACGAAGACAGAAAATCATAAAGATAGAGATAAATACTAGTTAAATGAAAAACATAAGACGGCAAACTTTTATTAGGTACATAAATACTTGAGATAAAGAGAAAAGCAGGTATGATGACAGAAAGGCACAAAGTGTACAAAAATCCTTTTGAAATTAAGAACATGTGTTTTTGGATCAGAAACAAGGTTTTACGAGCTTAATACTGTACTCCACCTCACCAGTAATTTTTTTTCTGACTAATCTAGTAATTTTGCCGCACTCATTCCAACAAATGTATCCCTTTTCTACTTCCCAAATCGCTGGCCTCTACACAGTCGTCCTTCACGTCACGGGGCAGGGAGCTGAGAGAAAACCGTAATCAACTTGACTGTTGTATAATAGCTAATTTAGAACATAATAGACTCTTGCTAGGTTTTTTGTGGGCCTATGCTCACTGCAGCACACACGCAAACTAAACGCACAACATCTACCCTCTTCCTCACCAAAACCATTTCTTTCCCCAGTTGGAAAAACATCTATAAATGAAACTGAAACTGATAGCGGAACTGAAACGCAAGTAACAAAAAACCTAAATGAGTTCGATTCTCTAAGTTCCTAAGGAATACTTATTTACAAGGCGTTATTGGTCTAGCGATGAAATATTATATATTTGGTAGCCTGACAACCGACAAAGCTTGCATAAAAACTTTTTTATGACATAAGAAAACCATTCTTCCAAGCAAGCACAAGATACAAAATACCTACAATTTGAGTGATTTATGTAACTTTTGGTTGTTTTATGTATTAAATGTCATAGCATTCAATTTTTGGACATAATATAGAGTATCCTCCCTTAATATATTGAACACATTGTATGCCACATAGGCTTGATAAAAAATCTGAGGCCTTTTTTCTGTATTCTATAAAAAAAAGCGGTGACATTGACGATATATGTGGAATGAAAAAAATAATAATTGACACGCAATGTATTTAAAAAGTTTTTTACTTCTTTGAGTTGATAAGCATATTTTGAAGTAAGCGGTTCGCCTGTTCATTTTCACCCAATCACTTCTTCGATGGCTCTACTTCTTATGTATCGTATCTCTTTCAAAAAAAATTTTACTCTCTCATATTTGTGAAAACTAAAAAGCGTAAGTAAATACAAAGCGAACAAAAAAAATTGGGGGCGATTAAAAGACATTATTAAAGTACATGTTAGTACAATATGGACGATCTGACACTCCAACCCATTCAACCCCTACAATTACTTAGTTTGTGACTCCCCAAGTTTCAATAGCCCCCTGAATCAAGATAACTACTACTTTTACCATAGTGGATTCATTTAGTTATAGTTTTTAAACAATCAGTTTCAGTTCTACAGGATTTCTTGGAAAATGGGCCGAAGTTCACTGAACAACAAGCTGCCACGTCATCGTAGCGGCGGACATGTTTTCTAGATTTCATAACAGTCAGACTCTATCAAACGCTTCATAGGAGCAGGCCAGATTCTAACAGATCCAGGTCTAGAGGAGAGACTGATTCCCTGCACACACTTTATCAGATCCAGATATTAGCGAGCACGAACGTTTATAATTTGTTTATTCTATAGATTTAAACTCTAACATTGAGATATCCATCGTCTATGGTAACAAAGTACTATATTTTAAATATCATCTCAAAATCAACACAATATTAAAATCTGATTTGCGTCTAGATCTAGACCTATAATACATTCATTTAAATTTTACTGAATTATTTGATTCATCTCGAAAACAATGGCAGCAAGGTAAGTACATGAAAGATAGTAAATATTTCTATAAGCCTTGATTTTAAGTTCAAATAATTTTTTAACTTTTTTATCATGTATTTTTTTAATCTTTTTTAAACAAAATCTTCGATATTTTTAATCATAATTTCTTCTCTTCTTCTGCTCCTCCTTCTCCTCCTCCTCCTCCTCCTCCTCCTCCTCCTCCTTCTTCTTCTTCTTCTTCTTCTTCTTCTTCTT
>JAWDGP010004693.1:0-15000 GCA_033675545.1 Elysia crispata | reverse complement strand
CTAAGGGTCAGGCTTCTGCCATAAAATATATATATATCATATGCCATATATATATATATTTCTGTATCATTCTATAATTTGTCATAATTTTCGATTGTTTTTTTCGGAATAGGTTGGTGTTCCATTTGCCTTTCTCCCCTACCTCTCTCAATCTCTCTCTTTTCACTCCTATCATTTTCTGTTCATACTTCTCTCTTTTTCTTTCTACTATTCAGTTGCTGTTTTTACCTTTGCATTTTTCAAAACCGATTTAGAATAACAGCATGGTTAATTTGTAATTACAAAAAATCGCAACGATATTCAAACATTGTATTGAAACATTGCATAGCTCAAGCTCAAGACACAGCTATGGTCTCCACGCGCTTTAAAAGGTTTACTGTCCTTAGATCTTGTCACAGAACTACGATATATATATACAAGACCTTAGACATAAGTGGATAACTTTTGGATAGGGTAATACACAAGTTTTAAAAATGATAGATAAATGAATATCAAATATGATAAAATAAAAACGAAAGAAAATAAATTGTTCTTATTTATCTTTTTCTTCTTACTGCTTTTTCTAATGTTTTCAAGCTCATATTTATTAACCTTTATTTTTTTCAACGTTCTATAGTAGTTAACTAAATTACCATAAAATCATATTTTTATGATATATTAGTATGATTATAAATTCCTCCTCTTCGTTTATTTGCTTTTTTCCATTACATTTTACCTCTTTGCAACGTTTTTAAACTCTTGGTTTTTTTTGGTCATGCTCTTTACTTTTTATCCCTTCCGTATATTTTTTTCTCCTAGGTTTTTATCAAAGCACATATTAACTTTTCGTTTATTTTGTGAGTATAACAATTTTTTTTCTTCTTTTTATTACAATTGCATTCTTGAACACATATTCATTAACTTATTATTTTTTATTCATATCAGTATGACCCCAAGCGTTCTTGCTGCAAAAGAAAAGGTGATTGACCATATGGAAGATATGTTCCATGAGAAACTAAAATCTTTCACCTCGGACGTAAGTTCATGAAGAAGCAATCAAATTTTATATTTTAAGAAAAATCCCGTTCGCCTGAGACAATGCTATAAAAAACAAAGGTAAATTTTGCATTTAAATCATCGTAAACCAATCAATGTCCAATTTACAAAAAAAAAAAAAAAGGAAATGCAAAGAGAAGTCGTGACTGAAAATTAAAATGGTTACTGTTATGAGCTTTCAAAAAGTACTAAAAGACAACTCGTGCACATATTTCTTCATTATATGACCACAACTCTCTGAAATATATTTCTTCCAAGGAGACATATTTCCAAAGATTACATTGTGGAAGAAGTCAGTCACAGATCCTATACCGTGATTTTAAACTTAAGTCTACAATATTTTTTCTCTTTTATCAGTAAGGTACACGTGATTAGAGTGTCTCTCCAATTTAACAACACTTTGAGTTTTATTTCTAAAAGAATGTTGTCATAAGACTTTGAGTTTAACTTTTCCAGGATATTGTCACAATTGTGCTATTTTATAGGCTGTTACACTGCATTAATTTGCATTGTTTTGAAGAGGTGTAACTCGGTCGCTCAATTTGTTTATGTTTCAATTTAGGACATTGAAACATAATCATAAAAAAATATAATTTTAATGAAATTTTAATTGTTTCCAAACACATTTTCTTTTGAAGTAATAGGTTAAACAATGTAGGTATGGTTGGAGGGAAAAAACAAAATTGTAATGTGATCTTTTCTTTGTATTCAGGTTAAAACAAAAATGCGCTCAGTTTCAAGGGAAGCTGCGATACAAGTGTTCGAACTCGCTCTCCTCTTTTTGACCCAGGCTTTACCAGACCTGGATGGTAAGAGATTTTGTTCAGAGAAATTTAGCTTTGAAGCGAATTTAGTAAAAAAAAATTGTACAATCATCATGATTCATTTTTTTTTTTATAATCGTCATATTGTTTACAACTGTTAAGTACTGCTGTTTTTTTCCTTTTCTTTTACAAGTCTCTAGTCCAAGTCACACCTTTTGAAAAAGGGTACATATTTTTTGGCATTAAAGTAGTTACCTATTTCCTTCTATTTTTTCAAACCTTTAATTTGTGGCTAATATGAATATGCAGGGATAACTGTGTAGATGGTTTTATTTTTTTTAGGATTTGGGGTCTTATTTAAATTTGTTGTGTATTACATTTCAGGGTTTGAGTCTGCATCAGATGTTGTACAGGGTGAGACAATGGAGTTGAGAAAAGATTTTGAGGAACTTGAGAAGACTCTCTCTCAAAAACTGAGAGAGGCTCAGGAGTATTTCTCTGAAAAACTTGAGGACGCTCAGCAGACCTTCTCTGAAAAACTTGAGGACGCTCAGCAGACCTTCTCTGAAAAACTTGAGGACGCTCAGCAGACCCTGTCGGAAAAGTTTGATGCTCAGCAGACCTTCTGTGAAAAACTTGAGGACGCTCAGCAGACCCTGTCGGAAAAGTTTGATGCTCAGCAGACCTTCTGTGAAAAACTTGAGGACGCTCAGCAGACCTACTCTGAAAAACTTGAGGACGCTCAGCAGACCCTGTCTGAAAAGTTTGATGCTCAGCAGACCTTCTGTGAAAAACTTGAGGACGCTCAGCAGACCCTGTCGGAAAAGTTTGATGCTCAGCAGACCTTCTGTGAAAAACTTGAGGACGCTCAGCACTCACTGTCAGAAAAAATTGATGCTCAGCAGACCTTATGTGAAAAACTTGAATATGATCAACAGTCATTTTTTGAAAAGCTTGAAGACGCTCAGCAGAATCTCTCGGAAAACTTTTCTGAAGTTCAGGACAATGCCATTTCCTTCCAGCATAAAGTTGAAAATGATCTAGATAAGGTTAATATTTTTTATTCAACGATAACTAGTTTTGAAAAACGGTGACATATAGGAGTGCCTAAAACAAAGATGTTTAAAAGCTTATCTTTTCCATGGGTTCTTTTCTATACAAGGTTAGAAACTTATTAATCTTACAAATAATTATGACTATAAATGTATAACGCAGATATTACGAACAATTTGACTTGTTATCTAAACTTCTTATAAATTTATTCTGTATTAATTATTGTATAAACTAATTAATCTTTTTCATTTTTTTTTCAGCTAAACAAAGCCAGTGAGTCTAATAAACACCAAATTCTAGGTCTTAGGAAGCTGCAAAAACTGCTCAGTGACAAGACTAAGGTAACAGTAATTTTAATGCATTTAAAAAGGTTTGAACAATAAGGTTTCGCTAAAAAAAAAAGCTGCTCGTGTACAAAACTCTGGCAAGAAAACTAAAGAAACTGTTATTTTTTTTCATAAGCAAGATTTTTAATGATTTTTTAAAACAAAAATCAACTTTTTTTTTTCTTTTTCAAAATAGGGTATGGGAACTTTTCACAACACTTGGCAATGCTTTCATTTATCATGATTACACTAAATTTTTAACCTTCCTATGCCAAACACATTAGATTTAATTATGCTTGTTTTTTTTTTCTCTGTGTCTCTCGCTATAGGTCTTTTTCGCACTTACTGCCTTTTTTCTCAAAGTTTAGTTTGAAAAAAAAGAAAGTTAAAGCTAATTATAGTTAAGTAGAGTAAGGCTTTGTTTAAAAAAAAATTATCATCATCCCTCAAAAGCATTACATTGGATGTTCTATCTGTTTTAATTATTCTAAGACCGGTGGGATAAACTTTCTTTCTAGTAAGAATGGAAAAAATCGTCTTTAGAATAAGTGAAGGACGAGAAAGTCTTTTAGATTATTTTTTCCCCAAATGAGACGTATGTGAAGATTTGATAGAGTTCAATACAATTATCAGCCCTATAACCCTCTTTAGAATTTTGTTCTGCATGTACTTACTTTTGTTGGGGTGAACTTTATAACTTGATATTACTTTGAAGCCCTGTTTGTTTAATCTGTCCTTCACTTCTCTTCCTTTTTCCTGAAACAAATCATTTTTTGTTATGAAACTTAAAAAAATGTATTTGTTTATTATCTCTCTAAAGAAGATCACTATTCTTAAATATGTGTCCTCTAAAAAGAGATATAATTGGCCTTCAAACGGGGATAAAGACTTGCAAGAGCTGTAATAAGAAAACAAATGTTTAAAAATATCACAAAAAAGAGGTAGTGGGGGCTTAAGGAACAGAAAAGTATGAGGAGAGAGAAATAGAAGCCTTCTAGTATCGCCAGATTTTGTTTTTATTACTATTAAAGACGTGTAACTTATGAAACTGTGATTCTTGGAACCTTTTTTTTTATGTAAATATTGACTTTTTTTTTAATTTGTACAACCAACTAAGAAATTTTATGGTATATAATTTTCTGCACATACAGAGACTAAAATAAGAAGATTTGTACCTGCTTGCCATGGAGAGAATGGTTTAACATGTGCCTATGCAGGTACTTATGCGTCATATCCTACAATGACAATATATGGGTTTTTAAAACTTGCCCAATTTTATTTCTTTTCTTTTGCAGGGAGCAATTAAATGATATATGGACTTTTTACTGCTTCTAAGTTTCTCTCATTACATATTCATTAGGTTTGTCAATCCTCAAATATTCCTAGGAAGTTGCTGATTCACTTCAAATGTTATGAAATTTAGTTGAAAAAAGGCGCGATGGCTGTTTTCTGACCAAAACAATTTCCAAAGCGTTCTTTTAAAGCCATAAGAACTGATATACAGCACGTATAATACAAATATGGGGTATGGTTACAAATTAAAATTGTATGCCTTTATTTATTTGATACAGAACCATGCAGATAAACTCAGTATAATATGTTGTTGCAAAACATTCTTCTATAGATATTGAATAGCAACTTTTTCCAGTACATAATACAAGCCAATACATATGCAATAGATAAGCTTGAAACCTGCTTGAGAATTTTTATATTATGCGTTTTTTTAGAAGTCAAATCTATACAAATATAGTAATAAATGTATTACTTGTATATGGGGCCAAGCGATGAAAGATAGCTACGAAATATTAACATTAATTTATATTATGTTCCTGTATCTTGTAACTCAGATCTCTCAAACTACTGCAGTAGCAACACCATCAACAAAAATGGCTTCTGCTTCTGCAGCAGCAACACCATGTGGGCCTCCCAAAAGCTTAAGGTAAAAAGCGATTCAAAGGACAAAATAAAGTTACATTATAAATTTTGGAAAGATGGAAGATAGCGTAACGTATGAACATAAATCATTTTGTGTCAGGATAGGTGATTATACTTGTTGGCACTTTCTAAACTTACATTTCTTACAATGTTAATTTCTTCAAATCGGTCGAAATTATCAGATAATAAAAAAATTGAATGTCCAAAATGCAAATTTAGATTTTTTGCATTATTTAAATTTTATTGGCAATTTCGAAAAAAAGGTAGGAACTTTAAAAAACTGTTAACTTAATTTATTTTTCAAGACTAATAAGTTCCGAGAAATGGATTCATTTATATAACTCCTCTAGGAGTTGTCTTGTTGACAGTTTCACTCAATTAGAATTGGCGCCAGACCATTAATCTATATCTACGTTCTTGAAAATTGTATCTTTGCAACTTCTCTTTAATTTAATTTTTTTTCTTCATTTGTGTAGGATTGAGTCGTAAAATCTTATACTGATTCTAACCGGGTGCAGACGGTTAGATTCAAAATATTTATAATTTTTATTGTTCATTTTTAATAATGGATTATTCTTTAGAACTCCAAATATATTAAAAAATCGTCTACAAAACCTACAGGCAAATTCAGAAATAAAAAGTAAAGGGCATGCCGTAAGTACGGTATTCATAAAGGATTACCAGATAGCCATAAGATGAGAAATGTATGTTGTTTATATAATGTAACCCATTGCAAATGGTATTTATTTAATTTAGATATATTCAAGATGTATTAGATTTTTTTGTTAAAATAATTTTAGCTCAGCTACCATTACTTTTGTTTTCTGAACGTCATATTGGTAAACAAAAATGAAAATTGCGGGTGCATGTAAATCAGTTCATCTTTCACAAAGAGAAATATGTCACAATAATTTTTCTTTATCAAATGTAAACAAAATTTAGAGAAAATTTTAAACCAAAATATTTTTGAGTTCAGATATTAGTAAATCGTTTTTCCTTGTATTGTATTAGTACATGGAAAAGGACAATGATAATCACACATCCTTCGAGATAACCGCTGAACGATACTGACGCATCCTGCGTTTAATGGTGAATTAGTGAGTATTTAGTCCATGTCTAAGGGTACTGATTGGTTGTGCGGTCAGTAGGCCTAAAATCTTAGCACTCTGCAAGTGCTAGATCTACATTTACTATCATCTCTGAAATACAGAGACTATACTTGAATACCAGGACTGTACAGTCGATAGAAATACAGCCTCTCACCCACTCTTAAGGATGATCCGACAAATTGATTTATCAGATCCATTTCTTCTTCTTTAAAGACCAGACACAATTTTGTATGTGATAACAGTACTGTCTCGAATCAAAATTACTGAAAATGTTCAAAGAAAGGCCTAAAAAGTACATTTTTAACCAGGCTCATAACATCATGATGTAATTATTAATAGGTATATTAATTTTTAAAAATCCAAGTAAGGGTCTAACAGGATAAAAAAAGGATAACATTAAAAAACATTTTATTTCTTGGAAAAAAAGGAAGATAGGAGGACATATAAAACATATGTCACGGTGTGTGCTGACAGCTGTTTAGATTTCTTTATAATTTTTTAAGCTTAATTTTGTTACAGTATTATTTGCTAAAATTTGGTTCCAAAATATATCACGTTGGAATTTTGAATTTCCAAAATGTTTACAATAAAATCAAAAAGATTTTATATTTCCCTTTTATTCACAATTTCAAAACAGTTGGAAACATAATTGCTGGTAACTGTAATTAAATTTGCAATATCTTTAAATTACGAAGAAAAAAAAAGCATTATTTTATGTTAAAAACTTCTCAACACGTGAACTTAGTGACAATTTGTCTCATTTTAAACTGCAAACATACCATTTGTCTATATTTACTTTCTAAAGAAGTGAATCCCAGCAAAAAGGCTGCGAATTTTGCTTTTTAATTTCTCTTTTTCCATGTAAAAGAAGCAATCGTGGAACTAGGTCGTAAAAGGTTCCAATTCGACTAAGCATTACAGACGGTTAAAATCAGAATACATATGATTTTTATTGATCATTTTTATATAATGGATTACTCTCATGAATTTCAAATATAATTAAAAAAAAAAAAACTGCTGGCAAAATTAATATCAAAAGGGAAAGAACCTCCCTAAAGTAAGGTATCCATAACCATAAGATGGGAATGTTTTGTTGATTCGATAAAGTTATCCATGACAAATACTTTTTATTCAAATAAGACGTATTCAAGATATATAATTTTGTGATTAAAATTGTTAAGCTACCATTAATTTTTATTTTTCAACGCCGTATCAGCAAACAAAAGAAAAATAAAAGTTGCACAAACATCATTTCATCCTTCATAGATAGTTAAATTTCACAATGATTTTTCTCTATCAAATTCAATCAAAGTCTAACCATAGTTTTTAGACTAAAATATCTTTAAATTCATGTATCACTAAATTCTCTTTTGCTGTGTTGTTTTAGTAGAAGAAAAAAACATATCTTGTGCATGTCAGAAGCATTTATATTCAGCTGATTTCCTTTTAAATATATGATACTACAATTTTATTTTTTTTTTGTATTTATATCTTTCCACAGCCAGAGGTCAACGTTCTCAGTCGGATCTCCCAGTGACACTAACATCCCTGGCATTGTGGACACAATGCTGCTTCCCGGAGGTCTAGTCGTACTCTCTGATTACAGAAATGAATGTGTAAAACTTTACGGTTGGCAGGTGAGGGTGTTTTTTTTTTATAATCTGTTTGTTTGTAAAGATTTAAAGGGAAAGAAACTATATTAATGTTCTTCAAATCACCTTTTAAGGAAGGGTTTTTAAACTTCAAAGTAGGTTGGTTATAGAAGTACTTTTTTTGTTTCCAAATTTTTTAATTGTAACAAAAAAGAATCATTATTCTTTACAAAAAAAAAAAAAATTTTTTTGTACCCACGATTATTGTCCTTATTTTCCCTAACATTTACACAAAACCACATTTCAATGCGAATATATTTAATATATGTGTGTGTGTGTCTTGATATAAACTTTGATCTAGATCAGATATCAAGGTAAATGTTCATGGTAAAACAGATTTCATATAAAATAAAGATATTTAGCAAAGTAGACTCCGTTTATCTTCTGAGTTCGGTCTATACTAGTTAAGGCACTTAAAAGCAGCCCACACCTATAAATCTCCCTGGTCTTGACAGCAGCTGCTGACCTGGGCTTGTTCGGGTTCACAAAGTCATCGCGTTACGTTTCTACTCAGGCGAGTCTGTTGAATGACAAAATTAATATCTCCATTCTAACAATTAAAGTTGAATGATATTTAAAACATTATCTGGGATATTGTAAAATTTATGACCTTTTATCTTACAATTATTCGAGTTATGCAAATAAAGAAAGTTAAGACCTGGGCTTCAGTAGATAGAAAATAACCATCCAATCTATTCTTTTTTTTTCTCTAACCCACAAACACTTGATAGAGACAAAGCTCAATACAAAAAGCAAAAAAGGCTAAAAAGGTTTTTTTTATAATCCAGCCCTCAACAAGGACCAGTTTGCATCATGTCGACAAAGAGAAGAAATATCTTTAATAAGACCTTGTGGCGTCTCACTCCAGACATTATCACAACCGCACTGACACTGGACATTGCTACACACATATTGCCAGTATTTTTAGACTGCTCAGTGCTAGGGGACTATTAGTGTTGTTTACTTTCCTAACCGGGACACACACATCTCGAGATAGATGATCACAAGCTCACCTCTCCAGATATCATCTCCATTACAACCAACCTTTTGGACCAGATGATTCGAAGATAATGAAAGTTAAGAAACTTATCTAAGTCTTGTTTTAATTTAATCATCTTTTATTGTAACAATGTCAAATCGTTACAACCTTGTCTATATGCTAAACCAAAAACATCACATGAAACAAAATAAACAATATATATTTGGCATTTTGTTGAGTCCGACACAGGAGCAAGACAAGAAAGAGATGATTTGATCTTACCAACTTCAGGTACAGCTATACATCGAATGACACATCTAATGTGTCGATTTTTAATCCATTCCAGCTGCTTAACTCAGCCTCTGGTCAAAGACAATAGTAGCGAAAAAAAAATGGCGGTTCACAAGACATAATAGACATAAGAGAAGCAGCCTAGGAAAGAATCGTTGTGATCCAATATACATCTTGCAGTTTCAATCCAGCCCAACACATTTAGTCACACAATAGATACCTGCTGTATAATCCCCTTTTATAGTGAAAATATCACTAATATAAGCTTATGTAAAAGTATTGATTTTCTTTTGCTTTGATTATCCATGTATCTATTCAAAACGAAAAATAGATAGTTTGATGCATGTATAAAAAAAATTGTAGAAGTTTTCTTGGGGTACCTTTCACACCTATTTTCATTGCAACCATTGTTTACATATGGTAACTAAGTCCTAAAAATGCGAAATAATAATGATCCGTTATACAAATGGGAAGTCTTGAAACAGTTTGGCAAGGGAAGGTACTCCTATATTTTCGTCACTGTTAAGTGTTAACGCAACATTGTCATTTTAAAATCAGATTGCCAAAAATTGTCCTCTCTGGACGGTTCATCAAACATTTATCCAAGTAATCGTCATATTTTTTCATTCAAGCTACCAATTCATTTTGTTTTGTTTTCATGTGTAACAAGAGCAAGTCCAGTAGGCCTAGGAATCGAAAGTTTTAAGGTAATAGGCATTCTAAGGCAGTGCAAGTGCAGCCAGACATAGATCTAGATTCAAAATCACCTAATCTCGATGGCACAGTTGTAGAGGACAATTCAACTCTAGATCTAGATCTTTGTGCATCTGCTAAGAAGTTTAGAACTGCAAATTGGTCTGAAGCTGATGGTTCTGATCTTCCAACTCAGGGTGGATTTATTCTTATAGATTCAGGTATTTTATTTGAAATTTTATCATCAAACGTGAGATATGGAGAGTGCGGTCACTACAGTGTCGCAACTGCTTTCAAGAACAGTTCGAAGAATGGTTTCTGTCATGAGATTGAGTTGAAATGTCAGAACTGTAGTGTTTGGAGTACAGGAGTCAAGACCAGTAGAGGAAGCAGCAAGTCTGGACACAGTGAAATCAATCTGAGGATGTTTAAATACGTATGTTCCTTTGGTCGTGGTTTCAGCGCTTTACAAAAATTCTTGCTCTATGAGACTATGTAAATTCACCTCCACCCATGACTTAAAACAACAATAAAAAGGTTTTCAGAACTGTTGCCTCTGCAAGTAACGAAGTAACACTAGACAGTATGAGGTTAGCTGCTGAAGAGCTGAGAGGGGCTGGAACTGAGGACTGTGTAGTAGACAGAGCAGTATCTGTTGAATGAACCTGGCAGCATAGGGGTCATGTAAGCCACCATCGTGTAGTGACAAATCTATTGAGTACGGTAAGTGTTTGGCTGTGGAGGTGTTGAGCAACATATGCAAATGATGTCAGTTTTGGAATGGTAAAGAGGGCACAGAGGAACATTACAGTTGGAGTTTGAAGCATCAGTGTAAGGTAAATCATAAATGGAGCGCAGGAGCGATGGAAGCGATCTTTTTAAGATCAGAAGAAAGTAGAAACTTTAGATATACACAGTATAAAGGTGATGGAGACTGCTTCCTTCAAAAAGATTTCAGAAGCAAAGCCCTATGGACATGAGATTGATATAGAGAAATTGGAATGTGTAGGCCATGTTCAGAAAAGATGTGTGACTAGACTGAGAAAAATTATAAATGTTAAGGGGAAAAAGTTAGATGATGGAAAAGGTATTGGAGGAGCAGGAAGATTAACAAAGAAGTACAATAGCCACTCTACAGAACTATTTTGGCTTTAGCATTAGGCAGAATTCTAACAATCTGGAGAGAATGCGTGCAGACGTCATGGCGGTCCTATATCACGTGGCTTCAACTGATGAAAATCAGCAGCAGCATCTTTGCCCCTCAATTTCCAGGTGCAAATATAAACTGAACCCTGACACATACAAGCACAAACATGACTTACCTACTTCAGTGGTTCAGTTCATAAAACCTGTTTTTGAGGATCTGCCTAATGAAAATCTTTTTAAAAAGTTCGTGCATGGCAAAACTCAGAAATAGCAGTGAGTGCCTAAACAAATTAGCAAGGGTCGGATGATCCAAAGAGTATTATGTGGAGAAAGATACTGTAGAGGAGGCTGTTTATAGTGCAGTAGCATATTTCAATGATGGTGCATCAGCCATGGTAAAGCTATTTCAGTGCCTTGGCATTGAAGGCCACTATACGCTAAGAGCACGCAAAGTGAAGGATACCCAACGCATCGCAAAGTCCACCTAAAAGTCCCTGGAGTATTCTAAGAAGAGGAGAAAGACTCTCAGAGCCGTTAAGAAAGGCTTCCAAGACAAGGCAGAGGCTACTGAAGGGGATATGTACCCAGCTGGGGGTCATTAAATGTTGTTTTTGGTGAATTAACAAAGAAATTTTCATTTTGTCCCCTTTTTGTGATTTCCCTGAAACTTAATTTTTGGTATGGTTAACAGTTTTTCAAGCGCAATATCCTTTTTTTTTTGTTTTTCCAAGAATTTACATGAAATTTGGCAAACTCTGATTAGTCATATAGATGAAGGTTTTGTACTAGGATCAATAATATATATTTACTACAAAAAAATTGTGCCCATTTTATATGTGAGTTCTAGCTAATTTTTAGCACTCATTGAACTAAAAGTTGAAAACAAAAACAAATTCATAAAAAAAATCGATTTATCAATGATTCAATGATGCAAGACCTGAGTCATGTTGTTTGAAATCTTCTTGCCAAATATTGAATCTCTAGCTCTATATTTGTTTGAGATATCTTGTTTTAAGAGAATGCTCTTTTTTTAGTAGCGCGGCGGCTATGTTGGTTAATTAATTTGCATAAAATTTTAAGTTTTCTTTTTTCTTTTTTACCTATTCGTATTTCAACCCATTTGTCCCTACCTAGTAAGTTAAATTCCATTTAAAACAAATATATTTACAAAAATCATATGTCTGGGGGGGGGGGGATATTTTCTATTATTCGAAAACAGACCTGCCATTCATTCCGATTTTTTTAATGAAATTTGGTGCTTTTCCGGTTTTCGGAATATTTAGTAAAAATTCCGATTTTTTCCGAACTTAATTTACGTCCTCAACACTTAAAAAAAAAATAATTTCTTTTTTTCTACAAGATTGACAGACTGTGACAGACAGCCTGTGCGACACAATAAATGTGGACGATATAGTTATTCCAATATCGGTATTTTTTTTTTTTATTATATTATCAAATGCGGTATCGAAATTGGTACTAATATTTTAGTTGTAAACATCCATACTATTGATTCTGCGGAGCTTACTTATCGCTTATTCGTCTGCATTTTACCATCTCTCCATCTTCACATCCCGACACGCCGTTATTTATAGTTAATTATCTGCCGCAGAACGTCTCTTTTTTCATCTAGATCTTGTCAGTTATCAGGATCGATTGAAAAATACTAAATCTAAATAAAGGTAGAGTAAATCAAGATGACATGGCACGAAAGTTGGAAACTATAATGTTAATTATAGGTCTGTGAAATGTAAAGAGTAACCTTAAACCAGATCTAGATCTAAATCAAGATTTAGATCTTGTAATAAGATTTCTCGTTTGGAGCCTTTATCCCGATGCAAGCTTTTCAATCTGCACAAAATCTGACATTGTGATAATTATATCTAATCTAGATCTATATCTAGGCTACATTTATATCACGCTAAAAGAGTCTCACCGTCACAATGTAATTTTTGAAGTTAAATTGACCTTTTTCTTAGTGAAGGGAGTGAACAATAGAGTGGATTACACTCTTTAGATTATTTACTTAAAGCAAAATAGTACAAATTTCCAGCAAGCTTTCAATTTGTTCCTCATGAAATATTTAGTTCAGTTTTCAACACCTGGATCTAACAAAATTCGTAAGATCGTCAATATGGTCCAAGGCCAATAATCATGTACAAAATATCTAGAATCAGATCTGTCATTCTTTATATTTTTAACCTTTCGGTAAGGAGTACTCCTGTTAATGTAAATATAAATTATTTGAAGTCATGTTGTACACTTACTGGGTTGGCCTCTCTACTCTTTTTGAATTTATAAAATGTTGCATAATGCTAATGCCATCCAATTAGAGCCTTTTAAGAGTATTGTAAAGCATAAAGTACTTGATTTAAACTGAAACAGGTATGGTTTAGTTTGAACTTTTCACATTAACTATGGAAGAATTACAACTAAGAAACCTTGTTTTTATCAGATTTCAGACGCACCTATACTAACGAATGCATTCATTAACGACTACGTTATGTGTATTGTAATATCTGCTGCGTAGATGTTAAAGGCAAAATGAAGCTATCATTCAGATTTAATTTGGCAGATTCAGATTTTTTCACAGAATCATTCAGATTTTCTTTTCCTGAAAAGTGGCAAGTCTGCGAAAAATTCACCGTGGACACATTTACCTCATCAGTGATAAAAGGCTGACTTTAACTTTTAGCGATTCATTGCGACATTCTTAAAACATACACTTGTCA
Source organism: Elysia crispata (assembly GCA_033675545.1). Taxonomy (NCBI): domain Eukaryota; kingdom Metazoa; phylum Mollusca; class Gastropoda; family Plakobranchidae; genus Elysia; species Elysia crispata. The sequence goes on along the minus strand of JAWDGP010004693.1, from coordinate 1,288 downwards.
ACAAAGATAATAAATTTAGTACACATTTAGTTGGGAGAAAGTTGCAGGATAATCCAGATAACATGTAAATGTAAGATAACAGTTCAACCTTTCGAATTTTCATAATAACTTTGTCTGTCAGAAGAAAAAAAAGACTAAATATTCCTATGACAGTTTGTCATCTACCTGGATGTTTTCTACAACAATGCAGGCCCGCCTTTAACAGGGTACAGCGGAAATAACTGCTAGGACAGGCAAGGATTATAAAAAAAACATGCACTATGCCTCCAAAATTAACATTAGCTTTGTTTATGTGAATTTTATCGAAAAAAAAAATATCCTGGTTTAAAGATTTCCTTAATGGACATTCTTTTTGCTTTCTATCATAATGATCTTGCAAGTATGATACGCAACCAAAATTGTTAATCAAAGATCCTCTTCCAAATAACACTATGGTTATTACTACTATTATTGCTGTGTGCTGATAATACAATAATGACTCTAAGATTAGACATGGTGGCAAAAACTGGACACAGACTGGAAGTATTGATAGTCGAGGGTCGAGGGAAGAGCGCGATTTTATAACGCAAGACGAAAATATCTCTTCTCTAAATGAAGATTCTAAAAGCATTTTTTCTGGTGTGATTTAGCTTCACTGTTTAAAATTTTAGTTCCCATTTACTTCAAATGTTTGATTTTTTTATAACTTTAAAAATATAGCTTCATGATGCTTACTATTATTATTAATATCATCACCATTATTATTATTATTATTATTATTATTATTATTATTATTATTATTATTATTATTATTATTATTTTTATTATTATTAAGTGATTATTATTATTATCATTATTATTATTATTATTATTATTATTATTATTATTATTATTATTATTATTATTATTATTATTATTGCTGTTGTTGTTGTTATTCGTTTATTATCATCTCATTTTTTATAATCGTCTAGCTTGAATTCAGATATGAAAAGTGACATCTAGTTTATCTTCTTTAAAAAATTTGTTCTCATTGAGTCTAATACCTGAATATGTAAAGTTTATCTTTTTTATTATACTAGGTTTAGATAAGTTGTTCCTTAAAACCACTTCTAAAAAATTTTGTACTGTTTTGTCTAAGATGTTTCTATTAATACGTTCACATTTTAAAGAAAGTTGTTTATATAAGGCATCGGATTCATATGTTTTCATGAGGTTCACTGATTTGTTATTAGGGACCTTAGTCTGCAAAAATTTAGTCTTATTGTTACCGCAACAGAAAAATATTTAGTACATGTCCTGGCTGTTCCAT
>JAWDGP010004692.1:0-10862 GCA_033675545.1 Elysia crispata | reverse complement strand
TTGAGAATAATTTTTACAACGTTTTTTCCAAGTATTTATTTGAGGCAATTTAGTTCAACATTTTTGTAATCATGCTACAAGAAAACGAGGATCACACCTCGCATCTCTTCCTCAATCGGAGTTTTTCTTGTATACCTTCTCTCCGGCTCCACTAAGTCAGTTTTTTCCTAATCTCTAGGTTGCTCTATCCCACAGAAAAAAATGTTTTAAATATTATGGAACTGAATAATCTTGGACAGCTTTGAAAAATTGCATGATTTTTTGTTTTATTATGTCCACAATACGCTAATTTCAGGCCTTTTTGAATGTTCAATCTAAGCCCTCCACCAGGCAAAGTGGAACTAAAAAGACGAGGCTCTAAACTCATCTACCAATGGTTCGGGGCTCAAACCCTCGACAAAGGTCCTTGCTGGGCTCTGGGTGGATCAGGATGAAATCAATACTTTAGCCCCATAACCACATTTTCAGTTAGATTTGCCGTGACAAAACATTGCTTTCAGAAAGAGGAACAAAAACAAATTAATCGCAGTAAAATAATTTTGACGGTTTAATAAAATGCATTCATTTGCTTCAGAAAAAAACAAAAAAACAAAAAAAAACCAACAAAAAACATGAACGATATTGGACATTGTCAAGATTGACTTGAAGCAAGTATAATATTCTGAAAAGATGAAGCCATAAAAACTCATCTAACGCGGGTTATAACCCGCAATATTAACTATGGTGGAGAGGAAAGTCGTTGAAAAAAAATATTTCCCATAAGTAACACATGATATGGTGCTCTTATACATACAATACATACATAAACGTAAAGAAAATTAATATGGGCTTAATTTAAAAAATAAAAAAGACCGTGAAGGTACGGAACTCATTTAAGATGGAAACAAAAACAAAAACAAAAAAAAAATTCAGACTCATCCCCATCAACCGAAATTATTGTATGCCTGTAAGTCCTTGGTAATTAATAATTTTGATAATCGTCAACTGCTGACTTGCGCTTTCAAATCTAACTATAATTGGGAAAATAAAAAAAAAAAACTTGTTAAGATTGAATCATCTTTTGGAACCAGAAAAACCCAATCCCTCGCATCCATAGTTTAAAAAAAAAAATTAAAATCTGTATTTGAGAACTATTATGTTCAATACAGCTCTCCTGTGTGTAATATATATATATATATATATATATATATATATATATATATATATATATATATATATATATATAATTTCTTATGCTTTGAAAATGTCCCTGCATTGTTTAATCAAAATCATAGTCAATTTTTACAAATTTAGATCAAATTTACAAAGAGGCTGTGAGAACCAAGAAGTACATTTTAATATAAAAGTTAACAAATGCTACAAGCTATCATATATGAACTTAAAATAAAGATGGCAAGAATCGTGAACCTAATAAACTTATAGCACATGTGAGAAATTCAGCGAAATATGACAAAAATAGAATTTTGATCTTGAATTTACGCAAGGTGCACAAGCATCAAGCATTTCAATTTTTTGATCAAAACAATCACAGAATCAGATGATTAACACCAGTTATGAACGTTTGCACTCTGCTTTGGTCTGGCTGAGTCCATCTATTTTTCACTTTTGTTTTTGTTTCTGAATTTACTATCTTATGATATCTAGCCTTATCAACATTGGTCTATTACAGGAAAGGAAATTTGACCTTTTGTTCGACGATTAAGAGATGTCTTACAATGTCTTACGATGCACAAATGGAACGAATAACAGTGCGTCTGGAGTGAACTCTATTTAAAATATTGGGAACCCCATATCTAATTTTCTTTGGTGTTTAAAGTCCGTTCATAATACTCAAAGCTGCAAAGAAATTGCATTTTTGTAGCACGCCTTTGTACACTTACTGCCTCAAAAGCTAGTTTTATCTTCATGTTTAGGGGATGAGGTCCTTTTCAGACAACTAACTTTCAATAAACTTTAATCAGCGAATGGCGAGAAACAACCCTTTCAATAAGACCAAAATGATGAAAATGCATGCATCTGACCACTTTTTATAGAAAGACGTTTCTTGGCTTCTATCGTGAGTTACAAAAGAATATTCTTTGCCAAAAAATAATATTGATCAAAACTTAACGTTTTCATTTTTAACTGGATAAAGAACGGCGCTGAGAGAGAGAGAGAGAGAGAGAGAGAGAGAGAGAGAGAGAGAGAGAGAGAGAGAGAGAGAGAGAGAGAGAGAGAGAGAGAGAGAGAGAGAGAGAGAGAGAGAGAGAGAGAGAGAGAGAGAGAGAGAGACAGACAGAGAGAGACAGTCAGTTATTTGTCTTGATAGTCTCAAACGCTAAAACGACACATATGAGCACCTTTTTCCCTTATTAGAAAAGAGGCTAATAGAAGGTTTTCTAAAACTTACATCACAAACTTGGAATACTTAAAGCAAATACACAGGTACAAAGCTGCGATGATTTCCGTAAAATATAAGAATTCAGGGGAAGAAACTACAAATAGCAATTTCATATATTACGTTCATTTCACACAAAATAAGAGGAGTACGATCGAAATAAGAAACTGCTCGTTTTACCCCTCTGTATAGATGATTCAAACCCGGGAGTTCCATACTGTTAGTTCAATGCTTTACAGATTGAAGTGCTTAGCACACCCAGTTCATGCATAGTATCACAGAAGCCCATCGAAATAAATAGTAACTCCACTCTCTCCAGGATTGGGTTTTAAGGGCCAATATGTCAAATTTATGCAGAAAATTAAGAAATATTTGTAATCTCTAGTAAATAGAAAATGTAACATTACTTGAACAGCAGGGATTTTCTCGCTTATAATTTCTATATCCAATAATATGATGTAGCTTCATAAAAACAAAAGTATCACAGGTCTTTGTTTTATGTTATGCAGGGAAGAGGAAATGGTCCAGTGAGGCTTCAAATAAAGCTCCAGCTACGTAATGAAACAACCTATAAACTATATACAACTGAAGGTTTTAGTGTGCATTTGGAAATCACATGACATCGGTGCTCCCAGTTTCAATTAAAAATGACGGAAGTGAATATTTTTTTCCTTTTCATAGAATACAGTTTCTATGGAAAGTGACTTTAGTAATGCTTTTATATAAAAAAATTGTCTTTTTTAGTCTCCACTGAATCCACATCATATTACACGTCTACCACGGCAAGAATTCATAGGAGAGTAACATGGCAACGCATTTTGAAAGAAAATTTTTTTTTGTATTTGCTTGTGTGTTTACTGAAGATCGAAGATCGAAAAAGGTTTCAGTAGAATTTGCCTTTAATGACTACAATCCTAAGCAAGTTGAAAACAGGCGAAAATCTATGATATAACCCATCTGGATTTTTTCCCACCCGCACCAATACATTCGATCATAAGACGTTTCGGTTTAGCGTAGAGGAAAAAAAGTGACAAGCAACGATGATTAAGTGGAAAAGAAACTTGATCCCAAAGTAGAAAGACGAACTCAGCACTGCTCAAATAAATAAAATCACTTTCTTGCTTTTATTATCGAGCCAAAATCCACTAATTGCTCAAATGAACTGATTAACTTAGAAACAAAAATAAACTGGAAAACTGCATTATTGCACCACGGAAAGTAACTGTATATATAAGACATTATTAAAAAACTGACTGCTCCGCTGACTAGAGGAAGCCATTGTACCAGATGATAAATCCACCATGCAGCAGCAGCAGCTCATTTGATAAAATCACATCTTGAAATAAGGACAACCATGTGAGAAATGATCAAACTGAGTCGACCCTTGCCGAACCCTTGACAATAAAGCCAAAAACTTTGATTAAAAAAAGTTAGAAACGGACACCGAAACCTTGATTAAACAAAAAGCCAGAAACTGACACAGAACCCTTAATGAAGAAAAGCCAGAAACTGACAAATTAGTGGTGCTAAAGAGCAATGATATTGTATATTTTCTCTACACCTATATAGGCCTTAAAAGAAAAAAAAATTAAAACCAGTTAAACTGTGTAATCAAATAACATTCTCATCTGTTCAGATTCACCATTGTACAGGCATAAGGTTAAGTGCAAATTAGTTGCGTGCAGGTTAGTAACATGCTGTTGGGATACAGAGAGAAAAGAAAAAAAATGTCATGCAATATAGGAAAAAGGAAAATGCCAATACAATGGTGAAACTAGCAGATGCACTTTATAGTTATATTGATGACAAACTGAATATTTTAGCCTTATGAAAGGGGGATGACTCGTTGAGCTGAAAGTATATATTTATAGATCAATTTTATTTATAGTCAACTTTGAATAACTTTTTCAAGTAAAGGTTACGAGAAACTGAGGAATCGGATTTTAAAATAAAACAATTACAGATGAAAGCCACTTCAACCTTATCGATTTACAGTGGATATATATTGTTTTGACTATCTGTAAATGAATTTAAAACTTGCTCATTTTAGCTTCGCATTCCAAATACACTAGTAAAAAAAAAACCCGACTTCTCGGTGTAATAATCAGAGTTAAGTGTGAAAGTCTAGATTCCAAGTTCGTTTTCATTAGATACTGCAGTTTGCATGACACCAAATAAAACATGATAAAAAGAAAATGAATTTAACCCTTTAATTTAGTTAGTCCGCTGGGAGATTAACACGACAAATCACCAACTGCTGAATAAAAGCATAAATTGAAAAGATTCCATTTAGACAATGACAATACACCGAAGCGATGAGATTTTCAATGACAAGGTGATACTAAACGCAGTTATACATAGTCATTCATCCCACAGAAGACAATGTGTGTGACAAACCTTTAGAGTTTTAATCATGAAACTTTCAATGCACGCTTGTCATTGTGACGTTCTCCACATATCAAAAACTCTGATTTTTTTTATTATAAACTATAATTCTGCCAATCCACGACCACAAGAATTATTTGACAATAAAATGTACAAAATAGATTCCTTTTCTTAAAATTGGTTGAAGTTTCCACAGCAGTCAGAGATTACAAAATCATAATCGTTTGGCCAATTTCGTAATCAAAATTTCCCCAGCAATGTTTTCACTGTTGCTTATTAGCACAAATACTCGCCCAATATATGGCAAAATACGATGGAGAGATATGGAGAGGGAGATAGAGATATAGAGGGGAGGAGAAAGAGGTCGAGAAGTACTGACAGAGTGAAGCAAAGAGAATAAGAAAGAAATATAGAAACAGACAGACATAAGATGACAGACATCCAGAAAGACGCATACAGGACAGCCAGAGACAAAAACTGAGAGGAGACTTTATAAGAAAAGCAGGAACAGAGATGAGTCTTTCCTGAATATTTTCCAATGCTGCAGATGAGGGTCAAGACTTTTGCACGATTTACTGACGGTGGTGATGAGGCATGTAAAGAGATGGGAGTAGCTTGACGATTAGCAATACGGATTGTAAAACATTACACAATCAAAAACGATTTTTGCTTATTCAAAAATCTCATTTCTTCCACGGTAATGTGCCAGTCTATGAATTTTTAAACGATTTCGTAAAAGAAAACTTTTGGTTCATGATATCAAGGCTGAACAATGTTTAGGGTCGGGAGGATCCAAGATTCATCTTCAGAAATTAAATACTTTAAGAAAGATTTTCAATATTATGTCAAAACAAGCAAGAAGGAAGGTTAAAAAAATTCCCATCACTTGAGCGATTGATTGAATAAAGTTCAGTAGGAAAGACACGCATAGTATAGCGTTTATAGCCAAGAAGACTAGTAATTTGTTGAAAAAGTAAAAAAATATCACAAGTCTCATGATACCAACAGATCTTTGTTTTGCATTTCAGTCTCAACGATGAGAAACCTTTCTCATACAACGTAAATCTAACCTTCCCTCAAACACTAATTTTACTCCAACTATACTTGGGAATTGTCGAGTACCCCACTCCCCCACCTATATATATATATATATATATATATATATATATATATATATATATATATATATATATATATATATCTATATCTATATCTATATATATATATATATCTATATCTATATCTATATCTATATCTATATCTATATCTATATCTATCTATACCTATCTATATCTATCTATCTATCTATCTATCTATCTATCAAGAAAGAAAAAAAAAACAACCTCCCCCCTCTAGAACATCGCTACACTGATCAAAAGTATAATAAAAAAAGTTGTTCCCCTTGATTAAAATGATGATAAAATTAATTCTCATTCAGTGTAAATCTACAACAATGACCTTTAGCCCAAATATTTCACCAACTGCGTTTTTTTTTAACAATTCTTTTCAGTAACCGCTTTTAGTACGCTTCATCAAACAATCAGATGAGTTAAATAATTGCTAGCCCTAAATGTAATGTCAAGTATCAATTAACCTTTCTATCCCCTATTTCAAATAAGGAAAAAAATCCCCAAATGACGCATAAATTACTACAAGGATATAAGCAGGACATTCTGTAGCATATTCTCAGTTCTCTGTTCGCATATGAACAATACCCTAAGTAAAATGGAGTTTTCATATTCATAAATTGGGTTTTCTTGGATAGATCATACTGCCGGATATTATACTTCTAAGGGCGTTACTCAAAGCAATGCTTGAATAATTAGGCTTTAGCCTTAATGTACTCTAAATCGTAAGCAAAGTTTTATCTATAAAGATCAAAAGTTCGAGCACTTTGTGATAATTCTCAAATTAACCCTGGTATGTTGGGCAGACTTACAGGATAGATCTCAAAACTCAGAAAAGACAATGAACAGTAATAATATGCAGGCTTTACTCTTTGGGTGTCGAGTTCTCCACAGCTGGTGGCTATTAGATTTGCTCAGTGTTACAAATTTTAATAGTTATTCACAGAGAAACTATCGTTGGGCTTTTGAACCTCCATCAAATAAAACTGAATAGATGAAGTTCCTTTGGGTAAGACAGGGCTAGACAGTTAAGGCTACACAAATACCGCCATGTGGACATAGTTGTGTTTGGCTTTAAAGGATCAGCCTAGTGCTGAAACTTATATACACAGATGCTATGCATGTTTTGTCCAACTTGCAGGTTACTCTACATAACAGTGCTGAGCTACCTGAGAGACTGCTCAAGAAAAACAACATACATCCTTAACGTAATTGTTTTGCCCAGGCTCCTGTCAACATAGTCCGATAGTTTCAAATTCAATATCAAATTTTCCCTTAGGTAAGAAATGGTTGGTGATGGAAACATTTCTAATTCGACTTTGGGTTGCTTTGGACTCAAATGTAAGTTGCTCAGATTAAATAAACCAAAGGAATATACACAAGTGCTGTGCTACAGATCCAGGTTTATCTGTCACGGAACCCGCAGATTCCCCCAAGCAGAAAATGTCTTACAAAAAGATAATGACACAAAAGTTCCTAAACAAATCTCCATTAAGAACCAGGTTGCGCTCACTGTTCACGTTGTTCCACTCTGCAGCTTGATGGGTGGTGTTTTGGGGTCAGTGGTGAAAACATGACAGAATCGGCCCTGCATCACCTGAGGTGAAAGACAAAGCTTTTAATATTCTCACACTCTTAATTGGTTCAATGATAACTTGACAGCACGTCCACTCTTTCCTATAATCATTATTGGTTTTTGTTTTCCCTAGCGATCTTAGTCAAGATAGTTTCTTCATGGTAAAACCAGAAATAGCCTCTTCGTCAGAGGTATTCAAAGCCCTTTGGTAAATTAAAACAAAATTCATTGTAGATGCATGAGCAACATTGTTCACGAGTAAATTTAATTTTCCGCATAATTCACTCGTGTGTCAAAAATGAAGGCATTATTTTGCAGGTTGTAATGTTGTTGGGATCAAGAACAAACGCTATGAAAGGTTTATGTCGAAACTTAAAATCATTCTATCACGTAAAAAAGTTAAAGAAATGGGTTCAAGCTTTCCCTATTTTCTATAAACCATCTACCAGTGTAGAATTTAAAAAGAAAACTTGCATTTCAGTATTAAAAAATAAAAAGTTCATAAGCACAATGAAGCCTATATGTAATGGAAGAAGAAGAATTTTAAAGTTTAAGATCGGAAAAGATTGGACCCAAAGCAAAGAAAACTGAATAGGGCGGTTTTTTTTTCTCCTTGCCTACGCTCCCTGAGTCACACTATTAAATTATGTTTTTTATTGATATCTTTCCTCCTCTCCTCTGTTACTTTCATAAGTATAAATCTAAATCAAGCGAAGATAAAATCTAAGTATACCATCCATTTCTTAGTGGATTGTATACATAATTTCTTTTGGTTCAGACCAATCAATGCTAACAATGAGACTTCGTACGGGGTAGAGTCGGCCGCGAGTGGTTGGGTAATTTCCTACAGATGGCAGGGCAAGATTTTAAAGACAAAAGATCTGTTGCATCTTGCACTCGTTTATAATAAGGGGAACTTTATTTAATGGTAGATAAAAAAACAAAATGTTAGGAGAAAGATAGATGAGAGAGAGAGAGAGAGAGAGAGAGAGAGAGAGAGAGAGAGAGAGAGAGAGAGAGAGAGAGAGAGAGAGTTATACCGGAATAGAACTTACTGTTGTCAGAGTATCCATCATAATTATAATAGTTTGAGATGTCATGGCTTCTTCTTCAAGTTCTAAGTTTGACTGTGCAAGTGCTTTGCGACAGTCTAGGAAGTGTCATGGAGTTGCCCACAGATGTTCCCAAGTTATTTCTGGTAAAAAAAAAATATGAAATTCAACAAGCACTTATGAAAGAAAGCTCCCAAAAGGGCAATATTTGTTCAAGTGCGCCTCAAACATTTTAGAAAGTAAAAACATTTCAATCAAAATACAGTTTGATTTTTGGAAATTATGCGTTACAATTCATGTCAATTTGTGAACCTAGCGGAGGAGGATGTAAAATTCGATTGCTAAATTGCCCTGTCTTTATTGGCAGTGCCCAAGCTTTTAACCCCTTTTATAAGGTTTTTAAAGCAAGAATTAATATTTCACACAGCTGTCTTGAAATGTAAACTGTAGCTTAAAAAATCATCTTTAGGTTAATTTTGCAGATACTTGTCAACCAAACCTTACAAATAACTTACTTGGACATTAAGTGTATCTCCATCTATCATCGATTGCCTTCAATTCATCAATCAAACTTGAGTTCCGAGTATTTCATATTTTGTCTTTTTCAAAGCTAATTCGCTCAGCAAATAGCCAATATCTGTTTCAGGGACGTAAATGTTGCATAAAGAAAGAGGAGAGAGAAATAAAGAGAAAAACAGGAAAGACAGAGAGAGAGAGAGAGAGAGAGAGAGAGAGAGAGAGAGAGAGAGAGAGAGAGAGAGAGAGAGAGAGAGAGAGAGAGAGAGGAGGAAGGAGGTAAGACAATACTTGTGTCAACTTACTATGGACAGAGCGTCTATCATATAAATTTGAGACGCTAGCATCTCTTTCAGCTTATCTCCTTTTCCGCTGCTGAAGTCCACTATGAAGATCCAAGAAATATGCTGTAGTTTACTCAGGGATGTTCAAGTGCGCTCTTGTTGAAGAAAATTGAAAAAAAAAATACAAATACAAATGGTGAAACAAAGAGGAAAAAATATTTACTAAGTGCTTCTAAACTTGCTTAAATTCTGTAACATAACTAAAAATCAGTTGAATTAAAGAAAAATTTATAAAATTGCGATATTTTTTCTATTTTTAAGTTTAAGCTAGCTTTGGGATTTCAATGGATACATATTCCCTGCCTTTTTGAATATCAGCTTTTAAACCTTACAAAACCTAGGACATCAGCAGACTTGGCAAAACGATTTACACCTTACAGTCAATGTTTGAAAACCATTTTTTATTCAAATGTATGGCTTTCTAGGTAATTTTTTTTCCTTTGAATTCTCTAGCGCTGTTTTACAATGATCGAAAGGTTTCCTGTATATTAGCTCTCTCTCTCTGCTCAGGCCTGCTTGTGAATTCCTTCTCTGTAACATTCAGGTTGATAATGGGGGTGTTGCTAATGGTAGTCCAAGATTTTTTTGTCCTCTGGTACTCTTTAGAGGATTAGAGCTGAGAAGTCCAGCGGACATGAAAATAAATGGTCAGAAATTCAGTAGAAAAATGGTCTGTATGGTTTAAAATTTTCTTTAAGTGCCTTATTCCCTGTAAGTAAATCTATATTGGTATTAATAATCATTTCGATATTAAATATTTTCTAAATATTTCTCTACAGCATTTCAAATCAGCATAATTTTGCATTTTAAATAAATACTGAAGCTTCGAAATTCGACTTTGTTCATTCAATAAATCTAGTGTAGCCATAAATTATCTGTTCTTTCACAAGTGAACCTAACCTGAATATTAGGCATTTCTGACCTCTTGAATCTTCAAGCTGGTCATTTTACACCGTGAGCTCCAGATACCTGTCATAGATTTTTAAAGAAAATCTATCAAGGCCCGTTAAGAAGAGAAGAGAAGAGAAGAAGCAAAAACAAAAGAAAGAGAGAGGGAAAGAGAGAGAGAGAGAGAGAGAGAGAGAGAGAGAGAGAGAGAGAGAGAGAGAGAGAGAGAGAGAGAGAGAGAGAGAGAGAGAGAGAGAGAGAGAGAGAGAGAGAGAGAAAGAAAGAAGAGCTAGATGAAAAAACTACCTTCTAAGCTTCCATTTCCTCATTTCAACTGGAGACACTTTTTGCAAGACATACCTACAAACCTTCAAAGCTTTGACTGATAAAACATACAAAATTAACACTAGCTTCAAAACATATGAAATTAAATTTTTATCTTCAACAACTTATTTAAAAAATACAGTATATAAGCCATAAGCTTGATTATTATCCCCCGCCCTTAAGTACTGCTTTACTTTGATCTAATCTTATTTTAAACTTATTCATCGATACTCTTTTGTATTCTTTGCATGAATGTCACCGTTTTCATATTCA
>JAWDGP010004691.1:27500-77468 GCA_033675545.1 Elysia crispata | reverse complement strand
ATTTCTTTGCAGTCGATGAGATTCATAGCATTCTTCTTAGGAACAAAGTTGCTTTTGACCTGTTTCCTCCTGTTAATTTTGTAGTTGTTTTTGAAATTTCTCCTGTCTTAAAACACCACACATAAGGATACGTTCAATAAAACACCCCGGTGCTCTTCTTCTTATGTAGATTGAGATGCATTCATTTGTGAGTTTTGATTTTAGTCACTGAAAAATCATTTTTTACTTGCACCATTAGCGATGTGATTTCACTGTTGTATAGTGTCCATCTCTAACATTAAAGTGACCAAATTGCTTTTATTGATCCCCGTACTCTGAATTAATTTAGGGCTAACTAAAGAAATTGATCTATGCACTGTTATTGTGTCGACTGACGACCATTACTTCTGTCTTCTTTGCTCTTTAATTCACGTGTCCTTTCCTTCTGCTTTCCTCTTCAGCAATGTCTGATAATTTTGGCAAGTCCTCTCTTTATTTCTGCAATTAATACAGTGTCATCAGCTCATGTTGCTTATTTTGTGCCCTCCTATTTTAATTTCCTGGGTAATATTCTATGCTTCGCAAAACCATTTCTCACTGTAAAGAGAGAACAGGTCTGGAGCAAGCACACATCCTTGTCAGACACCACACTTTATTTTTTTTGTTTAATGAGCTGAATTTACCCATCAGCTCACATTGCTGCACTGTCGGTTATCAGTTCATGCTTTTATTTTTTTAATCGGTCTCCCCACAGGACCTTTCACAGACTAGCAGAGGGAAGGATACCCTCATTTCTCTTTCCAGAAGCTGGCTCCGATCCGCCGCCCTGCTATAAGTCATGCTTTTTACCTTTAAATTGAGCAAATATTATAACTTTGATTTAATCTTAAAGCATTGTAAGGTTTATACTTTTTATAAACATACATTTAATTTTTACACTGCTTGCTGTAGCCTTTATTCTTTCTCTTATTTTGCTACACGGAAAAGATCCGTTTAATATTGAGCTATCTGAACAGGATCTTCAACTCTACACTGTATGATGTAGGTGTCTAAGCCCCGCTTCCTTCTCACCCTTTCTTTTCACTCCCATTTCTGACGCTCCTGTCTTATCGTGCCAGGCTGAGACTGCGAGGGTTTTCTGTTTTTGTCTTGTCCTTTATCATTTTCTTCCCAGTATTACCTTTTCTCATCTCTGTTTTTCACTTCATATTCCAACAATAGCCCTAAACTCTTATGAGAGCTGGCTCACCAGAGTCAAACGTTTTTCTTTCTTTTTCTCTCAACTCTTGAGGCTTTTACGTGAGGGGTAAGTGGACCCAAGGGTGCACCGAGCCAATTTTGGAGAAGGAGGACCTCGGGGTAGTAACAATAATTCTAATCCAGGTTATTTCAAGCACTTTTGGGATTGACTGACAGTTACACAAATAGCATTATACGAAATATTTAATTTTTGAACTTTTCTTTCTATATTTTTAATTAAATAACTTTGTACAGTGCTATCTTTCTTTACTTACAAATATCTTAATGTAAGTCGCCATGTAGCGATGTATTTTCTGGCTGAATTTATTTTTTACTTCAAATTTCACAGAGGGTAAGAACGAGAGAGAGAGAGAGAGAGAGAGAGAGAGAGAGAGAGAGAGAGAGAGAGAGAGAGAGAGAGAGAGAGGGAGAGATAGAAAGAGAGAGAGAGGGGAGAGAGAGAAAGAGAGAGGGAGAGAGAGAGAGAGAGGGAGAGAGAGAGAGAGAGAGAGAGAGAGAGAGAGAGAGAGAGAGAGAGAGAGAGAGAGAGAGAGAGAGAGAGAGAGAGAGAGAGAGAGAGTATATTTTCTGAAATTTTAAAACCTGACATCAAGCAACATATATTTGAGCTGGTTGCAAGAGGGGCTTTCTTTGGATGTCATTATGTCAATTGGAATCTCAGCAGGCGCACTGTGAACTATGAGAGAGAGAGAGAGAGAGAGAGAGAGAGAGAGAGAGAGAGAGAGAGAGAGAGAGAGAGAGAGAGAGAGAGAGAGAGAGAGAGAGAGAGAGAGAGAGCATTATATTTTCTGAAATTTTAAAACCTGACATCAAGCAACATATATTTGAGCTGGTTGCAAGAGGGGCTTTCTTTGGATGTCATTATGTCAATTGGAATCTCAGCAGGCGCACTGTGAACTATGAATTATTGAACCGACACTGTAATTTTTTTATTTTTGTGACTTTTATCCAGCTGTTAAATGGAACAAATTATGTTTAATCTGATCTCTCTTAACGGGCGTTTTCCGCTGTATGTGAACACAAGTAAATCGCTTATAGAACTAACGTTACGGCACGTTTACCAGGTTCAAAGCGTGAACACCTTAGTGTGGTAGAAAAGTCGTCTGACAAGCTATATTGATCCTTATCTGTTGTGCTTTATGCTGCCCGACGGAGGCTCAGTTTTTGCGATCCCAAAGCAAGGCTTGATGTTTGCAATCAAAAGCGAATTAGCATTTGAATTCTCGACGGGGGTCAGTTTTGTCACGATTCACGTTGGCTAATCTGTTCAACGGGAAAATCGTTTTTCCATTTAGAAAGCGATCAATGTGAATGGCTTTGCACTGGCCAATGACGGATCAAGTTTATCATCTCAATAGAAATGTTTTGTGTTCAGCTCTTTAATGACGGTAGTATCAGCATAAGTTGACGTGCAGTTAGTAAACTGTAGGTTAGTTACGTGCTGTTAGCATGCGCAAAAAAAAAAAAAATAAAAGAAATAAAAAGAGCAATGCCAGAACAATGGTGAAGTTTGCAAGAATGCGCATAGATTATCAAGAATTATTATTTAATATTTTTTTTTTTTTGCTTTCTGCCTAAAAAGGCATAAAACTGTCGGGAAAAAAAGATGTCTATGAAGTCTATAATTGTTTCAAATATTAAGCATCAAGGAATCAGAATTTAGCCTTTAACTAAAAAGTGCTAGGTGAAGGCTGAACATCCCTGAAACCACATAGCAGTAACCAGGATATTTTGGATTGATATCGGGCGTCAAAGACTGATATACAGCAGACAAGGAGAAATAAACAATATGAAGAAACCTTGTTTGACAGAATTCAAAAACTTAAAAAAGAGCCTCCTTTGATTCCCCCCCCCCCCCGCCCCCCAAAAATCAAAACTCACCTGCCAAAGCGCATGTTCACCGACAACGCAGAGAATTGAATGTAAATATATATAAAAAGAACACGATACACAAAACTATTGTGGTGCTATTCCAAATCCACGTTTCAGCCCAAAAATCTTTAACACACGTGTGTTTTACAGCCAGTTCAGACAGGGCGGTTTCAACCGCGACGGCTGCCGCGAGTCTCCCGCTGGTATCGTCCATACAAGGCGGTTTGCAACGCAACGGCTGCCGCGAGTCTTCCGCTGGTATCGTCCATACAAGGCGGTTTGCAACGCGACGTAACCACAGAGGTTGATTCAAGAACTCCTGGTAATGTGCAGTGTCAGGATGGATTTGGAGGAAATAGCATCCGTTTGGTTGTTACATCGCTGCTTGAAAAGACGCAAACACAGACAAAGAAAATATTGGATTCATCCAATCCAATACCTATCTTCAACCAACACCCTGATGAGGAATTGCTTCAGCCCAGAAGAGAAACTCGTCATAACATTAAGGTAATTTTTTTTTACTATATACTATAATATTTTAATTGAAAACACACACAGAGGAAAAATGGTTATTCATTTTATTCTCTAATACGAATAGCTTACCTGCTCATTTTATTCTCTAATACGAATAGCTTATCTGCTCATTTTATTCTTTAATACGAAAAGCTTATCTGCTCATTTTATTCTCTAATACGAATAGATTTTCTGCTCATTTTATTCTCTAATACGAATAGCTTATCTGCTCATTTTATTCTCTAATACGAATAGCTTATCTGCTCATTTTATTCTCTAATACGAATAGGTTATCTGCTCATTTTATTCTCTGATACGAATAGCTTATCTGCTCATTTTATTCTCTAGTACGAATAGGTTATCTGCTCATTTTATTCTCTAATACGAATAGCTTATCTGCTCTATGGCACACAGAGGCTACGTAAGAATAGGTGGTCAGTGAATAAATCAGTCCTATATGTCAATATATTCTGACTGTGTTTCAGAAGGTTGGCTCTCAGCCCCTGCTGAAGGGGTTAGAAGTTGTGTTAGTGTGTTATGATAGCCTGATGGTTGTCAGTGAATAAATCAGTCCTATATGTCAATCTATTCTGACTGTGTTATAGAAGGTTGGCTCTCAGCTCCTGCTGAAGGGGTTAGAAGTTGTGTTGGTGTGCTGTGGTAGCTTGATGGTGGTCAGTGAATAAATCAATCCTATATGTCAATCTATTCTGACTGTGTTTCAGAAGGTTGGCTCTCAGCTCCTGCTGAAGGGGTTAGAAGTTGTGGAAAATGTGGAAATGGATGAGTCGAACGCAGTGGCTATATTTTTCAAGTGACGTGACCGTAAAAATAGCTCCGAGAATCGTATTTACGGGACTGTAAAAATAGCCACTGTTTATGTCGAAAGTACTTCTGAATTATAACTATTTTTTTCTCTATAGGTACTTGGGCTCGGGATGCTCTATCGCTGATTTGCGTTATGTTCACCGGCTTGGAAAATCAACCATCTCAGGACTATTGCGGCAAGTGTGTGGAACGATATGGGCAAGATTGAAGCCAGTGTGCCTGCCGGAGATGACAAAGGAACGGTGGGAAGAAGCAGCAAAAGGATTTGAAAAGTATGCAAATTTCCCTAATTGTACAGGTACTATAGACGGAAAGCACATTAGGCTGGTGCAACCTAAAGGTACAGGATCTATGTATGTCAATTACAAGTCGTGCTTCTCAACTGTGTCACTGGCAGTATGTGATGCCAATTATTCATTTATTTATGTGGATATTGGTGCATACGGAAAAAGCAGTGATGCAGCAATTTTTACCGAATCCTTACTTTTCAAAAAGTGTGTGGAAAATGCGTTGGATGTACTAGAGCCCAAACCTATTTCCACTGCTGAGACAGCATGCTACCCTCACATAATTGTTAGAGATGAGGCTTTTGGGATTATAGAGAACGTTATGAAACCCGACAGTGGAAAACAGCTGACATACAGGACAAAAATCTTCAACTATGAGTTGCCCAGGGCTCGTAAGTACATTGAATGTACTTTTGATGGTATCATGGCTAACAAGTGGCGCATGTTCCACAACCTCTCAATGTTAACATCGACTTTGCCGAAAACATAATAAAGGCATGATGTACATTGCATAACTATGTCAGGTCACGAGATGGTTGGAGGGAGAGGGGGGATGAGAAGAGATGCAACTTGATCTGAAAGCAAAGAATAAAAAACATCACCGTAATGCTTTGCTCCGAGTGTCGATAGCATATTTTATATCTCTCCAGTAGGACAAAAACGAACAGATCGAAGTAAGAGTTAATAATGTTTCATGTTTTTCAAGATGTTACGCATTGTGCTATAAGTTGATCTATTGATCACGCCATCAAAATCTGTTATACAAGACATTTAGATATAGCTTCATGTCATAGCGGCTTATAATATTATATTGAAACTCAAGTTTTGATAAATTACAAAAACTTTTAGAGAAATGTGTAAAGCTGCCAAATACAAATCATCTAGATGTAGGAAACCTTTGTCCATAAATATTTTCTCCCGTGAGTCCTGGGACAGCGTCTGTCCATAACTCAATCTTCAGACACCTCGTGTATCTTTCACGGCTCACTCAGAGAGGTTTGGGCTTTGGAAACTTATGATCGACAGCATCCACGATCTGATAAAGGGACAAAAAAGCAGTTTAAAGAGAAGGAAGTGAAGAGAGAGAGAGAGAGAGAGAGAGAGAGAGAGAGAGAGAGAGAGAGAATAAGAGAAAGAGAGATAGAGAGAGAGTGTGAAAATCCGCACTTGGGGGATAACTATAAAGGATCCAAAAGGACGCGTTTGTGTACATAATACAAGGTCTAAAAAGGAACTAGGCACACAACTTTATAAGAGAGAGAGAAAGAGAGAGAGAGAGAGAGAGAGAGAGAGAGAGAGAGAGAGAGAGAAAGGAAGACGGAGAGATTTAAATGTAAAGAGAGGTGATTAAGCGAGGAAGAGTTTAAAAAAAAAGTAGAAAACAAAGAACTTTTTATACTTAAAAATTATCATTAAATTAAATATATTTTTTTCTTTCTTTTTTTTTTTTTTTTTTTTTCGTGAAACCCGTTCACAACACGGTGATCTCAGGCTTTTCATTGGATCAAAATCAACTCCTCGTCGAGTCTGGTGGAACTAGAAAGATGATGCTTTAAACTCACCTACCGCCGGTGTGGCTCTCGAACCCGTGAAGATGCTGCAGATATCAGGATGGATGCTCTATGTCCTTAGCTTGAATACGCTGGTCGATAATACACGGGCGATAAATGCTTGCGACACTTCTAAATAGTGATAGAATTAATTGTGAACTTAAGTCCCATTACGAAATTGTACACTGCCAGTCCAAGATTACTCATCTATCTTCTCCGATGTCAAGGTCGCGGTCAAGCTGTGAGGAGAGAGAGGGGGTCAGAAGAGATGCAGATTTACTTAATCTGAAAGCAAAGAATGAGAAGATCACCGTAATACTTTGGCTCTGAGTGTCGATAATACATTATATTATATACTACTGAAGTGGAATAGAAGCTAATACATCGAAGTAAAAATTACAAATGTTTCATGTTTGTTCAAGACATTTCATTAAGATATCTACATGTCAAAGCGGCCCGTGAAATTTGATTAAAACTAAGGCCTTAAAAATATATATAAAAATCGAGTTTTTTTAATAAAATGAGTAATTGTGGAATAAATTTAATCATCTAGAAGTAGGAAACCTTTCTCTGATAAACATTTCCCGCCTGTAAATTCTTAGGCAGGTTCTACAACGTCTGTCCACAACTCCAACTTAAGCCACATCGCGTATCTTCCACGGCTCCCTCAGAGAGGTTTGGACCTTTGTAAACTTTGGATCGGAAACATCCAGGATCTGAAAAATGGACGTAAAAACTTTTTAAAAGAGAAAACTTTTTAGAGACACAAAGCTAGACAGAGAGAGAGAGAGTAAGAGAGAGAAAGAGGGAGAGAAAAAGATAGACAGAGAGAGAGAAAGAAATACAGAGACATTCAATGAAGTAAGAGAGAAAATCATAATTTACTAACCAGGAGATATAATTAAAATACAAAGAAGAAAACAACCAAGTGTATACAAGAAAAGAAATATTTAAACTAATCATATAATTTTTTTTTCAAAAAGAAGCATATCAACAATATTTGCTAGTTTCATAAAGCAGGTTGACAACACGATGATCTCTGACCCTTTACTATATCGAAACTTAGATCTGTCGGGCAGCGCATTACTTCACTAAAGAAGAGTTTAAACTCACCTACCGACAGTGTGAGATTATCCTCGTAAAGATGTTCCGGCAGTTATCAGGGTTCATTCTCTATGCCCGCAGCCACCATTCTCTGGTGGAAATCTTCACGAGTAATATTGGTTATAGCGATATCGGCACATGTTGATGTAACCTTTGAACTTTAGTCCCATGGGAGTACACGTCGCTAGTCCGAGACTTCGATGTCAATATCAAGGTCAAGCTGGGGGTAGGAAGAGGTGATGATGAGAGGCAAACTATTTAGAGAGCAAAGAATACAATGATCATCGTAATAGTTTACTCTGAGTTAATATGTCTGCAATTTGACTAAAACGGATACATCAAAACCAAGATTTTAAAAATTTCAAGACATTCCATTCGAGTTTTGCTTGGTAAAGAGTGCCGGTAAAATTTGAATTATACTCAAAAAAAGTATCAAATCATGTTTTAAAAGAAAAAAAAAATGCCAGAAACTTTTTCATTTGGATGTAGAAAAGCTTCTCCAATACACATTTCCTTCCTGAGTCCTGGGGCAGGTTCAACAACGAAAGTTCATAAGTCCAACTTTAGACACATCGCGAAACTTTCATGGCTCACTCGGAGAGGTTTGGACCTTTGCAAACTTTGGATCGGAAACATCCAGAATCTGATAAAAGGATGTGAAACATTTTAACAATTTGGAAGTACAGAGAAAGAGAGAGAGAGAGAGAGAGTGGAGAAGAAGAAAAAAAGACATAGATGGAACAGAAGAGCTGAATAAGCCAGGAAGAGATATCAAAAAAGGAGAAAACAGAGAAATGTTTAAAATTAAATAATAATCATTAACCTAATTATTTTCCTCTTCGTGTTACGAAGTTCGTTCACAGCATATTATCTCAAGCCTTTCACTAGATCAAAACTAAGCCTCCGTCATGCATGGTGGAACTAAAAAGGTGATGCTTTAAACTCTTCTACCGACGGTGTGGTACTTCGACCCCCGAAGATGTTGCTGCTAATATCAGGGTGAATGCTCTATGTCCTTAGTGTTTATAGGCTGGTCAAAATACACGAGCGATAATTGCTAGCGACACTTCAGGTGATGTAACTTCTCAACTGAAATCCCATGACGGTATACAATGTTGGTCAAAGATTACTTCGCTCTTGCCCAAAGTCAAGCTCACGATCAAACTGTAAGGAGGGAGAGGGGATCCGGGGAGATGCTAATTCACTTAATGTGAAAGTAAAGAACAAAAAAATCACCGCAATACTTTCCTATGAGTGTCAATATCATATCTTTTATACTACTGCAGTTGGACAGAAAAGATTACATCGAAGTAAGAATTATTATTGTTTCATGTTTTTCAAGGCATTTTAAAAAGATATCTACATGTCATAGCGGCCTGTGAAATTAAAATAAAACTAAAGCTTCAAAAATGATACAAAGCGAGTTATTGAAAGAAATGTAAATTGCTGCCATAAATCTAATGGACATATCAACATATCAACATAATCAACATATCAACATAATCAACATATCAACATAATCAACATATCAACATAATCAACATATCACACCTATGAGTTCTGGGGCAGCTTTAACAACGTCTGTTTGCTAACTTTGGATCGACAACATCCAGGATCTGATAGGGACAAAAACCAGTTCGAAGAAAATGAAGTTGAGAGAGAGAGGGAGACAGACAGAGACAGCGACAGAGACAGAGACAGACATAAAAATACACACACACACACACGCAGACAGAGAGACAGACAGAAAAGAAAAGGGAGTGATTCAGGACATGATGAGAGAGGAGATGTTTAAAAAAATAGAGTAGAAGATGAAACTGCATATAAGATAAGGTAAGGTTTAAACTAAACTTTTACCTTAAAAAAAAAAAACCGAGCATAATTGTTCGTTCCATGAATCCCACTTCACAACCCGGTGATCTCAGGCGTAATGCTAAATTAAAACTTAGCCCTCGTCAGGCAATGCGGGAACTGAAAAGATGAGGCTTTTAACTCACCAACCCCCGTTGTAGGACTCGAACCCGCCAAGATCTTGCTGTAATATCAGGGTGAATGTTCAATACCCTCAGCCTCCTGGTGAAATATTCGCGAGTGATAATTAATAAACGACATTCGCACATAACGATCTAATTTCTCGACTTTTGCCGCATGAAACGATGGGTTTACCATGCAAAATGTTCATCTTCTCAAACCTAACAAAGAAGGATAAGACTAAGCACGTGATGATTAGCTTAAAGTCTCTATATTTATCTTATTAAAGAATGTTTGAAATATGAAGACAAGATTAAACGATATAATGTTTAAGTTTGTAGGCTTTTAAAGCCACATTTTCACGATTTTTACATCATATTACGCAGGACCAAAGGAGTGATCCTAAACGTTGGTTCTGGAGTCTTCCGTTGTCCAGGGAGAGGGGATGACCATTCGCACCGACCACAACTCTCGGTCCACTGGGAGAGACTTGGGGAGAAATTTTACTTCATCTGTAGTTAATGAAATAGAAAAGTTCAGTTTAGAATGCAAGTTTCTCTATGAAAATATTAGAAAATTTTATTAAAATATTTTATATTGAAAAACTTCCATCGCTTTTCTATTAACTGTACGGCTGTTCCATGATTATTTTCCTATTTAAAAAACCGTGTATAAATGTTTAAAAATATCACTCTAGTAATCAGCTCAGGCTGACATAATTAAAGTAGCGTTGAGAACCTGTAACTTGACAGCTCTATAAGCCCAAACCTCCTTGGGTGGTGACCTAGGGGCTTCAATAACAACAAAAGGAACCTTTATAAATCTTGGAACGAATCGCGTATAGAGAAAACACGAGATGTCCAAATATGTTAACATGTGTATTGATTTTTAGTACCTTAGTTTTCTCAAATTGGTGACGCAGCAAGAACTGGCAATAAATTAGTTCCAATAGGAAGTCTGCAATTGTGTGTGATTTTTGTGCAGTCATATTTATTTGTAATCAGCTGGCACGTTTGAAAAAGAATTTCCCTAAAGGGATGAAAATAAAATGCATCTTTTTAGGCTGGCCTCATCTAAAATATTAACAAACGCGTGGGGATCCCATTCGATAATTTAATCATTTTATATGATTGCCAAGTTCAACATATTTTTTTTTAAATATCATCTCGCGAGGAGAAAATTTTATAGCAGTTTAAGTAGAGGTTAAAACCTCTTTCAGGCAAAGCTATTAAAATTAAAGATAAAAGATTTTAGGCATGAACTTATCTTTCATTTGATACAACAAATAGAAATACAATAGAACTATCAGAAAAAAAGATACATAGAGAGATCATCAAGTAGGAGGACAACGTAAGAAAACAAATGATACATAGAGAGATCATCAAGTAGGAGGACAATGTAAGAAAACAAATGATACATAGAGAGATCATCAAGTAGGAGGACAATGTAAGAAAACAAATGATACATAGAGAGATCATCAAGTAGGAGGACAAAGTAAGAAAAAGAATGACGAGAGGCTATACATCTGAGGAAAGCAATGGATAACTTCTTGAAGCCATCGGATAAAGGAAAAAAAAAAGAAAAAAAATATGAAAAAAATGGAATAGAGACCATTACGTAGGGGGAAAAGAAAGCAAATTTGAGGAAGAAAAGAGTATAAAACTAGATATCACTGTTTGAGAAAAACCAGAGGAGGGGCAATAGGAGGGATAAAGACAACCAAGTAGAAAGAAAAAGGAAGAAAGGCAGTGGTAACTAAAAATAAAGGAATTGAAGAAAACTATGAAAAGTCATCGAATAGAAGAAAAAGGAAGAAGGACTGGAGACCATTGATTTGAGACCGACTAAAGAAAGTCAAGATAGAACCAGTGGACAGAGGAAAATCGAAGAGAGGGCAAAACGGACCACTGGATAGGAGAAAAAAGAAAAAAAAAGATTTGGGGCGGCTGATCTACTTCAGATTTAATTCAAGTCACAGGATAAAGAAAAAAAGACGGATGAAACTGGAGGCCACACATTCTAGGAAAACAGAGAACTAATTGAAGCCATTAGATAGTTAAAAGACAAAGGAAGAAATTTAGATCACCGGATAGGAGGGAAAAAAAAGGGTTGATACTATTGATGGGGAGACAGAAGAAGAAAAAGAAAAACTGGGTGCTCTCGGATAGAGGAAAAGGAATCGAACGGTCTTAGTAGCGGGTTAGAGGAATAGAGAGAGAAGGGTCGGAGAAAAGCGGGTAGGAGGAAAAGAAACAAAAGTCGAGGAAAATGGATTAGAGAAAAAAAAAAAGTGTCAGAGGAAAGCGAGCTGTAGGAGAAGGAAGAGAAGGGTCACAGGAAAGCTAGTAGGATATAAAAGAAGAGATTAGTCGGAGGAAAGTGGATAGGAGGAAAAGAAAGAGAAGGGTCGGAGGAAAGTGGGTAGGAGGAAAAGAAGGAGAGGGGTCAGAGGAAAGTGGATAGGAGGAAAAGAAAGAGAAGGGTCGGAGGAAAGTGGATAGGAGGAAAAGAAAGAGAAGGGTCGGAGGAAAGTGGATAGGAGGAAAAGAAAGAGAAGGGTCGGAGGAAAGTGGATAGGAGGAAAAGAAAGAGAAGGGTCTGAGGAAAGTGGGTAGGAGGAAAAGAAAAAGAAGGGTCAGAGGTAAGTGGGTAGGAGGAAAAGAAAAAGCAGGGTCAGAGGTAAGTGGGTAGGAGGAAAAGAAAGAGAAGGGTCGGAGGTAAGTGGGTAGGAGGAAAAGAAAAAGAAGGGTCAGAGGTAAGTGGGTAGGAGGAAAAGAAAAAGCAGGGTCAGAGGAAAGTGGGTAGGAGGAAAAGAAAGAGAAGGGTCGGAGGTAAGTGGGTAGGAGGAAAAGAAGGAGAAGGGTCAGAGGTAAGTGGGTAGGAGGAAAAGAAAAAGCAGGGTCAGAGGTAAGTGGGTAGGAGGAAAAGGAAGAAAAAGGTCGGGGGAAAGTGGGGAGGAGGAAAAGAAAGAGAAGGGTTGGAGGAAAGTGGGGAGGAAGAAAAGAAAGAGAAGGGTCAGAGGTAAGTGGGTAGGAGGAAAAGAAAGAGAAGGGTCGGAGGTAAGTGGGGAGGAGGAAAAGAAAGAGAAGGGTCGGAGGAAAGTGGGGAGGAGGAAAAGAAAGAGAAGGGTCAGAGGTAAGTCGGTAGGAGGAAAAGGAAGAAAAAGGTCGGGGGAAAGTGGGGAGGAGGAAAAGAAAGAGAAAGGTCAGAGGTAAGTGGGTAGGAGGAAAAGGAAGAGAAGGGTCAGAGGTAAGTGGGTAGGAGGAAAAGGAAGAGAAGGGTCAGAGGTAAGTGGGTAGGAGGAAAAGAAAGAGAAGGGTCGGAGGAAAGTGGGGAGGAGGAAAAGAAAGAGAAGGGTCAGAGGTAAGTGGGTAGGAGGAAAATAAAGAGAAAGGTCGGGGGAAAGTGGGTAGGGGGAAAAGAAAGAGAAGGGTCAGAGGTAAGTGGGTTGGAGGAAAAGAAAGAGAAGGGTCAGAGGTAAGTGGGTAGGAGGAAAAGAAAGAGAAGGGTCAGAGGTAAGTGGGTAGAAGGAAAAGGAAGAAAAAGGTCGGTGGAAAGTGGGGAGGAGGAAAAGAAAGAGAAGGGTCAGAGGTAAGTGGGTAGGAGGAAAAGAAAGAGAAGGGTCAGAGGTAATCGGGTAGGTGGAAAAGAAAGAGAAGGGTCAGAGGTAAGTGGATAGGTGGAAAAGAAAGAGAAGGGTCGGAGGTAAGTGGGTAGGAGGAAAAGGAAGAAAAAGGTCGGGGGAAAGTGGGGAGGAGGAAAAGAAAGAGAAGGGTCAGAGGTAAGTGGGTAGGAGGAAAAGGAAGAAAAAGGTCGGGGGAAAATGGGGAGGAGGAAAAGAAAGAGAAGGGTCGGAGGTAAGTGGGTAGGAGGAAAAGAAAGAGAAGGGTCGGAGGAAAGTGGGTAGGAGGAAAAGAAAGAGAAGGGTCGGAGGAAAGTGGGGAGGAGGAAAAGAAGAAGAAGGGTCAGAGGAAAGTGGGTAGGAGGAAAAGAAGAAGAAGGGTCGGAGGTAAGTGGGTAGGAGGAAAAGAAAAAGAAGGGTCGGAGGTAAGTGGGTAGGAGGAAAAGAAAAAAGTCAGACGAAAGCTGGTAGGAGGAAAAGAAGGAGAGAAGTTAAGAAGTCAGAAACTAGCTTGTAGGAGGAAAAAAAAAAGAGAAAGTCTGTGAGAAACAGAAATGGACAAAAGTAAAGAGAAAAACTAAGAGCCCTAGAGTGGTTGTTGGTTTCTGATCCTGCTCCCTCTTCAGGCTCCATGACTTTCAGGGTCGCAACTTGTGCGTTCAGCTGCAAATCAGAGGCAATGACTAAGTGCAATGTCATTGCAATCTCCGCTTGTTTGCAGAGCCAGAGGCAATGGCTAAGTGCAATGCCTTTGTTATCTCTGCTTTTTCCAATCACAGTTACAATGAACAAATGCAATGTCATTGCAACCTGCGAAGATTCAGAAACCCCAAGGCGTTGACTTAGTGCAATGTCATTGCAACCTCTGCCTTTTCACAAACCTAGAGGCAATGACTAAGAGCAATGTCATTGCAACCTTCGCCTTTTCACAGTCTAGAGGCAATGATTAAGTGCAATGTCATTGTAACCTCTATAGTCACAGAGAGTGTTAGTCTTCAGGTAAAGGAAGACTGCATAGAAGTAAAGATGAGTAGAAAAGATGAAAGTCACAGCAGAGATAGACAGAAAAAAGGAAGGCTTGGATAGGATGAAAGATGAGTAGAAAAGATGAAAGTTGCAGGAGAGATAGACAGAAGAAGGAAGACTGGATTAGAGGAATGATGTGTAGAAAGATGAAAGTCACAGGAGAGATAGACAGAAGAAGGAAGACTGGATTAGAGGAAAGATGAGTAGAAAGATGAAAGTCACAGGAGAGATAGACAGAAGAAGGAAGACTGGATTAGAGGAAAGATGAGTAGAAAGATGAAAGTCACAGGAGAGATAGACAGAAGAAGGAAGACTGGATTAGAGGAAAGATGAGTAGAAAGATGAAAGTCACAGGAGAGATAGACAGGATAAAAGTGATCAGATAGCAGTAGAGATGAAGAAAAGTGCTGAAAGCTAATTGAGCGATGGAAAGAGAGAAAAACTACAGGAAAGGTAAAAAAGACTTGGTTGGAGGGAAGGTGAGGAGAAGTGTAGAGATTCCTCGAGAGATATACAGAGATGAAAACTGAGAGAAAGAGGAAATAAAGAATACATCTTGCAGGTGAGGCCCACAGATGAGGATGAGGAACGGACCTGGGAAAGAATATAAGCAAAAAAGCCGAACAGAAGAGATGCTCTCTACGAAGAAAAAAAACTGGAGTTAAGAAACATTTGAAAATCGAGGCGATAGAAACAAAGTTTGAAACTATCAGATAAGTAAAGGCAAGAGAGGGTTTTTAAAGTCAAAATAAATTAACGGGAGAGGGAGGAATTGAGGAGATAGTGGTTGGAAAGATGAAGGAATGCTCGAGTTGAAAGCTAAAGAATAACAAAAAAAGTTGAAGAATAGTGTCATAGGAAGAAAAAAAGGGGAAGAGCGTAGCTGGAACTGTTTAAATCCTTGACAATCGCCATGCCTGGTAGTTTTATAAGAAGCAAAAGTAACATATTTGGTTACTTCCATATCATGTCAGTATGACTGTTCCAGAAACATATTTGGTTGCTTCCATATCATGTCAGTATGACTGTTTCAGTAACATATTTGGCTGCTTCCATATCATGTCAGTATGACTGTTTCAGTAACATATTTGGTTACTTCCATATCATGTCAGTATGACTGTTTCAGTAACATATTTGGTTACTTCCATATCATGTCAGTATGACTGTTTCAGTAACATATTTGGCTGCTTCCATATCATGTCAGTATGACTGTTTCAGTAACATATTTGGCTGCTTCCATATCATGTCAGTATGACTGTTTCAGTAACATATTTGGCTGCTTCCATATCATGTCAGTATGACTGTTCCAGAAACATATTTGGTTGCTTCCATATCATGTCAGTATGACTGTTCCAGAAACATATTTGGTTGCTTCCATATCATGTCAGTATGACTGTTTCAGAAACATATTTGGTTGCTTCCATATTATGTCAGTATGACTGTTCCAGAAACATATTTGGTTGCTTCCATATTATGTCAGTATGACTGTTCCAGAAACATCTTTGGTTGCTTCCATATTATGTCAGTATGACTGTTCTTGTTAAATCTCTGGTTGCTTCCTCATGTCAATATGTTGCAAATATGTTCACCTCGTGTCAGCCTCCAATTATTATTTAGATTCAGCTCTATATTGATGAATATCTTCTTTAATGGGCGCACATTAAACTTAAGTCCAAATAGATGAATAACTTCATAGTCTCCATTTAGCAGCCCAGGATTAAAATTTTCGTTTCACTTTAAACAAACAAAATGATCGTACGTGGTATTCGTCAATCCTTTCGTGTCTGTGTGTGTGTGGGGGGGGGGGGGGGTCAGAATGTAGCCAGGCTTATGTGGTTCATAAATGTTTGCGTTTAGAAAATAAAATCTCTATGCTGATTTAAGTTGCATAATTATTTATGATTGTGATCGAAAATAACCATTATAATATTAACAATAGTAAAGTAGTAAATATATAATATATATATTTTTAAAATAAATTGCGTGTTCTGTTTTGAGTGGATTTTAATCTTTCTCTTTGAGCTTTTTAACCTCTTATTCCCCTTCCTTTTCTACTTAAGTTTTTTTTCTAATGTGTGTGTGTGTGGGGGGGGGGGGGGGGGGAGAAGGCAGTGGTACTATTTGGGCTTTTTCTCCTTATGCGGTGTAACACGGACTTGATTGGTATTTACGTAACACTACCTATAGTGATATTTTTGACTAATTTGTGCGAATGCACTTTGCTTCCTTCTTTTTCATTTACATTTCCCTATCTTTTTCTTTTTCTTATTTTTCTTTCAGTCAGTGCCATGTTTCTCGCTAACTCTGCCGTTAGAATCCAAGGGTCATAGCTTGACACTCTTTAAAGAGTTGTTTGTTTATTCGCTTTCCGTTTTTCCATTTTTTTCCTTTTCTTTCTTCCTTTCTTTATTCTAAGATAGAAATGAAAAAAAAAATAGAAAATGGCAAGAAAAGGAGAAAATAACAAATGAATCGACATGTTAGCTAGATTTTGGACATCGTTTCTTCCACGTTTTCTTATGTTTACTTTTTCATCTTAGCCATTTTATTCATCTTTTTGGTCCATTGTCTTATACATATCAGTAAAGAAGTAAGGAACGTAATAAAATTTACGTAAAGGAAATGAGGCGTAATGGTAATCTTATAAATGACCCGGCAGCTGTTTTTCCCCTCTAACAGCCTTATGCTATTTCCCTTCAAGTTCCTTATTCCATCTTTTTACTTTTAAAAATGAAGTTCATATTAAAGGACGATAATCGTTACCATATTTTGCTCCTGTCTTTGTCATTTCCTGGCTAAATATTTGTTTTTAAATAAGGCGGACGATGTCTACTCCATATGTTTATTTTCTATTTCTTTAACTGCCCATAGCATTTCGAATTCGATCTTTCCTTTTTTATCTAAATTTTTGCTTCACAAGCACTTCTTTTAAATTTTTGTTTTCATTACAAAAAGTAGACCCTTGCCCTGGAGTCATTGGTGGCATGTTATATACCAGTCTACAGGTAATTTCTTTCATACTGTTTTTTTTTACCTTTGTCTCGAGCAACGTTTTAAAGGCTTGATCTGCAATCACTATAGAATATCTGTACAAATTTTTTTTTTTTTTTTCATGAAGAGGTTTTATACAGTTTCGGGATTATTTGTTCATACAGATTTTATGTTTTTGTATGATTTTAAAAAACTCTTGGTGCATCGGACTGCTTATGTCTTTACATTCTGGGGGATGTTTGAGTTTAGCTTATCAAAAATCTCTGCACGCTTCAGATTATATTGCAAGTTTTTTTAAATGGCGAGAAAAGTTTTTAGCCTTCTCTATTTTCTAGGGAGTGAAATTTGAAAAAAAAAATTCTTTAAAGGTAAAATAACTTACAAATAGTATTTTCCTAGTACCAACTACTCAACTTCTGATTTTATCGTCCGTTTCAACAGAAAGATGGAACAATGAAAAGAAAAAAAATTCCCAGTGTGACTTAACTTTGTCTTAAGCAGACTTCGATTCCGCCTTACCTGAATATATTATCATTCTTCTTCTTCTTCTTCTTCTTCTTCTTCTTCTTCTTCTTCTTCTTCTTCTTCTTCTTCTTCTTCTTCTTCTTCTTCTTCTTCTTCTTCTTCTTTTTCTTGTTCTTGTTCTTGTTCTTGTTCTTGTTCTTGTTCTTGTTCTTCTTTTTTTCTTCTTCTTCTTCTTCTTCTTCTTCTTCTTCTTCTTCTTCTTCTTCTTCTTCTTCTTCTTCTTCTTCTTCTTCTTCTTCTTCTTCTTCTTCTTCTTCTTCTTACTATTATTATTATTATTATTATTATTATTATTATTATTATTATTATTATTATTATTATTATTATTATTATTATTATTATTATTATTATTATTATTATTATTATTATTATTATTATTATTATTATTATTATTATTATTATTATTATTATTATTATTATTATCATCATCATCATCATCAGAAAGATAGAAATATCACCTACCTCAGATACCCTAACTTATCATGCAAATGATCAATCAATACATTACATTTGGCTACACAATGAAATAAATACTCAGTATTGTGAACAATTTTTATTCCCTTCATTTTGGAGTCACCTCCCTTCTATGGCTCCCACACCAGGATGGCCACCACGGCCAGCTGGGCTCGGGGTTTAACGTCCATGCTCCCTGTAGCCTTGAGAAGGGCTTAGCCTCACGTGACCACCAACTAGGACATTGGACAGAGATTAACAGACAAAAGCAAAAACCTGTCCATAAATGGAGACAGGTTTGCATTGTGTGGCATAAGGAACTGACATGTCAAGATTACATAGTTTGACCTAAGGAACCGACATGTCAATAAAAAAGGCAATATTATATAGTTTAACATATTGCTTCTCAATAAAACAGGCAAATGGTTTCAAAAAATCAAAAAGATATTCGTTCACATAAAAATGAGAAAGTGATATTTCTATATCATCTATGAAAGTTTTAAAACCTAAAAACAATTTTTCTCTGTCTATTAATGCAACATCCATATTCCAAAGATCATTCTCAATAAGAATTATTATTATTATTATTATTATTATTATTATTATTATTATTATTATTATTATTATTATTATTATTATTATTATTATTATTATTATTATTATTAAGGCCTTCCGCTAAGAGTGTCGTCCGACCTCGCAGCTTCGGCAGCCTTCTTTATGTCTGCGGTGAAGGTAGTCCATTCTTGTCTTCTTTTTGCAACCTTTCTTATTGTTTCCAGGTCTTTTTGTGATGTGAGAGAGATGCTCCGATTTTGCAGTATCTTGAGATCGTTATTGAGAGTCATTGGGAGTGTGGTGATCGGCCTACCCCTGGCTCGCTTGGCATTGTCGTGGAAATAGAATGCCATAGCTTTGTTGGCAGGGATCGATGGTTCTCGCCTAAGTACATGACCGAACAGCCTCCACCTTGCTTGCAACACTTCCAAAGAAATTGGGGTTTGTTCACATTTTTTGTAGAGGGACTTATTTGAAATTTTTGTTGGGTATCGAATTCCCAGAACCCTGCGCAGCTGCTTTCGATGGAAAGAGTCCAACTTTTCTTCGTCTGTTTTGGTCAGTGCCCATGTGCCGCAATTGTATAACAGAACTGATCTCACTAAGGTGTTATATAGCTTAATTCTTGTGCGCTGCTTGGTTTTGTCCGCTTTGTGCCATATCTGTTCCATCTTGTTCAATGCTATGTTTGATAGGTGTTTTCTATGTTCTATGTCTTCTTTACTGCCAAGCAGTGAACCCACTTTCTTTGATGTTTTCCATTCCTCTGAATGTTTTCTTACTGAGGTGTTATCCGTTTTGTCTACATTGACTTTGAGTTTGTGAACTTTGAGTGTTTCTTCTATTTTTTTCACATTCACTGGTTGGTTGCCAATAAAGTCTATGTCGTCAGCATATGCTATCTCATTAGGAAGATGTGCCTCTGTTGTGTTTGATGGGCTGTCGAGCGTTGATCTCACATATTTCAGTGCTTGTTCAAGATAGATGATGAAAAGTACTGGACTTAGGCTGTCTCCTTGAGGGGTGCCTATGTTTGTGAGAAAGGGTTCTTCAGTCTTGGCGCCGCTGATTTTGACGTTGAGTGTTGTATTGCTCAGCAGGAATTGTATTGTTCGCTTTTCGTCTTCCGTGACAAGATTTGTCAATAATTGCAGTGGCTGTTTTCTGTCAATTGTGTCAAATGCCGGAGAACATTAGAACTTTCAAAAATTTCTATTGAAGTAAAATGGAAGCTTCATCTCTGCAACGGCCAATTTGGTGGATTCGAATGTCGATACATATCTTCTACCAAACAGTCTATATCTGATAATAGACGGTCCAATGATGTGGATTAAGTTTAAACTCGATTGGTTTTACATGAGATGGAACACAAATATTTATGTACCTCTCACCTCTTTTTTTTTGTTGCTTACATGTTAAAGTTATCATATTTATCAATACTTATTAAAGAACTCTAAGTAATGTGAAGACAACCTTGTTTTTCTTAATATCCTCTATCATTATACGCTCGATAGCTCGGTACTGGTGTTTGATCCCTGCTCGTACAATGGAGCCCACTCTCGCTCAGTCTGCTGGTCTGCTCCAATCCCATTTTTTCCCATTTCCGGTTTGATGGAAAACCTTTCTCTCTAGGAAATTTTGAAGACGCAAACTTATCCGAATCAGAATTCGAATAAAAATGTTATTTGAAAGTAATCTGGAAAGAGTAGATGGTATGATGAGCTCCCACCCCAAGTCACGGAATCTTGCCACCTGCTGGTTGATTTTCAACATTCCTCCACCTGACTGAGGCTAATCAGGTTAGAAAGAACTTCGTGATGAATGAAGCTCCGCATCAACAGCCTCTCCCTTGATGATTAGGGAGAAAACTATATAAAACTTTTAAAGAATATTTTTATGACAATTTTTGCCCTTGGTTTTGCATCACGACTTCATGGTCCACAGTACTGTTATTTTCACATTTCTCACTTAGCCAGCGTTAGACTTTGCCTGCTTTACGACGAATCGTTTATTTAGAAACTTTTTATAGTGTTATACCTTTTCTTTAAAACATTTTGTCTCGACTATTTCGATGTTTTTCTAATGTTGTGGATTGGTTATGTTGTAGGAATCTAAAAAAATCTAATGTTCCAAAACTTGAACTTGTAAAACGCTTTTCTTTAAACGATCTATGTACCTGAATTTGATTTTGCTTTGTTCTGTTTTAAATTGCTTGTTTTGTTTGGTTTCGTTGGGATGTTTTTGTTTTTGTTTGAATTGTTCAGCTTTTATTTGTGGCGAAGATTATTTTCGACAGATGTCCACAGTGTTCATCTCAATGAAAAATTGAAACCATTATAAATATAATGTACAAAACCACTGATTTTATATCTGCATCTTCACTTGTGTATATAAAGATTGTTAGAGAGAGAGAGAGAGAGAGAGAGAGAGAGAGAGAGAGAGAGAGAGAGAGAGAGAGAGAGAGAGAGAGAGACAGAGAGAGAGACAGACAAACAGACAGACAGACAGACAGACAGACAGACAGAGACAGACAGACAGACAGACAGAGACAGAGACAGAGAGAGAGAGTCAGAGAGACAGAAAGACAGACAGACATACAGAGTTAGAGAGAGAGAGAGAAAGAGAGACAGAGACAGAGCGATAGATAAAAAAATTATAGGTTGACAGAAATAGAGAAAGAAAGATAAATAGATTGAAAGATAGATGTAGAAAAATCGTTGATATTTAATTAAAAAAAATCTTTGTAGCAAAGAACAAAAATTAAATTTTTGAACTCTTGGCCTGCTGCTCCATCTTCTTACTACTGATTTCCACCTAGGGAATTTTTTTTAAAGCTGTTCCTGTTTATATCTTCACCACCCTCTCTTGCTTTTCCCCTTTCTGAGTTTGTTATCTTTTTCACCGTCATCACTTCTGCTATCATGTGTCGGCTAGAAACATGTCAAATTACATAAAATACTCCTACCAAAAATGCATTCTTGAGGGCTGAAAAAAAAAAAAAAACTGTAGAAAAAACAAAAAACAAACAAACCGGTAACTGCTACTCGAGAAATCAGCTAATTATGAATTCTCCTAATCTTTTTTATAGATCCTTCAGAACACGATTCAGAACGCTTTGAATTTTCGCCAAAAAAGTCGAGGGCGGAACTCCTAGATGCTACTTGATTTGAACGTGCATATTTAAAAGGCATCGATCAATCAATTAGGATTCTATCAGTTTAGATATTATCCAAGTTTTCTCAATGGTTTAGGAATATGTTCATGAGTAAAAAGAAACACAGGCACAGGTTGCATTTGAAAATTTATTTTGCTAAATCGTAACAAAATAAAAAAAAAGAAATAAAATAAGAAAATGTTTTATTTTTACTTGTCAACAATATTTATTGCACAAAAAAAAAATGCCATGAGCGTACTGAAAATAACAGCTAGCACAATTTCAACAACAACAAAACAATAATTTATCTTGAGAAAAGGATTGAATACGCTGCCATTTCTCCTGCAGCAGGCGGTAGACCTTGAGAGTATTCACCCCCCACACCTCTTCCCACTCCTGGACTGGTCACCCTAGATCTAATCCAGGACGGACATTCAAATTTAACCGCCGATAAGCCTGAACGCTGAAAAGCTCCAGGTGTAAAGAAACGACGCTAGCACTTGAGAAAATTCTCCTCCAGCTTCTGATTTGGACATTGTCAGCTTGAAGGCAATCCTTGAAACTGGGAAATTGCTCTGTATCCTTGAAACTGGGAAATTGCTCTGTATCCTTGAAACTGGGAAATTGCTCTGTATCCTTGAAACTGGGAAATTGCTCTGTATCCTTGAAACTGGGAAATTGCTCCTAACTTGGATAAAAAAGTTGGTTCACTTATTGGGTTGGTTGGCCTGAGGGTAAGTTAATTGATTTGTTTTGTGGTGATGTTAAAGATCCAGCCACACTTGAGTTTAACTGTATAGATGGAGACGATAAGGGCTTTAAGAGGATAAATTAGTTCACGAAATTTACAATAACAATCCTCGCAAAGGGAGGAGTTAGCAAGTGCTATAGAAGGGGCAAATGCTCTGATATGACGAAATATGACATGATGGTCCGATTTTCAGATTGACATGGAATAGAATAAAATGACTGTAAAAGACGCATCAAAAGGCGAGAAAAAGGAAGAGAGAGAGAGAGAGAGAGAGAGAGAGAGAGAGAGAGAGAGAGAGAGAGAGAGAGAGAGAGAGAGAGAGAGAGAGATGGAAAGTAAGATATAAGAAAATTGAGAGCACAGGGCGGAAGGAAGGAGAAAGAGAATGAGAGATAGTGAAAATTACAGAAAAGAAAAAAAAGTGAGAGATGGAGTGGGATAAAAGGGGGAAGGACAGAAAAACACAAAAACTGATAGAAAGACAAACAGAGCGATAGATTTAAAGATAGAGAGGGATATGTATATATAGAGAGAGATGGTTGTGATAGAAAGAGAAAGAGAGCATTTAACAATCAAAATATAAGCACTTTACATGATTGTCCTACACTCTGACAAAATTGTTCGCCTGCCATGACCAGATGTAGAACCACCCAATCTTACCTAAAGCCAGAGTAGTCCTAAACAGCCAGAACAGATTATGTATCAAGTCCGATGTCACAAGTCACATATAATTCTAGTAACAAGATATCCTGTCCCGCTGCAAATGATTAAGATACCTAATACATGTAACTTATGTTCGAGAGGTTTGTTATGAAATACAAAATAATGTATGGTTCTTTATGTGAAAATG
The DNA here is from genome assembly GCA_033675545.1 of Elysia crispata. Taxonomy (NCBI): domain Eukaryota; kingdom Metazoa; phylum Mollusca; class Gastropoda; family Plakobranchidae; genus Elysia; species Elysia crispata. The sequence goes on along the minus strand of JAWDGP010004691.1, from coordinate 54,177 downwards.
ATTTGAACAAGTAAGCACCACACACAAACACAATAAAGAATAAACATGTTTTTTTTTTTTTTTTTTTTTTTGAGAAACATCATAAGTGTGTGTACGCAGATTTATCATTGAGAGAAGTTAGGTATGTCATTCAACAGTGCATTCAGTCATGTATTTGCAAAAAAAAATCAAAATATACTTACAGCCATGTAGTTTTTGTTCCTCAACTGATTTCAATATCAAGTTTTGTACATATCAATCAAAAATTTTCACCAGAATTAGCAGAATTTTCGTTCATATATGCGACAACCAATTCAGCTATACTTGTCAACTAAATTTTTAAAAATATTTTAATTGATATCCAGTATTTTGAAGTTGATTCAAGTTACCATCGTTTCGCAACTACATATTGAAGTACAATTGATACTTTTTTCAATTTTACTATCAACGAAAGCTTGAAAGATTCTGCGAACGCAGTCGCCCATGCACGGTGTTGTTCTTAGACTTGTATACTATGCAAACACAAAATTAATGGTAATCAACCACGATCAAAATTGCATCGCCACATTTTCCCACATGCATTAAGCTGGCTGAAGCATCGTTTTCTTTCCTGCCTTTTTTCTGTATGCCAATCAAATTCCTCTCTGGCTGAACGGGTCAGACCCCTCACTTAACCACTGATGGTGTGAGTTTCAGACCAATGGAAAACGTTTCACAGAGCTTTGGGCGAGGGAGTCACCCCATGGTAATTGTTGTGAAGTAAAACCCTTTTCATATGCTTTGATTGTTGTTTGCTGTAGCCTGTCCACAATATGATTATCGAGGATATATTTTCATACATTGAAACTAAGCTTTCGTAGGAAAATGAACAAAATGAGAGCCTAAACTCTCCTGCTGAAGTTGTAAAGCTTGCATCCCCAATACAGTTCCCTGTGTAGGCCAGGGCGGGCACTCGACCCCTACAGCCACTCCGTGATGATCCGGGCCCAGATGTGTTGGACTAATACATCCTAATAATGCAAACACCAGCTTGCCAGTCCGTGATGACCAGGACCCAGATGTGTTTGACTAATACATCCTAATAATGCAAACACCAGCTTGCCAGTCCGTGATGATCCGGGCCCAGATGTGTTGGACTAATACATCCTAATAATGCAAACACCAGCTTGCCAGTCCGTGATGACCAGGACCCAGATGTGTTTGACTAATACATCCTAATAATGCAAACACCAGCTTGCCAGTCCGTGATGACCAGGACCCAGATGTGTTTGACTAATACATCCTAACAGTGCAAACACCAGCTTGCCAGTCCGTGATGACCAGGACCCCGATGTGTTTGACTAATACATCCTAATAGGGCAAACACAAGCTGGCCAGTCCGTGATGACCAGGACCCAGATGTGTTTGACTAATACATCCTAATAGGGCAAACACAACCTGGCCAGTCCGTGATGACCAGGACCCAGATGTGTTTGACTAATACATCCTAATAGGGCAAACACCAGCTTGCCAGTCCGTGATGACCCGGATCCAGATGTGTTTGACTATTACATCCTTATAGTGCAAACACCAGCTTGCCAGTCTGTGATGACCCGGGCCCAGATGTATTTAGCTAATACATCCTAATAGTGCAAACACCAGCTTGCCAGTCCGTGATGACCCGGGCCCAGATGTATTTAGCTAATACATCCTAATAGTGCAAACACCAGCTTGCCAGTCCGTGATGACCCGGGCCCAGATGTATTTAGCTAATACATCCTAATAGTGCAAACACCAGCTTGCCAGTCCGTGATGACCAGGACCCAGATGTGTTTGACTAATACATCCTAATAGTGCAAACACCAGCTTGCCAGTCCGTGATGACCAGGACCCAGATGTGTTTGACTAATACATCCTAATAGTGCAAACACCAGCTTGCCAGTCCGTGATGACCCGGGCCCAGATGTATTTAGCTAATACATCCTAATAGTGCAAACACCAGCTTGCCAGTCTGTGATGACCCGGGCCCAGATGTATTTAGCTAATACATCCTAATAGTGCAAACACCAGCTTGCCAGTCCGTGATGACCCGGGCCCAGGTGTATTTAGCTAATACATCCTAATAGTGCAAACACCAGCTTGCCAGTCCGTGATGACCCGGGCCCAGGTGTATTTAGCTAATACGTCCTAATAGTGCAAACACCAGCTTGCCAGTCTGTGATGACCCGGGCCCAGATGTATTTAGCTAAAACATCCTAATAGTGCAAACACCAGCTTGCCAGTCTGTGATGACCCGGGCCCAGATGTATTTAGCTAATACATCCTAATAGTGCAAACACCAGCTTGCCAGTCCGTGATGACCCGGGCCCAGATGTATTTAGCTAATACATCCTAATAGTGCAAACACCAGCTTGCCAGTCTGTGATGACCCGGGCCCAGATGTATTTAGCTAATACATCCTAATAGTGCAAACACCAGCTTGCCAGTCCGTGATGACCCGGGCCCAGGTGTATTTAGCTAATACATCCTAATAGTGCAAACACCAGCTTGCCAGTCCGTGATGACCCGGGCCCAGGTGTATTTAGCTAATACATCCTAATAGTGCAAACACCAGCTTGCCAGTCCGTGATGACCCGGGCCCAGATGTATTTAGCTACTACATCCTAACATTAAAAACACCAGCTTGTAGTCTCCATGATCTTCTCCGCAGTTTGATAAAGTGAAGGAAAGATACAAAGTTTCTCTGTCATACCCTGACCGATTGACATATGGGTTGCCAACTATAGCATGGAAGTGAATCGAGAATCTTTCGCTTCCTATCCCAAATACAAACTTCTAACTTCTCAGGTACAGCCGCTAACTGGCCTCGGATGATGAACTTTTATACCAAGGATTCAGAAAATAAGAAATTTAATTTTTACAAATGTTCTTGCAAAGGTAAGAGATGATTCTAGCATTATATTGAGCAATTTAAGAATTTTAATAAATTGAATAAAAAGGATAAATTTGGTCAAAATCTATAGACAAGTAATGAGCATTGAAGTTTGTAGGTGGAGTAAATAAGATATATTTTTTTCTTTTCCGACCAATGAAAACAAATATTTTATGCACCAAAGAGATGGCATCTGAATATTGACAACTAGAATCGATACGATTCTAGTTGACAGTTTTGATGTCTACACATATGAGCATTTGTAATATCAAGATGAAAGTTAGATAACTGACCTGGTCTAATATAGGAGAAATATTATAATTACAGGATGAAAGTTAGATAACTGACCTGGTCTAATATAGGAGAAACGTTTATAATTACAGGATGAAAGTTAGATAACTGACCTGGTCTAATATAGGAGAAATATTATAATTACAGGATGAAAGTTAGGTAACTGAACTGGTCTAATATAGGAGAAACATTATAATTACAGGATGAAAGTTAGATAACTGACCTGGCCTAATATAGGAGAAACATTATAATTACAGGATGAAAGTTAGGTAACTGAACCGGTCTAATATAGGAGAAACATTATAGTTTCAGGGTGGAAGTTAGATAACTGAACTGGTCTAGTATATATATATATATATATATATATATATATATATATATATATATATATATATATATATATGTCAAATCCTTGAAACGTTTTTAGATGACTATGATATTTCACAAAATGTGTCTCTCGCCACCTCTGGGCATTCATAGCTGCTCACTTTTTTATATTGATTGAGAAAAAAGGATAAATAGGCTTGGATTTTACAAAATTACCTAAAAATTTTTATTCAGGGTTAAAGGTGTAAATTCTAAACCTTATATGGCAGGTCCCCCACCCCCCAATCCAAACAGACATACACCCTTGGAATATTTTCATAAATCATTATTCCAGTATTCGTCTCTCAGAAGACTTTGAGTTTGGGACATGGAACAAAACTCCTCCCAATCCAAACAGACATAACAGTTTGGAATACTTTAATGAATAATTATTCCAGTATTAGTCTCTCAGAAGACTTTGAGTTCGGGGCATGGAACAAAACTAGAACAAAACTAGAATAGCAGAGCATGCCGAATTTGACATTATATATTAACGTCCCCAAATTCAGTATTAAGTAATAAGAATGGTGTTTGAATAATATTATTCTTCATAGAACCAACATTGAATTTGCCTGACTTCAAAGTTGGAGATCTACAGTTTGTGGAAAATGGACACGGTGCAAAATTTATTTACAAGAGAGCCTGTGGATTAAATGAAAATAAAATCAACAGAATTACAATTCGTTATGAAAATCGAAGCATGTAGAAACGGACCACCACTGTGATTCCCTGAGAGCTTGACCTCGTCCACGACTTCAAAGAGAAGTTTCACCTCTGGGACCTTGAATGTGACGTCGCGACTTGATTTACACAAGACTTCCGGTATGCTAGTCGAAATTATTTCCCGATTGATATAAGATTCTGTAAAAAGCCCCGCCTTATGTATCGCCATTTAAAACTAATGTTATGCGATTGTAAATTGGTTTAAATCATCAATCCTAATTATATGTGACATTATTTTGCTGATACAAATATCCAAGGCGGTACAGTTCATACATCACAACATAATCTTGTTAATATTATTAATCATAAACATAATCAATAAACACTACCATAAAAAGACGACAGATAAAATGGTTGACTTAAAATTCTTGTTCATCATAGCGTCTAATATACCGTCCTCTTTGCTTCATCCTTGAGTGTGCATCATACTCATTCATGCTTTCTGTTTTGTAAGTGATTTTAAAGACATTACACTTGCTTTGGTTGGACAGAGATAAAAACGTACACGTTTGTCTTCACCAGATGTCCATTGGAGAGGGTACTTAAAAGTCTCATCGTCGCCTAAGTTTCATTAGGACATTTCATTTCGTCAAAGATAGGAATTTTGAAGCATTTAAGGAACCCTGCCTTGTATCTAGCCTTGTCCAAAAAGATTTGTTCACGTCTGTTGACAATAGTTGACCATGTCCTCAAAGAAACTTCAACCAAACGGAAGAGCTTAGCACTACTCGAACGCCGTGTAGGCCCACTGCTACAATGGCGAAACAAGGGCGAGCACCTCGTGGAATACTGCTGACGGTTTCTGGAGCGAGCTGGGTCTGATCTGAGCATGTGTTGTGTCACGTGGCCCGGTTGTCCTCCCTGCAGTAGAGCGGTGTCGGCGAACCGTTCATGCTGCGGAGTCGGATGAGCTCAAGCTCTCGGTAGGCGGATTTCCTCTCGCAGAACGAGTGGGACGTTCGATCCTCTGGCAGGAGAGAAAATTATGGTTTTGAGATAAAGCTAGATGTCGAAAACAGCGTACTGCTTCATGTCTAGGCCATTATGTAATGAAAAGATACTAGTTTTAGCTGCTAGCGACTGGTACACTGGCAAATTCATTCATACCCACTTTATAGCTATTCTCACGTAAACTGAGCCAATCATGAAAAAGTTCACCGTTTTTTTTTTGTTTTTTTTTTTAGTATTTCCTTCTTGTTTATGGAGTACATATCTAACAATATTTTTTTTATTTAAAAGAAAAAAAGGTTACTCAAACAGTATTAGCACCATACAAACGTTTCACATCTTGCGTTTTGCCTATAAAGATTACAAAAAATTAAATAGGTCGTATATCTTAATAATTTAAATGTAAAAGTAAAAGGAAAAAAAAAATACTTAATCAGTATTGCCAGCCTGTCTTGAGTTAGGATCATGCCATATAAAATGTCATGCTGCACTCTCCTTTTTTTGTCTACGCTTCACTTTATACAGCACTATACACTTGGTAGTATGAAAAAAATAACACAACCTTGATGGAGCCAGTTAGAGGGAAAATACACAATAATGCAGACAAATCGAAAAAAAAATATGTCACTATATTTACACTTCTGCACCTCAAGAAATAATGTACCGTAATCTGTAAATGCTGGGATACGGCAAATGTGAGAGGCTTAAGATGGCGATAGAGCATTTCACTACAGGCAGATCTATAGTTAGTGGCCATACTTTGCAGTGAAAAGGCAGCATGTACTTCTTTAGTTTGGTCGCTACGAGCTACATAGAGCAGGGGCAGCTTGAACAAGATGAGCCGACAGGACATGTTTTAACCGATTTAAATCGTTTTTGATCCCTCTGGCTCTTGTTTCCAAATGAGCTATTATTTGGTGGCTATTTTCAGTCCTCTGTTCTCCTAACAGGCCGAGTCCAAAATTGTGTTGTTTAATGTGTGGAGTGCAGTGTTTTTCTAGGATATGGTGCTTGGGTATAACTTTACGTGGAAAAACTCTTCTGTATGTGGTCATGTATGTGTCTATTGCTTTTTCTATGTGTGGGAGTGAGTTGTGTGAGATAGGCTGTGTGTGGGATATGGCTTTGTGTACTATACTAAGTGCGCTATTGAGGTTATTGTAGACTAGTTGTAAAGTAAAGGCTTCATCGACGATCATCGGGTTGCTTGTACATTGTTGTGTTCTTGTAACAATCGTTTGTGTGAGATCGGTGTAGACTTGTGTTTGAAGATATTTGTGACAATGGTTCCCTACAAATGACCTACTGTGGTATTCTTGGGGTGTAATTCTGTGCTTGTTGAATACTGTGTCTGATGCTGAAGCTATTGGTCCTACCCTGGGCTGACGCTCTTTGTGTATGAGGAAAAAACGAGACTCTCTCTTCGTGTATTTGTTGCGATGCGTGTATTTGCCTATCTGCTGCTGTGAGTCGTTAAGTTCACTGAATCCTAGACACCCCTCCTCAAAGACCAACCTCTCCTGTGATTTATAAGCCCGGTCCCACTGTGCCCCATATATCTTCAGTAACATACCTACTGGTAACAAAAACTTATCTGACTGACTAGCTACTTTTTTATCTAAATCATGTGCTGCATTCTCTAAAAAAAATTGTGGTGTTTTAATACTACGCCTAGCAGAATATGTAGATAAGGTGGACATTTTTTCTCTAGATCTAATCTAATCAAAGGTGCATGAAGAGAGTTAAAAAACTTGTTGGCTTGTTTTCTCTCCCCATCTGCTTCGTCCATAAATTTTTTGTTGTCGGCAAGCATGCTTTCCACAGATCGATGTTGACACTGATCTGTGGGGTTGTTCATGTCTCGTCGTGACATCAGGCACCACAGGCAGGGATAAGTGACCTGAGGACCCGAGAGGCCATACATTTTGCACAAAAAATCAAAGTCACCATTCAGGAAGACTTTGATAGCTTTGCCATTCCATGAATGTGACTGAAGTGCAACCAACTCATCCCCTAACCCACCTTCATGTGTGCCACAAACTGCTGCTACTGTATTCTGCCGTGCATTTGGCCTATCTGTGTTTGCTATTTGAAGAGTAAATTTTAAAGAATTTCTACCATGATCACCCCCGATTTTCACCCAAATTTCATCCCTAGGAATCGTATCTTTGTGCCAAGTGAGCATATTTTGTTTCTCATAAGAATCTAATAATCTATCTACGAATGTTGCCAAGCCTGCTATCCTACCATATGGTGCTCTGTAGCCACTGTCTTCTTCTCTTATAAATAATCTATCTTCTACCTGCACAAAGTCTGAGACTAATTCTTTTGATAATGCCCGAACTGATCTTTCATTTTCTAAGTGTACCCCGACTTGTTTAAGCAATTTCCCGTGTTTCCTTCCCTGCCTAATGCTTCTTTGATGGCTAACGTATAGTGTCTTGAAATTCTTAACTTTTGCTTTACCCCATCCCTCTGAACTATATGTTTTCTACGTGTTGTAGGTAATGCTTTTAATTCTTTCGCTAGCTGTGTTTCTGCTGATGTTTCTGAAGGTCCTGCTACATATGATCTAAGTTTGTTCAGAATTTTTGCTCTTTTTCTTTTTGTAGGTGTTCTAACTTATGTGTATTTTCTTGGTGCCACGACTTTCTGCAATACTAGTGGTTGACCTCCAGTTTTACATTTGATTGTGTTTTTCTGTGGATCGTGATGTAACTTTCTTCTCACTAAATGTGAGCTAAGTTTTTCTTCTTCTTTAGATAACGGTGTGTGTTCAGGAAGACTAAGTGAATGGCTAAATGTTAAATCTTGTTTGATTATGGGTGATGTAGCAGTGCCTACTGTAGTTTTCTGTGGTGTCGGGCATTTTAAAGGTGTTGATCTGCTGTTGGAACGAGGGGCACGGTAAAATGTGAATGACAAGGTAGTGATTTGCCAGGTGTGCTTGTGTCTCTTCTCAGTGTTGCACTGGTGATTATCTGGCTGAATGATTTACCTAGATAGCGTCACAAGCAAGATCATGGATAGACACGACCTAGATAGCGTCACAAGCAAGATCATCGATAGACACAACCTAGATAGCGTCACAAGCAAGATCATCGATATACACAACCTAGATAGCGTCACAAGCAAGATCATTGATATAGGCTACACAACCTAGATAGCGTCACAAGCAAGATCATTGATATAGGCTACACAACCTAGATAGCGTCACAAGCAAGATCATTGATATAGGCTACACAACCTAGATAGCGTCACAAGCAAGATCATTGATATAGGCTACATAACCATAGATAGCGCCACAAGCAAGATCATTGATATAGGCTACACAACCTAGATAGCGTCACAAGCAAGATCATTGATATAGGCTACACAACCTAGATAGCGTCACAAGCAAGATCATTGATATAGGCTACACAACCTAGATAGCGTCACAAGCAAGATCATTGATATAGGCTACACAACCTAGATAGCGTCACAAGCAAGATCATTGATATAGGCTACACAACCTAGATAGCGCCACAAGCAAGATCATTGATATAGGCTACACAACCTAGATAGCGTCACAAGCAAGATCATTGATATAGGCTACACAACCTAGATAGCGTCACAAGCAAGATCATTGATATAGGCTACATAACCATAGATAGCGCCACAAGCAAGATCATTGATATAGGCTACATAACCATAGATAGCGCCACAAGCAAGATCATTGATATAGGCTACATAACCATAGATAGCGCCACAAGCAAGATCATTGATATAGGCTACATAACCATAGATAGCGCCACAAGCAAGATCATTGATATAGGCTACATAACCATAGATAGCGCCACAAGCAAGATCATTGATATAGGCTACATAACCATAGATAGCGCCACAAGCAAGATCATTGATATAGGCTACATAACCATAGATAGCGCCACAAGCAAGATCATTGACATAGGCTACATAACCATAGATAGCGCCACAAGCAAGATAATTGACATAGGCTACATAACCATAGATAGCGCCACAAGCAAGATCATTGATATAGGCTACATAACCATAGATAGCGCCACAAGCAAGATAATTGACATAGGCTACATAATCATAGATAGCGCCACAAGCAAGATAATTGACATAGGCTACATAACCATAGATAGCGCCACAAGCAAGATCATTGATATAGGCTACATAACCATAGATAGCGCCACAAGCAAGATAATTGACATAGGCTACATAACCATAGATAGCGCCACAAGCAAGATCATTGACATAGGCTACATAATCATAGATAGCGCCACAAGCAAGATAATTGACATAGGCTACATAATCATAGATAGCGCCACAAGCAAGATAATTGACATAGGCTACATAATCATAGATAGCGCCACAAGCAAGATCATTGACATAGGCTACATAACCATAGATAGCGCCACAAGCAAGATAATTGACATAGGCTACATAATCATAGATAGCGCCACAAGCAAGATAATTGACATAGGCTACATAACCATAGATAGCGCCACAAGCAAGATCATTGACATAGGCTACATAATCATAGATAGCGCCACAAGCAAGATAATTGACATAGGCTACATAACCATAGATAGCGCCACAAGCAAGATCATTGACATAGGCTACATAACCATAGATAGCGCCACAAGCAAGATCATTGATATAGGCTACATAACCATAGATAGCGCCACAAGCAAGATCATTGATATAGGCTACATAACCATAGATAGCGCCACAAGCAAGATCATTGATATAGGCTACATAACCATAGATAGCGTCACAAGCAAGATCATTGATATAGGCTACATAACCATAGATAGCGCCACAAGCAAGATCATTGATATAGGCTACATAACCATAGATAGCGCCACAAGCAAGATCATTGATATAGGCTACATAACCATAGATAGCGCCACAAGCAAGATCATTGATATAGGCTACACAACCTAGATAGCGCCACAAGCAAGATCATTGATATAGGCTACACAACCTAGATAGCGCCACAAGCAAGATCATTGATATAGGCTACACAACCTAGATAGCGCCACAAGCAAGATCATTGATATAGGCTACACAACCTAGATAGCGCCACAAGCAAGATCATTGATATAGGCTACACAACCTAGATAGCGCCACAAGCAAGATCATTGATATAGGCTACACAACCTAGATAGCGCCACAAGCAAGATCATTGATATAGGCTACACAACCTAGATAGCGCCACAAGCAAGATAATTGACATAGGCTACATAACCATAGATAGCGCCACAAGCAAGATCATTGACATAGGCTACATAATCATAGATAGCGCCACAAGCAAGATCATTGATATAGGCTACACAACCTAGATAGCGTCACAAGCAAGATCATTGATATAGGCTACACAACCTAGATAGCGTCACAAGCAAGATCATTGATATAGGCTACATAACCATAGATAGCGCCACAAGCAAGATCATTGATATAGGCTACATAACCATAGATAGCGCCACAAGCAAGATAATTGACATAGGCTACATAACCATAGATAGCGCCACAAGCAAGATCATTGATATAGGCTACATAACCATAGATAGCGCCACAAGCAAGATAATTGACATAGGCTACATAATCATAGATAGCGCCACAAGCAAGATAATTGACATAGGCTACATAATCATAGATAGCGCCACAAGCAAGATCATTGATATAGGCTACATAACCATAGATAGCGCCACAAGCAAGATCATTGACATAGGCTACATAACCATAGATAGCGCCACAAGCAAGATAATTGACATAGGCTACATAATCATAGATAGCGCCACAAGCAAGATCATACTGATTACCCAGGTATAGTAATGCTATATATATATATATATATATATATATATATATACATACATATATATATATATATATATTAATTGCTATTCACAACCATGCATTGTACCAGAAAACAGATTGCCTTATGCCAACAAAGCAAACAGTTGCTATTACGGCATGAATTCAACGACCATAACCAAATTGCGCCATCCAAAAAAGACAGCCGATTATTTTTTTTCGGCTCATACATTGCGCCAAGAAACAAATCGCTTTATACTAAAAAAAACACCCTGTCGTTATTCACGACCATGCAAATCACTGATTATAAAATTGTATTATCTCCTTAGTACAACTAATGACTATCAAAGATTTTGCAGAATACTGAGAGAGTCAATTGACAGCAAATTGAGTGATACGCTCACTTCCCTTACACTTTAAATCCATTTCAATTCATCACCGTATAGATTGCTTAGAACGCTGCTGAGTATGATTGTTTACCAACTATTCATTAGTTTTCGACAAGTTAAATTAGCAGTACATAGAGCCGTGCAGAGCAACTATTGTAACCTTTCATTAGGTCTAGCCAAGTTAGCCTATCACTATACAGAGCCATGCAGAGCCACAAGAGCTGACGCATTCCACAAGAGTAACCCCACAAAGTGCCGCTACAGACCACTCTGTGGCTCACCCACGTAGCTGTGCTTGCTCTCCGCATTAAACGACATCACAAACGACTTCCGGAAACGGGTTGCGCGCTTGCGCACATTGCCAAGAAATGGCGCCGTGGAGAGAGTGTAGAGAACTGGATTTGTGGCCGAGTTGAGGGGCAAGATAAACACTGCAATCCAAGCGTAAATCTGAGGACAGGGAAAAAACCAGATGCAAAGGATGATGTGAATAAGAGACACTGTGAAAGAAAAAAAAAGCACCGTAGACATTCATAAATATTGGAGTTTTAAACTTGCGCCATTTGTTTCAATTTTTCGAGGAACTTCTTTAGAGAAAAACAAAAACAAAGAAAAACAAGACCGTATATTTTGCAAGTGACATAGTTTGCTCCATTATCTCGGAAAAATCTTCGTATAATAGTATGACTGGTTGCTGATGGAAACATTTTTGAACTGCTCAACTGTTAACGAAATTTATAGTTGCTAAAAACAAAGCAAAGCTGAAAACAATGACGAAAAGAATAAAGCATGTAATTTTTCAACTATTGCAATGTAAATGTAACTTTGCAATGAGTCCGTCTGCTCCCTGGAGTATCGTTTTGACATATACAGTGAGATTTAAGGCTACTCTCAGCTTATTTATTGCTATGGTAAACAGATTAGGAAAATCAATATTATTTGAGCAGTTTATTTACACTAACTTGCCTGGTAAAATATTTGCATAATTTCTGGGAAAAAGCACATTATCCTTTATGATTTTCGTTTCTCTTAAAAGTAATCACTAATATCTTGAATCATGTAAATAACTTTTTCCTTAAAAGAAGACATTCTTATAATGGACAGAACGAAACTTTTAAAACTGTGTTTCTAACTTTAGAGCAAAAGCTCTTACCTTATAAATCTTATCTCCAAATTCGAAATACGAAATTACCAGCCATATTCTGTGAAGTAACATAACTTGTCGATTACCTGATTGTCTACCCTTACTCCGGCAAGAGAGGCTATGCCAAGGGCAATAATTGGAATCCAGCAGAAAAAATCTGTCATAACGATGATTGTCATTCGCCGCGCCATGGCTGCGTCATTCTGTCGCTCAGCAGTCCTGAGAGAACAAAAGATTACGATCGAATCAACTGGGTTACCAAGAAAATGAGGCAGTAAATGGTAAGATGATAATGATTATGACGATCTTTACATTAATACAAACGGGAAACACATTAAGCATTATACAGAAAGATCTAGAAACTTGGTCGAGGCCATAAAACAATATTTCAGTTGCCCGTGAAGCAATATTTTAGTTGAGCTTAAAGCGATATTCCATTTAACCATAAAGCAATACTTCATCGATCATAAAGCAATATTCCAGTCGACCATGAAGCAAAATTTTAGTTGAGCTTAAAGCAATATTTTAGTTGAGCTTAAAGCGATATTTCAGTTAACCATAAAGCAATACTTCATCGATCATAAAGCAATATTCCAGTCGACCGTGAAGCAATACCTCAAAGACCTTAAAGCAATATGTCAATTGACCATGAAGCGATATTTCAGTAGACTAAAAGGCAATAATCCAGTCGATCATTGTCACAGATTTCATGGGGCGATCATTCACTTAAGCTTTGTTTGTCTAGGGGTATGAAAATATGCTGCCAATCACACAACTCGTCCGTAGAAAATAATTCTGAAATCCGCTAGTAAAAATTGTAAACTGTTTTATCCAACACAAGAGGTTGACTCTATTATCACAGTGGGTAGACTTCATTTTGACTGACTGAACATTATTTAGACTCTTTTTTTATACAAAATCTCGTGGAATCATCCAGAAAAGGAATTACATAAAACGTAAGAGAATATTCTATATACGAGTCATGATTAATGTGTTCTAAAATAGCAACAAATCAAAACAAAGGTAAACAAGGAGTGACGAGATCATTACTCTGCTAGAACTAGGTCGATGATTTCAGAAGAATCTAGGCCATACAAGTGCGGGCTGTGTTCAATAAACAAGACTAAGTTCTTAGGCTTGAAATACAAACATTATGCAACTAAATAAAACAATGTGCAAAGATCTAGTCGGTCCACTACCCAAAATTACGCACCTACGCAGGGTGAGGAAAGCAATAGCAATAGATCAAATTTTCAGCACAATGCTTTACAATCATTAAGCAATACCTTATCGGCGGCCTTAAAGCAATATTTCAGTTGACCAAAAAGCAATAATCCATCGACTACAAAGCAGTAGTCAGTTGAACATGAAGCAACATTTCAGTTGACATTGAAGCAATATTTCAACGTCCATAAAGCAATCAAGCATTATGTCAGTTGATCATGGTAATGGAAATTGAAGCAATTTTTCAATTGACCACAAAGCAATATCTCATAGATCATAAAGCAATATGTATGTTGACCAGAGAGCAATACTTCATCGACGATAAAGCTATATTTTAGTTGACCATGAAGCAGTACCTTATCGACCATAAAGCAATATTTCAGTTGACCATGAAGCAGTACCTTATCGACAATAAAATAATATGCCAGTTGACCATGAAGCAATATTTCAGTTGACCATGAAGCAGTACCTTATCGCCAAAAAATAATGTGCCAGTTGACCATGAAGCAATATTTCAGTTGACCATGAAGCAGTACCTTATCGACAATAAAACAATATGCCAGTTAACCATGAAGCAATATTTTCATTGAACATGAAGCACTATATCGAACTTAAAGCAATATGTCAGTTCTGGTCAAATTAACTTTAAAAAATCACACTGTTCCATAGAAATATTTTTTAATTGGGGAATTGTTTCACCTGACAGCACTCCTTGTTTTCTTGGCAACACAGAACATCCTGATGTAAGAGCAGGCTATCACCATGAAGGAGACCAGGTTTAGTACTAGGAATACAGCGACAGAGAATTCCCAACCAGCAGGCCTGTCTGGTGTGACTGGTAAGGCGAGACACACCCCTGACCGTCCATAGAAATTCTGAAGTTAACAAATGAAGGTAACAGCTGATTTAATTTTTCAAATAGATCTGAAATTTTTATAAACACTAAATTAAGTAACCTATCTGTTCCAGGTGACTCAATAAATACACTCTATACAATAGCGGTGAAATTTGTTAAGTCAAACAACATTCATGACAGCCTCATTTTTTCCATGTGGACCACTTTTCACTTTCACTGTTTCACTATTAGGGTCTCTGATTAAACCTTCCACATATATTCTACTTTATAAACCTGGAGTGACGTATCCCAAAATACTAAAAGCCCAGAAGTGGCAGGATGTCTGATTAAACCTCCCACATATATTCTACTTTATACACCTGGAGCGACGCACCCCAAAATACTGAAAGCCCAGAAGTGGCAGGATGTCTGATTAAACCTCCCACATATTTTCTACTTTATATACCTGGAGCGACACACCCCTAAATACTGAAAGCCCAGAAGTGGCAGGATGTCTGATTAAACCTCCCACATATATTCTACTTTATACACCTGGAGCGACGCACCCCAAAATACTGAAAGCCCAGAAGAGGCACGAGCGCCAGAAAGAAGACAAAGATCCACATGAGACTCATGACGATGACCGCTTGCTTGAGGCCGAGTTTGATACGCTTCAGAGGAAATAGAATACACATGAGTCTGTCCAGAGTGATGGTGGTGAGAGTCAGCACAGACAGTTCTGTAGATACAGCGACAACAATAATCATTATTAATAATTGGAGAGCAACATCAGTAGTCATTAGTGATAATGGGAGAATTACACAGACAGTTCTATAGATACAGCGACAACAATAATCATTATTAATAATTGGAGAGCAACATCAGTAATCATTAGTGATAATGGGAGAATTATACAGACAGTTCTGTAGATACAGCGACAACAGTAATCTTATACATGGATACTATTGATACTACAGAGGCAACAATAAACATAATATGTTTACTGTTGCTGCTGCAGTATCAACAGTAATGTAATTCATATTATGAATTTGTTCAATATGGAAGGATTTCAGGAAAATATCTGTAGATACAGAAACTACAGTAATATAATTCATATTATGAATTTGTTCAATATGGAAGGATTTCATAAAAATATCTGTAGATACAGAAACTACAGTAATGTAATTCATATTATGAATTTGTTCAATATGGAAGGATTTCATAAAAATATCTGATGATACAGAAACAACAGTAATCATTACATCGCCCAGGTCAATTATTTAAAAGCTTCAAGGTTAGAAATTTGATTAAGGTGGAATCTTTAGGAGGTTGCGATGAAGAACGCTAAAGAGATAATTATGCGGAGAGGCAAGGATTCAGTTTGTCATAAATGTGATGGAAGTTTGGAATAGCCGGTTGAGCCGGACCACTTTATTGTTTATGCCAAGCGAGCTGAATGGAATGCTGTCAAACAACTAATCCTGTGCTTTCCAAATCTATCTTGAAATCCTTCTTAACGCATTATATAGCTATGACGTGACTAGAAGGGTTTTACTTCGAGCATTTTTATAGCTGCGTGTTTATTTGCACCTACAAGGCAAATAATGAGAACAAAGCTTCAGGAACAGATAAATATTTTACGAAGTTAGCTTAAGCTTAAATTCTTTTTTTTTGGGGTAAAACAGTGAAATTTAAAAGAAGAGAAGTTTATCAAATCACACAAGACCTGATGAAAAGGTCGAAATGAAGCCAGCAAACTTGCAGAGTCGACTGTGTCTCCATTGGTCGCTGTAGATGCTGTAAACCCCTCTATAGTGAGTGTCCACTACAGCTATGATGACCAGATAAACTCCCATCAGGAAATCACCGATGGCCAAGTTCGTGATCAAGAACGAGTGGACCTGACATATGGATATACAGCAGGAGGTAGGACATGAAGAGACAGATTAATATGGGGACAAAGTTGCAAATAAAATTTTGCAATACTAAAATCAGTCGAGTTATCACATATTTCTTTAATTCATGGACCTATTTACTTCTAATTTACTTGAGAAGAATGATGGCGCCAGATAGTTCTGTGGCGAGAGTGTTGAACAGAGATTTTGGAGGTTTTCATCTCCCACTGCCTAGCCGGCTTGTCAAAAACCTGAATTGACCTTATTAGAAAAGTAAGCTGGTTTTTACATAACCCAAATCTCTAGACAGATCCTTTCAAACATTCATTGTCATATAGCTATATGGGCAGCTATGAATTCCCAGAGGACATCTTTAGGTACATTGTGCGTGAAATTATGACCGTTCACAGAAAATTTAAAAAGCTTCTTTAAATAGACAAGGTAAGTACAGAATAAGCTAATTTCGCGTACAAGACTTTCTTTGACCTCAGGTAAAATGATGCAAAATACCCCGGAAAAGCAGTCTATGCACAGAGCTAGTACGCCCCGCCAGATACAATTACCCTAGCTCCGCTGAAATCCAGAAAACGCCAGAAAACCACGACAAAGTTTCCCAGCAGCGCGACAATGCCCAGCACCCAGATGCTGATCCGCAGCACATGATTGGACATGAGGTCCTCGCATGAGCTGAACACATCCGGTTCCGGTGAACACGTGACATCTCCTTGCACCAGGCAACAGAAGCGATATGCATCAGTTTTGCTGCATAAACCGAAAATAAACAATGGATAAAGGTTTAAATACAGAGATTTGAAAACAATGAGAAAGAAAAATTAACAAACCCTTTTCAGAACTACTGTATTATTCTGGACCTATAGCTTGAGTCCCTTTGGTTAAACAGAACTCGTCGTAAGAAACCTGAGAGAAAACTGTAAAGCAAGCTTATAAACTTTACGATGAGACTTCCTAATAGAACACTGTTTTATGACTGACCTATTAAAAAAAGTAGCATTAAACAGAATGATACTTTATGGTTGGGATGAGCAAAAATACCCAATCCGAAAGATACAAGAATGTCTATTGAAGATACTGATATCCAAACAAATATCATTGCTAAGGATTTTGAACTTAGGGTATTATCTGAAGTTACGTATACTTAGGATAGTCAAAGAGGAATTTTAAAATAAAAAAATAAAAATAAGATTTCTGCCATACTGAATTTTGAGATTTGCAAACTGGCCCGGGAAAGCTCGACATAGACTTTATATTACAGCTTTCTTTATTGCATCTGAATAATCTGACTAATTCGTTATATTCTGTTTTGTATTGTCCTTCCACAAGGACGACATCTGAGATGTCATCCAACGCACAGAACAAATTCTCATTCGGTTGACTTTAAAGTAAAAAAAAAATTAATAATCTCTCAGCTCATGTCGCGATGGGAAATATCCTGAAAAATAAATGTCATCAAATATAAGAATAAGCCATCTAGCGATCGAAAATATCATGAAAAATAAATGTCATCAAATATAAGGGTCAGCCATCTAGCTATCGGAAATATCCTACAAATTAAATGGCATCAAATATAAGAATCAGCCATGTCGCGATCGGAAATATCCTGAAAAATAAATGTCATCAAATCTAAGAATCAGCCATCTCGCGATCGGAACTATCCTGAAAAATAAATGTCATCAAATATAAGAATCAGCCATCTAGCGATAGGAAATATCCTACAAACTAACTTGCATCAAATCTAGCAATCACGCTCCTGCTGCCTCTTTCATTGTCATTTAAAGTTGTTACATGAAGTGTCAACCAGAGACATGATCCATTCTCATCCCCACCCCACCTTCCTCCCCAGGTCGAGCGGAAAGTTCGTATCCAAAGCTTAAGAAGACTAAACAGGATAAAATCCCAATCCCAATGGTAAATTTTTTTTAAAAATGATAACTTTTCATTAAAAACTTATGGTTTATGATTAACTCATAGTCCAGCAAGTTTGAATGTAAGGATATTGTAGCATTATATTTTGGCCCTTCCTAATGGGAAATTAAAATTAATACTATGAGATGGCAGAGTCATGAAACAACTATAAATATGACAACTAGTGTAAGATTGATTTTGTAAATCTGAAGGCATTACCAATTGCATTCTTAAGAATTGAGCGGTGTATTAAAATCGCTGGAAGTATAAATAAATAGAACTATGAGCAATCAAATAAAGGCAAGAAGTTCTCCCCAAGAGAGCCGTACTTACACAGAAGTTCTCCCTAAGAGAGCCGTACTTACACAGTTTTTAGCTGGGGGAGACCCATGAAAACTTTCTGGCCCATTTTGTTGATCTGGTTTTCACTGAGGTCCCTGAAACTCACAATAATGGAATTTGTGAACAAGTAGTACACTAAAAGCATTCAAGATTGTTCTGTGCCCTCTTTATCAATAAATATAGAGGAAAAAACATTACCATACACGTCTAAGATTTTGAGTTTTTACCTTAAATTTGGAACAAAATAACTGAAAAAAGCTTTGAAATAAAAAAAAACCGACCGAAGTATATCATAAGTACCAACAGAAGATTAAGAATGTCTGCATAATTAGTAATGACACGTTTAAAAAAGACAGTAAACAAGCGAAACAAATTAATTCGTGATGGTTTTTTTTTTTAATTTTGTTACAAAAAATATGTGCATCTCTGGTAATGTTCTATTAAGTTTCGATTAAAAATGCAAAGAATAAAAATAAAAGAAGTCTTGTGACTGCAACAAAAATACATTTGTAAAAAGAACAAATCTGGATTTATTGAACAGATGTTCTTCTTGTACCGAAGTCCATGGAATCCTCTATCACTAACTAACCATTCTAATTGCTTTAAAGTAAGACCAAGTGGGAAAATCTTATCAGTAAATTTCCATTTGCTCAAGAAAGGAAAAAAATCCAAATCACAAAACAGAAATTCTTTCTGAGACTGAACCCATTTTGAAAGCAGAAACCAACATACAGCAAAACTAGCTTGATCAACCCGTTGAATGCTCCATCATCAATCTTGCGAATCTTGTTTCCAAAAAGATTCCTGTCAGATTAAAAAAAGATAAAAATCTAAGCGATTGAATAGAGTTTCACTATGATTTATATAGTGGTGAAACTGGCCATACACATGGGATACTTTGAGGCAAGCAGTATTGGCAAACACGATTGTGAGAATAATTTTTATATTCAGTAACTCTAAGCCTCCCTTAAAACAATGGGTAGGGGAACTTCAGGCAAAGTAAGTGAGATAAACAAATTTGTATACAAAGCATCGAAGTCAGCTAAATTGTTTATTTATTAGAAACAGTCAGAGTAGTTGAATTGTGTTGTTGAGTGAAGTGGGTGACAGAAGAATAATGCTTTCTGAATCACTATGTCCAAATAATGCTAAAAAGTTGAATGAAAGAGATTACTGTAACCCTTAAACTGCAGGGTTACAGTGGCTTTGCGTTAATCAAAAGATAAGGTACATCACCAGTTTTGTATCACCGCTTGCAGATTCTACTCGACATGCAACCACTATTCTAAAATAAATAAGTCGAGAATGAATCAATGACACATTCAGAGGCGACTGCAAAAAATTAAACATTTTGATTTATCGCTTGTAATAAGCCGACTCCAAAAAAGATAATTAAACTTTATAATGATTTGAAAAACTGTAATTGGTGTTAAGAGAAGTAACGGGAGACAAGATTGAAAATTCGATTACTATGATATTGGTAGTCACTTTCCTGACAGCACAATCATCACTATACAGCATCATCACTACTACCAACACGATCATCATCAGCATCATAATCTTCATCATCATCGCCATCAGAATCATCCCCATCACTAGCACCACCACCACCATATCATATTTAACATCATCATCATCGTCATCAGAATCATCCCCATCACTAGAACCACCACCACCATATCATATTTAACATCATCATCATCATCATCATCATCATCATCATCATCGTCATCAGAATCATCCCCATCACTAGCACCACCACCACCATATCATATTTAACATCATCATCATCGTCATCAGAATCATCCCCATCACTAGCACTAACACGACCATATCATATTTAACATCATCATCATCATCGTCATCAGAATCATCCCAATCACTAGCTCCACCACCTCCATATCATACTTAACATCATCATCATCGTCATCAGAATCATCCCCATCACTAGCACTACCACCACCATATCATACTTAACATCATCATCATCATCATCAGAATCAGCCCCATCACTAGCACCACCACCACCATATCATACTTAACATCATCATCATCGGCACCACCATGACTAAAATCGCCATCATCAACCCTTGTTGCTATTATCATCTTTTCACACTCATTATTATTCTCAATTTAATTTCCTTTATCCCCACCATGATTGTCATACTCCTCCATCATTCCATGTGCCCTTTATCACCATCATAGTTGTCATACTCCTCCCTCATACCATGTGCCCTTTATCACAATCATGGTTGTCATACTACGCCCTCATTTCATGTGCCCTTTATCACCATCATAGTTGTCATACTCCTCCCTCATACCATATGCCCTTTATCACAATCATGGTTGTCATACTACGCCCTCATTTCATGTGCCCTTGTAATTTCAGGTCAAAATCTTAGAACATCTATTTGGTGGCTCGTATAAAAATAACAGATGAGCTACGTAAGAGCTGAAGTTAATCCACTTACAAGATTGTTATCCTTTTCAAGCCTTTGAACATATTCTTGTAGACATACGTTAGCTCTTGGTTGCTCAGATCTCTAGGAGTTAGAAATATGAAGAAATATAAGAGTTGAGGTTATGGTTTACAAGTAGTAATCTATCGTTTCGCTGTTTTTGCATAGATCGAGAAATATTTGACTGTTTTAAAGAACATTCTATCCCCCTTCCCCCCTCTCTCTCTCTCTCTCTCTCTCTCTCTCTCTCTCTCTCTCTCTCTCTCTCTCTCTCTCTCTCTCTTTCTCTCTTTTGGTCTTTTCCTCGTCCCCAATTCTCTATCTATATCTCTCTGTCTCTGTCTGTTCGTCCGTCTGTCTGTCTGTCTGTATCTCTCTCTGTCACTCTCTCTGTCTCTCTCTCTCTCTCTGTGTCTCTCTCTCTGTCTGTCTGTCTCTCTCTCTCTCTCTCTCTCTCTCTCTCTCTCTCTCTCTCTCTCTCTCTCTCTCTCTCTCACCCACTCTCTGTTTCTAACGTAATGTTTCTTTCTGTGTGGTACTGAATGGTTTCCTTTCTCAAACCAACTTATTCATAGAGATTTCACCTTTTTTGACAACATGATTTCATTATATATCAGGAACAGCCGGTGAATCATTAAACGATTTAAGCTTATCTAAATCTCTAACGTTCTTAATTAAATCTCTGATGTATAATGTATGGCCGCAGTGTAATTAAATCTGTTCTATGGAACAATTTCCAGAACTTACAGAGCGGTGAGGTAATTCAGAGTCTCGAATGTCCCAGGCTCTATAGTGTGAATTTTGTTCCCGCTTAAATGTCTGAAAGAAAAATAGAAAGAGTAACCACAATGTCAAACTTCACTGATTTTTTCTTAAACTCAAATAGCATGCAGTTTCATGTTAAAATGTTTTTCTTCGTAATGTATTGTGCTGTAAGTTGATCCATTGCTGTAACTCACTTCTTCACTCTGTATAGATGCGCACTTTTTGGATAGCGGATCGACTTCAATCTACATTGACAGTTTTATTTAGTTGTATAATGTTTGTATTTCAAGCCTAAGAACTTAGTCTTATTTATTGAACACAGCCCGCACTGTGAGGAAAATGTCCTTGAACTTGCGTCCCCTAGATTATTCTGGAATCTTCGATTAGTCCTAGCAAAGTAATTATCTCCACACTCCCTGTTTACCTTTGTTCTGCTTGGTTGCTATTTTATAGCTTATTACTGATCACATGCACCTAGAATATTGTCGTATGAACTATGTTATTCCTTTCCTGGAAGATTCGATGAGAGTTAGCATAAATAAGAGTCGAAATTGTGACCAGTCGGTCGATTTTGAGAGCAGTGAGTCAACATCTAGTCAACTTTTTGTGAGCAGTGAGTTAATGTACAGGGTTTATAGAGTCAACTTCTTGTATTGGATTAAACAGTTTGCAATTTTTATTGGCAGACTTCAGACTTATTTTCTACGGACGGGTTGTATGACTGGCTGTGTATATTTTCAAACCCCTAGACAAACAGAGCCAAACAGATCACTCCATAAATCTGTTATATTCTTTTCAATTATTTCTTCAACGTTATGGCGGAAAGATACGTCCTGATTGAAATAAACAAACTATCCGTATTTAGCCTATGCTGAAGTTTATGAACATAAAAAATATGTAAAAATCAACTAATCAGTACATAAAGCAATAAATCTAGAAAGTTTAACAGGCCTTCTATAAGCTAAAAATAGTATCAGCTGTCACAGGTAATCATCAATGTAAAAACATTTAATACTTTGCTGTTAATGTGTTCTTGCATAGGCAGTGTAATGTGTCCATGGAGTCAAAGTTCACAAGATTACAATAAATAAAATGAAGCAGATGAAGAGGAAGCCTTATAGCTCTACCATAATAGTCAAAACATTTAATAGAAAAAAAAAAACGAATTGTTACATCCCGTCCTCCCATACAACCCCCCCACCCCCGCTCTCCCTCTTTACCCCCTTTTTTGCGTTGGCCCCTTTCAACTTTGACCATTTTATTCGATGAATTTTTTTTCTTTTCCTTTCTTTCGCAGTGAGGAGACTGGAGACTGAGACTTCAGCAGAACACTGAAGTCCGCTGATTGCACATCAGACATGGCTTCTTCTGCTAGACTGTCTTGAGTTAGTTCAAAGCTGTGCACTTTGGATGTGAAATCCATATTCTGAGTTGCTCGACGTTGAATAAGTAGTAAACGGTTTTAGAAAATTCAACTTATATTTAAGTTCAATAATTTCAATCCAAATTATCCTTTTTACATTATTTCCGGTTGGTTGCAATTCAACATGTATACGTAATTCATGATCTTAGAAAAATGGTTTCCCTCTCGATGGAGTGTCGTTAGGTCACTTTAATTTGGTCTTACTTGTCTGTTGAGTTTCTAGCTCAATGTAACGAGCACCATGTGGTAAACAAAACGATCTGGTTCTGAACTGCTTGTAGAAATCTAAAGCTTTAAGTTACGACTGGGTTAGCGTTGTAGAAATCTAAAGCTTTAACTTACATCTTGGTTAGCTTTGTAGAAATCTAGAACTTTAAGTTACAGCTGAGTTAGGTTAGTGAAAATTTAAAGTTCGAACTTACAGCTGGGTTAGATTAGTGAAAATCTAAAGCTTTAACTAACAGCTGGGTTAGCTTTGTAGAAATCTCAAGCTTTAAGTTACAACTGGGTTAGCCTTGAAGAAAACTAAACTTTTAACTTGCAACTAGGCACGCCTAGTGGAAGTCTAAAGCTTTAACTTACAGACGGCTTAGCCTTGTAGAAATCTAAAGCTTCAACTTACAGCTAGGTTAGTCTAGTGAAAATCTGAAGCTTTAACGTACAGTTGGGTTAGCCTTGTAGAAATCTAAAGCTTAAACTTACAAATGGGTTAGCCTTGTAGAAAACTAAAGCTTTAACTTGCAATGGGTCAGCTTTGTATAAGATAAAAGCTTTAACTTAGAGCTGGGTTAGCCTGGTTGAAATCTTAACCTTTAACTTACATCTGGGTTACCTTTGTAGAAATCTAAAGCTTTAACTCACAGCTAGGTCAGCCTAGTGGAAATCTAAAGCTTTAACTTACAGCTAGGTCAGCTTAGTGGAAATCTAAAGCTTTAACTTACAGCTGGATTAGCCTTGTAGAAATCTAAAGCTTTAATTTACAGCTGGTTTCGCCTTGTGGAAATTTAAAGCTTTGCCTTACAGCTGGGTCAGCTTAGTGGAAATCTAAAGCTTTGACTTACATCAAGGATTGCCTTGTCGAAATTTAAAGCTTTAATTTACAGCTGGTTTCGCCTAGTGGAAATCTAAAGCTTTGACGTACATCAAGGA
The DNA here is from genome assembly GCA_033675545.1 of Elysia crispata. NCBI lineage: Eukaryota > Metazoa > Mollusca > Gastropoda > Plakobranchidae > Elysia > Elysia crispata. The sequence goes on along the minus strand of JAWDGP010004691.1, from coordinate 29,585 downwards.
TTGCCTAGTAGAAATCTAAAGCTTTAATTTACAGCTGGTTTCGCCTAGTGGAAATCTAAAGCTTTGACGTACATCAAGGATTGCCTAGTAGAAATCTAAAGCTTTAATTTACAGCTGGTTTCGCCTAGTGGAAATCTAAAGCTTTGACGTACATCAAGGATTGCCTTGTAGAAATCTAAAGCTTTAATTTACAGCTGGTTTCGCCTAGTGGAAATCTAAATATTTGACTTACATCAAGGATTGCCTTGTAGAGATCTAAAACTTCAACTTACAGGAGGGTTAGCATTGTAGAAACTGAAGATTTAGCTTGCAACTGGGTTAGCTTTGTAGAAAGCTAACGCTTTAACTTACAGCTGGGCAAGCCTTGTAGAAATCCAAAGCTTTACTATACAGCTGGGCAAGGTATGTATAAATCTAAAGCTTTATTTTACGACTGGGTTAGCCTTGTAGAAATCTAAACTTTCGACTTACAACTGGATTAGCCTAGTAGAAATCTAAAGCTTTAACTTATAGCTGGATTAACCTTGCACAAATCTAAAGCTTTATCTTACAACTGGGTTAGCTATGTAGAAATCTAAAACTTGAACTTATAAATGTGTCAGCTATGTATAAATCTAAAGCTTTGCTTTACGACTGGGTTAGTGTTGCAAAAATCTAAAGCTTTAAATTACAACTGGGTTAGCCTAGTAGAAATCTAAAGCTTTAACTTATAGCTGGTTTACCCATGCAAAAAATATAAAGTTTGAATTTACAACTGGGTTAGCCTAGTAGAAATTTAAAGCTTTAACTTATAGCTGAGTTAACCATGCAGAAATCTAAAGCTTTATCTTACAACTGGGTTAGTAGAGTAGAAATATAAAGCTTTAGCTTACAAATGGATTATATTAGTCTAGTAGAAACTGAAATCTTTGACTTACAACTGGGTTAGTCTAGTTGGAACCGAGAACATGTCGCTCTTGAGAGTTGTCAGGCCGTTGTTACTCAGACTCCTGGAAGAGTGGGAGGGAAGGACCAGGGGCAGCGGGGAAACAGAGGGTGGGAAGGGGAAAGGTAAAACGTTATAGAGGAATGTCGTGAAGAAGACAGTGACTTACGTAATGGAGGCATGGAAAGGTACTCAATTTAAACGCGATTGATTGCAGAGGTAGGAGTAATGAAAATTTATTGACAGAAACTTGTAAATATATATATATATATATATATATATATATATATATATATATATATATATATATATATATATATATATGTATATATATATATTGGAAATATGAAACAAAAAAATTAAAGTAAAATGAAAATCGATGAATAGATAAAATTTGACGGACTGAAAGACAGGGATTACACAAAAAACCCCACAAACATTTTAAAAAAAAATAGCTAGCTAGGTATTTATAAGAATATTAATAAGATATAAAGATAGTGAGTTAGACAGATATAACAGTAGATAGATAGATAGATAATTTAAAACAATACTAACATATTAAATGAAAGTGCTCAACAAAAAGGAGCAGGATATAAAAATAAAATTATGAAATACCTGGACTAAGGCCTTGCCATGACGCTTGTGTTGTAAAGCCCTGTTGCTCTCATCAGGCGGCTGAGGCGAAGTGACGACATTCTTGAGCAGGAAACGCTTTCTATGAACACAGATGGAGAAAATCTCCTTTCTTCTGTTTAGCATAGGTTTCTCCGTTAATATTCTAAACTTTTCCTCTAAACACAGGCGACATACTTTGTTTAGTGCGTAAGGCTTCTGTTGTTACATTATTTTCAATATTGTACTCGGCTCTCTTGTTCTTAAGATTCCAAATATTCTCTTTAAGAGTAACTGTGTTTGATTTCTTATGTTTTGGAAAAAAAATAGGTCTGTTACATTTGTTTAGAAGAAAAGTTTAGAATATTAACGGAGAAACCGACTCTAAACAGAAGAAAGGAAATTTCCTCCTCCTGTGAGTGTAAAAACGTTTCTTGCTCAAGGATGTCGTCACTTCGCCACAGCCGCCTGATGAGGACAACGGGGCTCGAAACAGAAATATCATGTCAAGGCCACAGTTCAGGTATTTCATATTTTTTAGTAATACA
>JAWDGP010004691.1:17500-22500 GCA_033675545.1 Elysia crispata | reverse complement strand
ATCTTAAAGACCTAACATGCTGACCTTATATCGTGATATCTTAAAGACCTAACATGCTGACCTTATATCGTGATATTTTAAAGACTGGACATGCTGACCTTATATCGTGGTATCTTAAAGACTGGAGACGCTGACCTTATATCGTGATATCTTAAAGACTGGACACGCTGACCTTATATCGTGATATCTTAAAGACCTAACATGCTGACCTTATATCGTGATATCTTAAAGACTGGACATGCTGACCTTATATCGTGATATCTTAAAGACCTAACATGCTGACCTTATATCGTGATATCTTAAAGGCTGGACATGCTGACCTTCTATAGTGATATCTTAAAGACTGGAGACGCTGACCTTATATCGTGATATCTTAAAGACCTAACATGCTGACCTTATATCGTGATATCTTAAAGACTGGACATGCTGACCTTATATTGTGATATCTTAAAGACTGGACATCCTGACCTTATATCGTGATATCTTAAAGACTGGAGACGCTGACCTTATATCGTGGTATCTTAAAGACTGGAGACGCTGACCTTATATCGTGATATCTTAAAGACTGGACACGCTGACCTTATATCGTGATATCTTAAAGACCTAACATGCTGACCTTATATCGTGATATCTTAAAGGCTGGACATGCTGACCTTCTATAGTGATATCTTAAAGACTGGAGACGCTGACCTTATATCGTGATATCTTAAAGACCTAACATGCTGACCTTATATCGTGATATCTTAAAGACTGGACATGCTGACCTTATATCGTGATATCTTAAAGACTGGACATGCTGACCTTATATCGTGATATCTTAAAGACTGGACATCCTGACCTTATATCGTGATATCTTAAAGACTGGACATGCTGACTTTATATCGTGATATATTAAAGACCTAACATGCTGACCTTATATCGTGATATCTTAAAGACTGGACATCCTGACCTTATATCGTGATATCTTAAAGACTGGACATGCTGACCTTATATCGTGATATCTTAAAGACTGGACATGCTGACCTTATATCGTGATATCTTAAAGACTGGACATGCTGACTTTATATCGTGATATATTAAAGACCTAACATGCTGACCTTATATCGTGATATCTTAAAGACTGGACATACTGACCTTATATCGTGATATCTTAAAGACTGAATATGGTGACCTTATATCGTGATATCTTAAAGACTGGACATGCTGACCTTATATCGTGATATCTTAAAGACTGGACATGCTGACCTTTTATCGTGATATCTTAAAGACTGGACATGCTGACCTTATATCGTGATATCTTAAAGATTGGAGACGCTGACCTTATATCGTGATATCTTAAAGACTGGACATGCTGACCTTATATCGTGATATCTTAAAGACCTAACATGCTGACCTTATATCGTGATATCTTAAAGGCTGGACATGCTGACCTTCTATAGTGATATCTTAAAGACTGGAGACGCTGACCTTATATCGTGATATCTTAAAGACTGGACATGCTGACCTTATATCGTGATTTCTTAAAGACTGGACATGCTGACCTTATATCGTGATATGTTAAAGACTAAACATGCTGACCTTATATTGTGATATCTTAAAGACTGGACATCCTGACCTTATATCGTGATATCTTAAAGACTGAATATGGTGATCTTATATCGTGATATCTTAAAGACTGGACATGCTGACCTTATATCGTGATATCTTAAAGACTGGACATGCTGACCTTATATCGTGATATCTTAAAGATTGGAGACGCTGACCTTATATCGTGATATCTTAAAGACTGGACATGCTGAACTTATATCGTGATATCTTAAAGACCTAACATGCTGACCTTATATCGTGATATCTTAAAGACTGGACATGCTGACCTTCTATAGTGATATCTTAAAGACCTAACGTGCAGACCTAATATCGTTTTTCAAAACAATACGGAAGCTGGACGTGAATCGGTCAAGGCAGGACATACAAAAGATAGATGATGAATATGTCGAGAAAGATATATGGAAGCTAGCCGTGATTTTCCTCAAGTCCTACAGAAACTAGATGCTGTTTACCGCAATATCCCTCGTCGCTGACATCCGGGCAGTCAGGATGGTAGTCACACCAATACTCCTCCGGCACGCACTGGCCACTGTCACATCGCCTTTCATTTGCGCTGCATTCGATGTCATCTAGAAAACCAAAGAGAAGAGAGTGAAAAAGAAGTTTTAGTTTATAATGTTATTTACTTAGCCGTTTATATAATGTTATAAAATTACGCAGGAAAGTCAGGTAGTTCAGTCAGTAGAACGTTCAGCTGGCAGTACGGAGATTCATAGTTCGAATTCCGGCTATCTGTTGATGGCGGCGAATCTCATCTTATAGGCCTATCCTGAGGCTTGCCGGCGACCTTATAGATTCTGTGATTTTAGAGGTTATGACAACAGTGCACTTAGTCGTTGATTTTCGAGCTAAAAATAAGCAGTTGTCTTTACCTGGTTTAAGCACCAGTTGTATTGTGGCCTGGAATGACATTTGATCAGACAGAGTACAGAATCAGAAACGAACGAACAATATAAAAATGTAACAATTGGTGATAGCATTTATTCTCCAGTGAATAAGCGGTATTTTCACCATCAGGTTAGAAAGTGAAAAACAGAAAAATAAGCAAATATGCAGGAATGAGCAAACGTTGCTTTAAAATGTTAAAATTCACAATAAATGAATTTCACGAGAACGAGCCGATTCTAATTATAATATGCGTCATTGCAGAGGAAAACTAAAACTATATATTTAAAATACAAGATGACAGCTTCAATTTTCTAAAAAATATGATCCAAGGACCATCATTTTAGACTAAAACACAATATCTTTGCTTATATCTTTTTCAATACAAAAACGTTATGTAGTTATAGCCCCGAGAAAGTGTGTTGTCCGTTTTAATCTCATCCTGTCATATATATCTTTAAATAAAATCACACTGCATTTTCCGTATCTGCTTTTGACGACAGTACTTGAAGCTGAAGATCCAGGCGAGTGTTAGGAATGGGGATCAATGGCAAATTTAACTTTTTACTGGATCAAATGCGGGTAGTTTATCACGCGGTTATGACTTTATTACGATACATTGGTTTTGGTCACGTCAAATACTTTGTTAACCTTGATAAATTTTAAGGTTTCTATGCAATTAGGAAAAACAACAAAATGCCATACGCTAAACCATAAAGGGCTGTTTAAGTTGGAACTTCAGGCTAAGTACTGAGCATAGTATGGACGTTCAAAACAGGAAAACAAAATCAAATAGAAAAAAGGGCCAAGGGGGATAATATATAAATAGGAGAAAATAGAAAGGATTATGCCCCTTTGGAAAGAAAACGCCCAATATAAATTGACAAATTTAAAAAAATTGAGAGAGGAAGGGTGTGATCAGCTTTGATCCTCCCCATACAGGCTCTCTCAGGCGCCACCACCCGCCGATACCAAATTGACGAAGTACCCGAGGCGCCAACACCTCTGGACGACTTCCACAAATCACACCAGCATCCAAGCACGAAACTAATCCACCAAGACCAGGTGCGCACCCAGAGCATTTTATAGAGGGCCCACATTAAAATCAAAGGGTATATATGTTTCGTTAACAATTTACAGTTCAGCATAATTATATGACTGTACTGATCTGACTGGTATTAACAGCTCTAAAGCTCGCTGCAGACAAGCAAATAAGACAACCCAATCTGGTACATCTATAACTTCAGTAGGTAAGAATGCCCAATTTGGAATATCTATAGCATGAGCAGGTAAGACAAGTCAATCTGGTAAAACTATAACATGCCAAGTAAGACAACTGTATCTGGTACATGTATAACCTCAGTAGGTAAGAATGCCCAATTTGGAATATCTATAGCCTGAGCAGGTAAGACAACCCAATCTGGTATATCTTAACATGAACAGGTAAGATAACCCAGCCTGGTATATCTATAGCCTGAGCAGTAAGACAACCCAATCTGGTTCATCTATAGCGTGAGCTGGAAAGACAACCCAATCTGGTATATCTATAACATAAGTATGTAAGACAATCCAATCTGGTATATCTATAACATGAGTATGTAAGACAACCCAATATCTATAACCTGAGCAGGTAAGACAACACAAACTGGTTTATGTATAGCCTGAGCAGGTAAAGATAACCCAATCTGGTATATCTTTATCCTGAGCAGGGAAGACAACCCTATCTGGTTTATCTATATCCTGAGCAGAGAAGACAACCCAATCTGGTTTATCTATAGCCTGTGCAGAGAAGACAACCCAATCTGGTCTATCTATAGCCTGAGCAGGGAAGACAACCCAATCTGGTTTATCTATAGCCTGAATAGGTAAGACAACCCAATCTAGTTTATCTTTATCTTGAGCAGGGAAGACAACTATATAACTCACCGCAGCCGACCTCATCTGTCCAGTCCAGACAGTCTCTTCTGAGGTCACACCGCCGGTTGATGGGAATGCATTGACCACCAGCACACCGGAACTCGTCATTAGAGCAAGGTGTTGTCATATCTGAGAATTGTGGGATTGGTCAGCAGTTGTTGTAACATCCTATTTAAGAACGCTTAGTTGGTTCTAGACCGGTATTTGGACCTATCGTGGACGTCACTGTATTTTTGGAAGTCTTTGCTACATGCGGACTTGGATGTGCCAATAAAAAACCTTAAATGCTACCTACCCGTACCTAAAGCTTTTCCTATCTAAATCAATTTTACCTCTTCGTCTTCCTGACGAATGGATGAGTTGGCCATGCAGGTCTAGATGGGTTATGTAAACACTTTGATTTCTCCTATTGGCTTTGAGATTGTACACTGCAGAAGAGACCTTTCTTTTTCTATTGATCGGTTTCTGAGAGATCTTCGTGTCCTTGTCTGGTACGATGGTGAGGCACGGCTGCTGACACTGTTGCTCTTACTCTGTTCCTGTTATTTCCAGAGCTAGTGTGGCGGCCTTAACGTTGCTCTTACTCTCTT
>JAWDGP010004691.1:0-12500 GCA_033675545.1 Elysia crispata | reverse complement strand
AGGGTTCAAATACTTGTTGCACTCACTGCAGTTTAACTCGTCTCGGCAAGACAGGCAGTCGCACACACCGTCGCACACATTGGAGCTGTCCACACACCGGCCGTTCGGACACTTGAAGTCACACCGGCTACCTGTGACCGTGACACGTGATTGCTTGATTACTTAGTATTCATGTGACTATGACACCTGATTCCTTGTATACATATGACGGTAACACGTGATTGCTTGGTTACTTAGTAAACCTGTGATCATGACACGTGATTGTTTGGCTACTTAGTATATTTGACAGTGACACGTGATTTCTTAGTTACGCAGTATACATGTGACTGTGACAAGTGATTGCTTGGTAACATAGTATAAATGAGACAGTTCCGCGTGATTGCTTTGTCACTGAATATAGCGTATGCTGTAAATACCTTCTTTACTATGTGAACATGTGACTGTATCAAATGATTTTTTTTTGTTATTCAGTGTACATGTGCGACATCACGTGATTGCTTTCTTACTAAGTATTGGGCTACGTGACTTGTATCATATCATGGCCTCCTGAACAGAACACATGGCATCTTTGGTCAGTTGAGTTGACTACACAGGTATGATACGAGAAGCCGACAGCACCCTTTTTAGCACAATTTCTCTACATACTTCGTGTCGATGACTTCTTTTGTGTGCACTATTATGGGCACTGACAAAGCCAAAATAGACTCTTGTTGAAAATATCAATAAATCTGGAAAAAAATATGTGCGTACGAGTCCTTTTATATTGTCTGATAGTATTGCACGCTGAGATATCCCATTCAAGAATTTTAGAAAGTACCCCTCGCTGAGATATCCCATTGAAAATTTTTAGATAGTAACCCACGCTAAAATACCCCTTGATTAGAGATTTAATGATAGTACTTCAAGCTGAGATACCTCTTGTTTCAATAATTAAATGAAATTACTTCGCACTAAGACACCCTTTGTTTAGAAATTTAATTATAGTAATCCACGCTGAGATATCCCTTGTTTAGAGAAATAATGATAGTACACCATGCTGAGATACCCCTTGTTTAGAGAATTAATGATAGTACTCCATGCTGAGATACCCCTTTGAAGAATTTCAATTTGTACTGCACACAGAAGAATTACTTCGTTTATACAGTTTTTGTCAGAATTCATAGTTAGAAGAATAATACTCTCTCATCCACAATTCGAAAAATAACATAAGGCTAAAAATTCTGTGTATAAAGACTTTTTAACAGCACTCTACGCTGAGAAACCCAATGTTTTAAGGTTTTCAGAAGACGCTCAATGTTTGAGAAACGTATATCAATAAAAGAATCATCCAATTTTTTTTTCAGGTGTTCCTTTATATGGACTGCTTTAGTTCAATTTTACAGGAATAGTTTTGTCAATCCACCATAACTTCAATTTACTTGAAAAGTTGACTGTCCTAGCAATCGCATAGCTACGTAAGCTTAATAGGATATATTCTTCCCCAGCAAATGAAGCATGTCATACAATGCTGTCGACTTCAAATTACACGGTCAGAAAAAGATGGATATATTTTGTGCTTTTTAAATACGTGGTAGTATAAAAACCGAAGAGATTTTTGCTTAAGAGTATTTTATTATGAAATGTTAAATACAACTTTTTTAAAGCTTTTATTTTGTGGATAAGTCACACTGCATTAGTCTCACAGCTTTTTACGATAACAAAAAGAGCTTGTTGAAAATAGTTCACCCTGATTACTTACAGTTGACTTCGTCTGACATTGTAAGCATGCAGTCCGCCCATCCATCGCAAACGTAGTCCTTGATGGTATTGTGTCCTATCTCACATGGGAAGGCCATATCTAGATAATGCAAGGAAAAGATGGTCAGAGGCATGTTACTAAAGTGTTGTATTCTCTCTCACAGGCGAAGGTCATATCTGGACAGAGATGGTCAAGCAGAGATATGGTACTATAGTGCTGTTTTATCATACTTATCATACAGGGAAAGGTCACATCTGGACAGAGATTGCCAAGCAGAGACTTGGTACTATAGTGCTGTCTTATCATACTTATCATACTGGGAAAGGTCATATCTGGACAGAGATGGCCAATCAGAGACTTGATACTATAGTGCTGTCTTATCATACTTATCATACAGGGAAAGGTCATATCTGGACAGTGATGGCCAAGCAGAGACTTGGTACTATAGTGCTGTCTTATCATACTTATCATACAGGGAAAGGTCATATCTGGACAGAGATGGCCAATCGGAGACTTGGTACTATAGTGCTGTCTTATCATACTTATCATACAGGGAAAGGTCATATCTGGACAGAGATGGCCAAGCAGAGACTTGGTACTATAGTGCTGTCTTATCATACTTATCATACAGGGAAAGGTCATATCTGGACAGAGATGGCCAAGCAGAGACTTGGTACTATAGTGCTGTGTCTTATCACATAGGGAAAGGTCATATCTGGACAGTGATGGCCAAGCAGAGACTTGGTACTATAGTGCTGTCTTATCATACTTATCATACAGGGAAACGTCATATCTGGACAGAGATGGCCAAGCAGAGACTTGGTACTATAGTGCTGTGTCTTATCACATAGGGAAAGGTCATATCTGGACAGTGATGGCCAAGCAGAGACTTGGTACTATAGTGCTGTCTTATCATACTTATCATACAGGGAAAGGTCATATCTGGACAGTGATGGCCAAGCAGAGACTTGGTACTATAGTGCTGTGTCTTATCACATAGGGAAAGGTCATATCTGGACAGAGATGGCCAAGCAGAGACTTGGTACTATAGTGCTGTGTCTTATCACATAGGGAAAGGTCATATCTGGATAGAGATGGCCAAGCAGAGACTTGGTACTATAGTGCTGTGTCTTATCACATAGGGAAAGGTCATATCTGGATAGAGATGGCCAAGCAGGGATATTGAACTATAGCGCTGTGTCTTATCACATAGATAAAGGTCATGTCGGGACACAGATGGTCAAGCAGAGCATGGCACTATAATGATGTGTCTTATCACTCAGGGGAAGGTCATATCTGGACAGAGATAGTCAATGAGAGATATGGTGTTATAGTGGTGCGCTTTATCTCACACTATACAGCACAAAGTGATAAAGATAATCAATAAGAGGCATGGCATTATAGTGGAAGAATATGACACACAGCACAAAGAGATTAAGATGGCATGGTCAAATTTAAAGATAGAGTTATGACTATTGAAAATTTTAAAGATAAAAGATGGGTTTGAAGATGAAAGTGACCAAAAAACAGGACTGGTAATATTTAAAAATAGATTGATGTATAAAAATGAGTTTAGCAAGTCAACACTTTTCAGATCTTCAGGTTTGCTCGAATTTATAACAGGATCAGTATATTCCCTTTGATTTTGTAGGAATCTTGTCTGTAAAATGTTAATGTTTATATCGTTCAAATAAAATCTTTAGGAAATAAATGGCCCGTTAATCAAGACTCCTCTTCAACAATTATGCACTATTCCTAAATTGTTGAGAATGCAAATATATTGATTTTGACTTCATCTGTTTGCAGTTCATATCTGATTAGTGTTAATGTTGCTTATAGCAAGCTGTTATTTCCGTATCACTAACTTGGTTACTATTAATCAGTAACATTATTATATCGTAAATTGCTGAGTCTTTATAGCTTCTAGTTTTATAGAAACAAATACGATACTTGGCAAAAAAAATTTCAAATATATTAGTTAAAAGAGCTCTAGCAGAGCTGGACTGGATGAAGGGCATGATTTTTTTTACTATCCTCGTTTATTCTGGTTCGTTCAAAAATACCGCAAGCTTCTTGGCTCTCGTCACTTCCGTCCACACAATCAGCTTGGCCGTCACAGAGTTGGTGGAAAAGAACGCACTGCTTGTTTTGGCATGTGAACTCCAGAACAAAACATTTCTTGTACGCTAAAATGGTGAGATAGAAAGAGAGATTGAGATAGAGGGAAAAAATACACACACACACAGAGATTGAGATAGAGGGAAAAATACACACACACACACATATATATATATATATATATATATATATATATATATAGAGAGAGAGAGAGAGAGAGACACACACACAGACAGAGAGATTGAGATAGAGTCAACACACACACACACACACACACACACCTATATATATATATATATATATATATATATATATATATAGATACAGAGAGAGAGAGAGAGAGAGAGAGAGAGAGAGAGAGAGAGAGAGAGAGAACAGAGCATTAGCAGGTTTAAGTTATAGCTGTAAATCACATTTAGAGTTTGAGAGTTATGAGAGAGAGAAAAAGAGAAAGAGAAAGAGGGAATAAAAGGAAGGAATAAAACACGGACATAGAGACAGCCAGATTTTTTTTTTGAAAAATGGGTATCGCGTGTGATGGTGTCCGTTTCATAAGATTTTAAACCAATTACACATTTTTAAAATAGTTTAAACCAATTACATTTGAAATTGGTCTGCATCATTGTTCGTCTTCTAAGAAAACATATTACAATCCATTTTTGAAATTTAAGGTTACAGCGCCAAAACTTAGTCTTTTTTAGAGGACGCAAAAACGAAAGTTAAAGTACTGAAGCAGAGTTTCTAGATTAGAAAAGAAGCTTCATTATTCAACAAGGGTGATCTGGCCTTTACCTTGGGGTAACTTAAATTCTATCCTCCTGCTCTAAGGCACAAGGGTTACCTGATCATACACAAGATATGGTATAACTCACCACATTTGTCACTCTCATATAAAGAAATAAGTGACACAATTTGTCACCCTCATTTACAGACATGTTATAACTCACCGAATTTGTCACCCTCATTTACAGATATATTATAACTCACCACATTTGTCACCCCAATCGACAGAAATGGCATAACTCACCACATTTGTCACCTTTTTTTACAGATGTTTTATATGTCACCACATTTATCACCCTCACATATAGATATGTTATAACTCGAAACATTTGTCACCCTCATTGAAGGATATTTTATAACTTACCACATTTGCCACCCTCAACGAGATAAAGTTTATAGCTCACCACTGTTTGTCACCCTGATTTATAAGTATGTCATAACTCCCTCATTTTTCATCAGTATCGAGAGATATGTTATTACTCACCATATTTGTCACCCTCATCGACATAAACGGAATAACTCACAACATTTGTCACCCTAATCGACAGAAATGGCATAACTCACAACATTTGTCACCCTTTTATACAGATGTTTTATATGTCACCACATTTGTCACCCTCACCTATAGATATGTTATAACTCGAAACATTTGTCACTCTTATCAGGAGATATGTTATAACTCGAAACATTTGTCACCCTCATTGAAGGATATTTTATAACTTACCACATTTGCCACCCTCAACGAGATAAAGTTTATAGCTCACCACTATTTGTCACCCTGATTTATAAGTATGTCATAACTCCCTCATTTTTCATCATTATCGAGATATATGTTATTACTCACCATATTTGTCACCCTCATCGACAGAAACGGAATAACCCACAACATTTGTCACCCTCTTCACGAGAAAATGTGTAACTCACAAGATTTGTCACCCTCTTCATGAGAAATGGTGTACTCACCGCATTTGTCACCCTCTTCATAAAAAAAGATGTAACTCACCACATTTGTCACTCTCTTCATGAAAAATGGTGTAAATCACCACATTTGTCACCCTCTTCATGAGAAATGGTGTATAACTCATCACATTTGTAGCCCTCTTCATGAAAAATGATGTAACTCACCACATTTGTCACCCTCTTCATGAGAAATTGTGTAACTCACCACATTTGTCACCTTCTTCATGGGAAATTGTGTAACTCACCACATTTGTCACCCTCTTCATGAAAAATTGTGTAACTCACCACATTTGTCACCCTCTTCATGAGAAATGGTGTAACTCACCACATTTTCACCCTCTTCGTGAGAAATGGTGTAACTCACCACATTTGTCACCCTCTTCATGAGAAATGGTGTAACTCACCACATTTGTCACCCTCTTCATGAGAAATTGTGTAACTCACCACATTTGTCACCCTCATCTGAGTTATCACCGCAGTCGTCGTGGAAATCACAGTGCTTGTCGAGAGGGATGCAAAAATAGTTGTCGCAGCGAAAGCTGGACTCATAGCAGCTGTGGCTTTCTGTGGGATAAAAAAATAAGCTCAACTCTTAGCAACATGGCTTTCTGTGGGATAAAAAAATAAGCTCAACTCTTAGCAACATGGCTTTCTGTGGGTACAAAACATTAAGCTCAACTCGTAACAACTATATCTTTCTGTGGAATTAAACTATAAGCTAAACTCGTAGCAACTGTGGCTTTCTGTGGTATCAAAACAATAAGCTCAACACGCAGCAACCATGGCTTCCTGTGGGATCAAAACAAAAAGCTCGAATCGTAGCAACTGTAGCTTTTTGTGGAATTATGACAATAAAGAAACAAATAAAACGGGGGAAAAAAGCAATCAAGAGCATAGAATGTTTTTAGTAAAATAATTTTTTTTAACACCCAAACAGCAAGATTTTAGCATAGTAAAGAATTCAGGTGTTTTATATTGTATCGTGAAAGTTTAACACGTAAGTTTTTAAAATTTTGGTAGAGCAAAGCTTTTTGTTTAACGTTTTCTGGCATTTGAGAATTTCAACACTTCTAGATTTAGGTATTGAATATATCAAACACTTGGGATCTGAATTTAACCTCAAAGAACTAATGAAACATTTGGTTTTGTGCCGTAAATATGTGAGCGATACGGCTTTGTATAGTAAACATTTGATTTTGTGTAACATGTGTAGCATTTGGTTGTGTGTAGTAAATATGTTTACCATTTGGTTCTAGAACCTTGCTCTTTTTTAAATAATTAAAGTACCTATATTGGGCTGGTATAGAGCTTAGATCCTTGGTTTGGAAAGAATTAGATAAAAGAGAAAGAGAGACAGAACGAATACGTTAGAAAGAGAGAAAGAGAGAGACAGACAAAGACAGAAAGAGAGACACAGGGAGAAAGAGTGACAGAGACAGATAGAGAGAAGGAGGTAGAAAGTGACCTCACCACAGTTCTGCTCATCCAAGCCATCGCTACAATCCCTGAACGTGTCGCATTGTTTGAGTTTACTGATGCAGGTCGTCTGGTTACACTGGAACTCACTGGGTAGGCAGCCTACTCAGAGATCAGAGAGAGAGAGGGGGGGGGGGAGGGGGTGCAGGAGGAAGGGCAAAGGTCAAAAAGAGAAGGCGACTGAAGATGAGAATGTGTAGAACTAATACTGGCGGAACCTCAGTGATCAAGATGGGGCGCATTACAATTGGCTCTAAGTTTGAAGATGAGAATGTGTAGAACTAATAGTGGCGGAACCTCAGTGATCCAGATGGGGCGTATTACGATTGGCTCTAAGTTTGAAGATGAGAATGTGTAGAACTAATGCTGGCGGAACCTCAGTGATCAAGATGGGGCGCATTACAATTGGCTCTAAGATTGAAGATGGATGGCTCGCTAGAGGTGATTGACAGGTTATAATTTGTTTAAGGCACACACACACACACATATGTTGGCTTGTGGACTAATGTCTCTCTTAAGATAGAGAGGAAAACTGCAAACTACACAAAACACACGAACTAATTAATGAATTGCTGTGATTACAAAACAACTAAAACCAAATTAACCAATTATTGCTGTGATAACGAAATAATTAAAATAAGGCACACAGGTAAGTTTGAGATAGTCTGTACTAGAGATTTATTAGGTTGAAATAATTGTAATAATGCAACAACAACAACAACAACAACAACAACAACAACAACAACAACAAAAAAAAATAAAAGTAAATGAAAACAACTACAAACTCCAAATAATTTCACTATCTCAATTAAGCCAGGACTACAAGACCGAAGATAAAAAAAACAAAAAACAATTATCAACTTTAAGTAGTAAGACCCAAAATCTTAAAACCAAACAAAACTAGCATTCGCAAAACCCAAAACAAAAACAGAATAGAACTTAAAAAATATAAAACTGAGAAAAACACATTCAAGTGTTTATTTCAACCCAAAATACCAAAACTAAAAGAGTGAAAATGCTTTTAAAACAAAAAAGCGAAAGAACGAAACTATATCCAGAACAAAACTAGAATATAAAAACAAAAGAACTCCGAATCCCGCCAGTAATATATTCATTTCACGTAAAACTGAATTATGCCATAGAATAAAATTAGAAAAAGAAATTCACCGCTAGAGGGGCGGAGACAGAGGTCCCGCCACTAAACCAAAGGACCAATAAAATTATCGTAAAATAATGCAGCAAGCAAGGGGTGTGCTTGGCTCCACCCACAAGCTGTCAACTAGGCCAAACACATACATACACAGAAGCCAACATCAAATACTAAGTAAAATAAAATACACGCCAAAATATAACTTAACTATTATTAAGACCCTCACATTAAGTAAACTCTATCAAATCATAGAATTCATTTACATAAAATCACACAGCAGATATCATCAAACTTTCCATCCGCTCACACATGTAAATATATAATTGTCGGATTTAGAATTCGATGCACGCTCACTGAGGAGGAATTTAAAGATGAATGAGTGATATGAGTAGAAGATATCAGTTCCGGAGGAAGTTTAATGAGTGTTAGCTTAATTGAAGAAATAAGAGACACGGAAGTGAATTTGAGCATGTGAACATCAGATATCAACACATCATTGAAGACAAACCACAAAGTTTGGATGCTTAGTTACGAAGATTATTTTAGTTCATGCACGTAAAGTGAAGGATTTTGTATGTCATGTATTAAATCTTGAAAATTATAATAAGAATGCGTTATGTGCTTTCATTTTTGGGACATTTTTAAACTACTCTGTGATATAAAGTCAAATAGTTTTATCTTAAAAAGTATTGTTTTTCTCTCGTTTCACAACAATTTTGGTTAAGGTGTAAGAATCGAATAATTTTTTAGTTCCTACTTGTCCAAACATTCCTATTGTCGTATGTTTTGAAAAAAAGAATTGTTGTTGATTATCTCTTTCCAGGTTAACAATATTTTCGTTCATATTAACGTGTTAGTTAAGTGTGTCGTTAATCTTAGAGCATGTGTCAGAGAACTGAGCTGGTGTGTATATTCACTCACCACACGTCTCCACACTCTCATCGCGTCCGTTAGCACAGTGCGAGATACCGTCACAGGTGGCGTTCGCGAACACACACTGACTTCCTTCCGGGTCACACCGGAAATTGGCACTGTTTTCACAAAGGTCCCTTCCGGCTGCGCTTGGAGAGTTGTCCATTCCTGTGAGTAAGGAGAGAAAAGACTTAGCTAGATAAAGTTACCTCTACCTGCCTATTGAATGACGGAGGTCGGAGAGATTTCACGGAAACAAGGGGGGCCAGTGAATGAGAAGCGACAAGAAACGGTATCTACCTCTGAAAAATCTCTGTTAGAAGACACAAATCTTGATTGACAACGAATGAATGCGCTAAAAGCACGACAATATCTGTGAACACATGTGTTCTTGCAGGAGTGGTTTCCTTGAATTCAGCCTGTAGTCAGTTTAATATCTTTCTGGTACTTTGATGTAAACTCGATAAAAATTTTCCTTTTGCAATTGTTATTCAAAAATAGTTTTTCAAGGGAGAGAAAATGAGCCGCATGAGTGTCGCAAATCACCACCTAAAGAGCGGAAAGTGTCACCGAGACATAACCACTGTAGAGTAAAGCTTGCGGAATACCCTGTGTGCTGATAACCACTGTAGAGTAAAGCTTGCGGAATACCCTGTGTGCTGATAACCACTGTAGAGTAAAGCTTGCGGAATACTCTGTGTACTGTTAACTACTGTGGAGTAAAGCTTGCGGAATACCCAGTGTACTGATGACCACTGTAGAGTAAAGCTTGCGGAATACTCTGTATGCTGTTAACCACTATAGAGTAAAGCTTACGTTATACTCTGTATGCAAACAATAGTAAAAAAAAAAGGTTTAAAATGATAATAGAACACATTACTGTCCAAACAAAATTTTAAACCTTTTCCATGTCTGAAAAAGAGAAAATACCGAGCCTGTAGGTTTTGTTATTGACTTAGCACCCAGCGAATCTCTTCTCACCATTAACGTTCTTAATAATTGACTCGAGACGAGGAGAATGCTAGAGACAAGCAGGTCTTAGATGAACTCTGCTCGAAGATCGAAAGATCTCCACGGATTGCTGTGAAGAGAGTGTTCTCATTCCGGATCTTTTCTGTTGAGCTAATTGTCAATTGCCTCCTTTGGCCACGGAACTCTTACCATCTGTGACATCGGAACCTCTGTCTGATCTCATTACCTGCCCTTGACCACTCTCCGTACCCTTATTTTCATATATTCTAACTGGCATTTCTCACTCTCTTTATCTCAGATCTTCCTCCCCTTTGCTCACTCTCACTCTCTCTCTCTCTATCTCTGTAACTCTCTCTCTCTCTCTCTCTCTCTCTCTCTCTCTCTCTCTCTCTCTCTCTCTCTCTGTGTTTCTCACTCACTCTCTCTTTATCCCTCTAACACTTTCTAGAACCGTTCTATCAAACCGCTCTTAAAAACTAAGCATTCAAGTCATTATCAATCAAAATATCATGAAATATGGCAAGATGTTTAAAAATATGAACACTGTGGATATTTGGAGGTTGACACAAGACCAAGCTTGTCTTTACGGCTCTAGAATTCTTCAATAAAGTATAGATATTTTTTTTGAACTTCTTACCGAGTTAATCGCTATGAACAAAAATTTACGACAAGGCTTACTCTGCAAAATTCATTGCGATCACAGATTTTTTTAAATACCTCCAACACTTTAACGGCAGCAATAACAGAAAGACGCATATAAAAGTATGTATTGTCATGAAATTAAACATTAGCATTCTGTTCCTGTGAACAAGTCTCTCATAAATCTTGAACAATTATGTTGACGTATGTTTCTCTATCCGATTAATGATGTTATTAATTGACGTGAATCTTTCGATTCCCTACATTACTTTCTTTTTTTTTTGTGAAGAAGAAAAGTGCTTATTTGACAAAGACCGTTCAAAAAATTGGGATTTCAGCTCTCATATCATTTTCCTGTCAAACCTCTGTTGAACTCAACAAAGTCTTGAAGGTGATAGCCCAATCTTAGCCCTAAGTATCGAATCAGATAATTCTATAGAGTAAAAGTAAACACTGATACATACATTAAATAGAACAATGAACTCCTGGATCGCTCCTTAGCCCTTGATTGAGTCATGATAATTCTACAGAGTAGAAATTAACACTGATACATACATTAAATAGAATAATGAACTCCTGATCAGTTTCTAGATCTGAATTATGTTTGTAAACTTTTCAATTAACAAATCTATTTTCGGGCGAATTTATATTTTTCTACACCAATCGGCAAACCGTCGGCTGTCAATCGGAGATCTGTTTACTCGCACTGTTTACTCGCTTCAACTTTTCCCTGACTTGTTTAACCTCTTCTGTTTACCAACAACTACTTCCCAAGATCTGTTAATCTTCTACTGTTTCCCCTCAACCATTTCCCGAGAGATCTGCTTGACAGTCTACTGCTTACCTTCAACTATTTACCGTTATTCGTTAACCTTTCTACGCTTCTTACTGTCAACTATCTCCCGATTAATCTCGTTTACCGCCTACTGCTTTTAGCGTGCGTAAACTATTTACCGAACTCTGTCAACCTTCTACTGTTTACCGTCAACTATCTCCCGAGATCTGTTTACTGTCTACTGCTTTTACCGTAAACTATTTAGTTTTTCTATTGACCGTCAACTATTTTATCGAGATTTCATATCAGTCAACTATTTACCCTCTACTGTTTACCTTCAACTATTTTCCGACATCTTTTACTGTCTACTGTTTACCGTCAACTATTTTTCGAGATCTGTTTACATTCAACTATTTACCAGTATCTGACTACTTTTCTACTCGTGACTTTAATGCATTAGAAAAATGTGATAAATGTAAGCAAAGAATGTTTGAGCTAACTGCCAAATCGATGGTATTGGGATTAGAGCCAAGTTCTCTCCTGGAATTTTCAGAAACGGTGCGCCCCGAGAACACGCGACTTCCAACCGACATTGGGTTTCATACAATTCAGTATTTGCAGGCCAGGTTATCAGCTGAAAGCAGGGGGGAAACAAAGAACTCTCAGTAGAGTCGAATGGGGACCAGACTTAGCGCCATAATAAATACAAGAATGGGAAACCCATGCATTCAAAGGTTTTGGACTGTTTCTTTAGGTCGATTTACTGAACACACTTTATTGATGATTTGTAACGTTTATGGTACGAGGGGGAGTAATATATTGAAAAAGCCGGTCCTTATTCAAAACACTCCCTGCATTTGCCATCGGGAAATAAAGATTTAAAAATAAAATGAGGAAAATGTTCAAACCAAACCAAAACAAAATCTAACCACTCTATTGTTTCTGCTGTTCCGGAAAATATTTGAATAAATATTACT
>JAWDGP010004689.1:0-14898 GCA_033675545.1 Elysia crispata | reverse complement strand
TACCTGTAGTTGCTGTAGTTGTAGTTGTAGTTCTAGTTGTAGTTGTAGCTGTAGCTGTAGTTTTAGTTTTAGTAGTTGTAGTTGTAGTGTCAGTTGTTGTAGTTGAAGTTGTAGTTGTAGTTGAAGTTGTAGTTGTTGGTTGTAGTTGTTGTAGTTGTAGTTGTAGTTGTAGTTGTTGTAGTTGTAGTGTAGTTGTAGTTGTTGTAGTTGTAGTTGTTGTAGTTGTAGTTGTAGTTGTAGTTGTTGTAGTTGTAGTTGTAGTTGTAGTTGTAGTTGTAGTTGTAGTTGTAGTTGTTGTAGTTGTAGTTGTAGTTGTTGTAGTTGTAGTTGTAGTTGTAGTTGTTGTAGTTGTAGTTGTAGTTGTAGTTGTAGTTGTAGTTGTAGTTGTAGTTGTTGTAGTTGTAGTTGTAGTTGTAGTTGTTGTAGTTGTAGTTGTAGTTGTAGTTGTTGTAGTTGTAGTTGTAGTTGTAGTTGTTGTAGTTGTAGTTGTAGTTGTAGTTGTAGTTGTAGTAGTTGTAGATTTTGTTGTAGTTGTTGTAGTTGTAGTTGTAGTTGTTGTAGTTCTAGTTGTAGTTCTAGTTGTAAGTGTTGTAGTTGTAGTAGTATTTGTAGTTGTAGGTGTAGTTGTAGTAGTTGTAGTTGTAGTAGTTGTAGTAGTTGTAATTGTAGTTGTAGTTGTTGTAGTTGTAGTTGTAGTTGTAGTTGTTGTAGTTGTAGTTGTATTTGTAGTTGTAGTTTTAGTTGTTGTTGTAGTTGTAGTTGTAAATGTAGTTGTTGTAGTTGTAGTTGTAGTTGTAGTTTTAGTTGTAGTTCTCGTTGTTTTGGTTGTAGTTGTTGTAGTTGTAGTTGTTGTAGTTGTTGTAGTTGTAGTTGTTGTAGTTGTAGTTGTAGTTGTTGTAGTTGTAGTTGTAGTTGTAGTTGTAGTTGTAGTTGTAGTTGTTGTAGTTGTAGTTGTAGTTGTTGTAGTTGTAGTTGTAGTTGTAGTTGTTGTAAATGTAGTTGTAGTTGTAGTTGTAGTTGTAGTTTTAGTTGTAGTTCTCGTTGTTGTAGTTGTAGTTGTTGTAGTTGTAGTTGTTGTAGTTGTTGTAGTTGTACTTGTTTTAGTTGTTGTAGTTGTAGTTGTTGTAGTTGTTGTAGTTGTTGTTGTAGTTGTAGTTGTAGTTGTATTTGTAGTTGTTGTAGTTGTAGTTGTTGTAGTTGTAGTTGTAGTTGTTGTAGTTGTAGTTGTAGTAGTTGTTCTAGTTGTTTTAGTTGTTGTAGTTGTAGTTCTAGTTGTTGTAGTTTTAGTTGTAGTTGTTGTAGTTGTAGTTGTAGTTGTAGTTGTAGTTGTAGTTGTTGTAGTTGTAGTTGTAGTTGTAGTTAATGTAGTTGTAGTTGTAGTTGTAGTTGTTGTAGTTGTAGTTGTAGTTGTAGTTGTTGTAGTTGTAGTTGTAGTTGTTGTAGTTGTAGTTGTAGTTCTCGTTGTTGTAGTTGTAGTTGTTGTAGTTGTAGTTGTTGTAGTTGTAGTTGTTGTAGTTGTAGTTGTTGTAGTTGTAGTTGTTGTAGTTGTTGTAGTTGTAGTTGTTGTAGTTGTAGTTGTAGTTGTAGTTGTAGTTGTTGTAGTTGTAGTTGTAGTTGTAGTTGTTGTAGTTGTAGTTGTAGTTGTTGTAGTTGTAGTTGTAGTTGTAGTTGTTGTAGTTGTAGTTGAAGTTGTAGTTGTAGTTGTTGTAGTTGTAGTTGTAGTTCTAGTTGTTGAAGTTGTAGTTGTAGTTGTAGTTGTTGTAGTTGTAGTTGTAGTTGTAGTTGTAGTTGTTGTAGTTGTAGTAAGTATAGTTGTTGTAGTTGTAGTTGTAAGTGTAGTTGTAGTTGTAGTTGTGATGTAGATATAGATGTAGATGTAAATGTAGTTCTAGTTTTAGTTGTAGTTGTAGTTGTAGTTGTAGTTGTAGTTGTTGTAGTTGTAGTTGTTGTAGTTGTAGTTGTAGTTGTAGTTGTAGTTGTAGTTGTAGTTGTAGTTGTTGTAGTTGTAGTTGTAGTTGTAGTTGTTGTAGTTGTAGTTCTAGTTTTAGTTGTTGTAGTTGTAGTTGTAGTTGTAGTTGTTGTAGTTGTAGTTGTAGTTGTTGTAGTTGTTGTAGTTGTAGTTGTAGTTGTAGTTGTAGTTGTAGTTGTAGTTGTAGTTGTAGTTGTAGTTGTAGTTGTAGTTGTTGTAGTTGTAGTTGTTGTAGTTGTAGTTGTAGTTGTTGTAGTTGTAGTTGTAGTAGTTGTTGTAGTTGTTGTAGTTGTTGTAGTTGTTGTAGTTGTTGTTGTAGTTGTTGTAGTTGTAGTTGTAGTTGTAGTTGTTGTAGTTGTAGTTGTAGTTGTAGTTGTAGTTGTAGTTGTAGTTGTTGTAGTTGTAGTTGTAGTTGTAGTTAAAGTTGTAGTTGTAATTGTACTTGTAGTTGTTGTAGTTCTCTCAGTTGTAGTTATGAAGTTGTAGTTGTAGTTGTAGTTTTTTGTGAAGTTGTAGATGTTGTGGAAGTTGTAGCTAGTGAAGTTGTAGTTGTTGTAGTTGTAGTTGTAGTGTTAGTTGTAGCTAGAAGTTGTAGTTGTTGTAGTTGTAGTTTGTAGTTATATTTGTTGTACTTTGAGTTGTAGTTGTTGTAGTTGTAGTTGTAGTTGTTGTTGTTGTAGTTGCAGTTGTAGTTATAGAGATGTAGTTGTAGTTGTAGTTGTTGTAGTTGTAGTTGTAGTTTGTAGTTGTTTTAGTTTAAATAGAAGAGCATGCTTGTAGTTATATAGAAATTTTAGTTGTTGTAGTTGTAGTTGTAGTTGAAGTCTTAGTTGTAGTTGTTGTAGTTCTAGTTGTAGTTGTTGTAGTTATAGTTGTAGTTGTAGTTGTTGTAGTTGTAGTTGTAGTTGTAGTTGTAGTTGGTGTAGTTGTAGTTGTAGTAGTTGTAAATTGTAGTTGTAGTTGTTATTGTTGTAGTTGTAGGTTTAGTTGAAGTTGTAGTTGTGGTTGCTGTAGTTGTAGTTGTAGTTGTAAGTCAATTAGTTGTTGATGTAGTAGTTGTAGTTGTAGTAGTTGTTTTTGTAGTTTAAGTTGTTGTAGTTGTAGTTGTAGTTGTAGTTGTAGTTGTGGTAGTTGTTGTTGTAGTTTTAGTTGTAGTTGTAGTTGTTGTAGTTGTAGTTGTTGTAGTTGTTGTAGATGTACTTGTAGTTGTAGTTGATGTAGTTTTAGTTGTAGTTCTAGTTGTAGTTGTTGTAGTTGTAGTTGTAGTATTAGTTGTTGTAGTTGTAGTTGTAGTTGTAGTTGTTGTAGTTGTAGTTGTAGTTGTAGTTGTTGTAGTTGCAGTTGTAGTTGTTGTAGATGTAGTTGTAGTTGTAGTTGTTATAGTTGTAGTTGTAGTTTTAGTTGTAGTTCTCGTTGTTGTAGTTGTAGTTGTTGTAGTTGTAGTTGTTGTAGTTGTAGTTTTTGTAGTTGTTGTAGTTCTAAATGTTGTAGTTGTTGTAGTTGTAGTTGTTGTAGTTGTTGTTGTAGTTGTAGTTGTAGTTGTAGTTGTAGTTGTTGTTGTAGTTGTAGTTGTAGTTGTTGTAGTTGTTGTTGTAGTTCTAGTTGTAGTTGTAGTTGTTGTTGTAGTTGTAGTTGTAGTTGTTGTAGCTGTAGTTGTAGTTGTTGTAGTTGTAGTTGTAGTTTTAGTTGTAGTTCTCGTTGTTGTAGTTGTAGTTGTTGTAGTTGTAATTCTTGTAGTTGTAGTTGTAGTTGTAGTTGTAGTTTTAGTTGTTGTAGTTGTAGTTGTTGTAGTTGTTGTAGTTGTTGTAGTTGTAGTTGTTGTTGTAGTTGTAGTTGTAGTTGTAGTTGTAGTTGTTGTAGTTGTAGTTGTAGTTGTAGTTGTTGTAGTTGTAGTTGTAGTTGTAGTTGTTGTAGTTGTAGTTGTAGTTGTTGTAGTTTTAGTTGTAGTTGTTGTAGTTGTAGTTGTAGTTGTAGTTGTAGTTGTTGTAGTTGTAGTTGTAGTTGTAGTTGTTGTAGTTGTAGTTGTAGTTGTTGTAGTTGTAGTTGTAGTTGTTGTAGTTGTAGTTGTAGTTGTAGTTGTTGTAGTTGTAGTTGTAGTTGTAGTTGTAGTTGTTGTAGTTGTAGTTGTAGTTGTAGTTGTAGTTGTAGTTGTAGTTGTAGTTGTAGTTGTTGTAGTTGTAGTTGTAGTTGTAGTTGTTGTAGTTGTAGTTGTAGTTGTAGTTGTTGTAGTTGTAGTTGTAGTTGTAGTTGTTGTAGTTGTAGTTGTTGTAGTTGTAGTTTTAGTTGTAGTTGTTGTAGTTGTAGTTGTAGTTGTTGTAGTTGTAGTTGTAGTTGTAGTTGTAGTAGTTGTAGTTGTAGTTGTAGTTGTTGTAGTTGTAGTTGTAGTTGTAGTTGTAGTTGTTGTAGTTGTAGTTGTAGTTGTTGTAGTTGTAGTTGTAGTTGTAGTTGTAGTTGTAGTTGTAGTTGTTGTAGTTGTAGTTGTAGTTGTAGTTGTAGTTGTAGTTGTAGTTGTTGTAGTTGTAGTTGTAGTTGTAGTTGTTGTAGTTGTAGTTGTAGTTGTAGTTGTTGTAGTTGTAGTTGTAGTTGTAGTTGTTGTAGTTGTAGTTGTAGTTGTAGTTGTTGTAGTTGTAGTTGTAGTTGTAGTTGTTGTAGTTGTAGTTGTAGTTGTAGTTGTTGTAGTTGTAGTTGTAGTTGTTGTAGTTGTAGTTGTAGTTGTTGTAGTTGTAGTTGTAGTTGTTGTAGTTGTAGTTGTAGTTGTAGTTGTTGTAGTTGTAGTTGTTGTTTTAGTTGTTGTAGTTGTAGTTGTAGTTGTTGTAGTTGTAGTTGTAGTTGTTGTAGTTGTAGTTGTAGTTGTTGTAGTTGTAGTTGTAGTTGTAGTTGTAGTTGTAGTTGTTGTAGTTGTAGTAGTTGTAGTTGTTGTAGTTGTAGTTGTAGTTGTAGTTGTTGTAGTTGTAGTTGTAGTTGTAGTTGTTGTAGTTGTAGTTGTAGTTGTAGTTGTAGTTGTTGTAGTTGTAGTTGTAGTTGTTGTAGTTGTAGTTGTAGTTGTAGTTGTTGTAGTTGTAGTTGTAGTTGTTGTAGTTGTTGTAGTTGTAGTTGTAGTTGTTGTAGTTGTAGTTGTTGTAGTTGTAGTTGTAGTTGTAGTTGTAGTTGTAGTTGTAGTTGTTGTAGTTGTAGTTGTAGTTGTTGTAGTTGTAGTTGTAGTTGTAGTTGTAGTTGTAGTTGTTGTAGTTGTAGTTGTAGTTGTTGTTGTTGTAGTTGTAGTTGTTGTAGTTGTAGTTGTAGTTGTTGTAGTTGTAGTTGTAGTTGTAGTTGTTGTAGTTGTAGTTGTAGTTGTTGTAGTTGTAGTTGTAGTTGTAGTTGTTGTAGTTGTAGTTGTAGTTGTAGTTGTTGTAGTTGTAGTTGTAGTTGTAGTTTTTGTAGTTGTAGTTGTAGTTGTAGTTGTAGTTGTAGTTGTTGTAGTTGTAGTTGTAGTTGTAGTTGTAGTTGTAGTTGTAGTTGTAGTTGTTGTAGTTGTAGTTGTAGTTGTAGTTGTAGTTGTTGTAGTTGTAGTTGTTGTAGTTGTAGTTGTAGTTGTAGTTGTAGTTGTAGTTGTTGTTGTTGTAGTTGTAGTTGTAGTTGTTGTAGTTGTAGTTGTAGTTGTTGTAGTTGTAGTTGTAGTTGTAGTTGTTGTAGTTGTAGTTGTAGTTGTTGTAGTTGTAGTTGTAGTTGTAGTTGTTGTAGTTGTAGTTGTAGTTGTTGTAGTTGTAGTTGTAGTTGTTGTAGTTGTAGTTGTAGTTGTTGTAGTTGTAGTTGTAGTTGTAGTTGTAGTTGTAGTAGAGGTTGAATAGTTAGTTGTAGTTGTAGTTGTAGTTGTAGTTGTTGTAGTTGTAGTTGTAGTTGTTGTAGTTGTAGTTGTAGTTGTAGTTGTTGTAGTTGTAGTTGTAGTTGTAGTTGTTGTAGTTGTAGTTGTAGTTGTAGTTGTTGTAGTTGTAGTTGTAGTTGTAGTTGTAGTTGTAGTTGTTGTAGTTGTAGTTGTAGTTGTTGTAGTTGTAGTTGTTGTTGTAGTTGTAGTTGTTGTAGTTGTAGTTGTAGTTGTAGTAGTTGTAGTTGTAGTTGTAGTTGTTGTAGTTGTAGTTGTAGTTGTAGTTGTTGTAGTTGTAGTTGTTGTAGTTGTAGTTGTTGTAGTTGTAGTTGTAGTTGTTGTAGTTGTAGTTGTAGTTGTTGTAGTTGTAGTTGTAGTTGTAGTTGTTGTAGTTGTAGTTGTAGTTGTAGTTGTTGTAGTTGTAGTTGTAGTTGTAGTTGTAGTTGTTGTAGTTGTAGTTGTAGTTGTTGTAGTTGTAGTTGTAGTTGTAGTTGTTGTAGTTGTAGTTGTAGTTGTAGTTGTTGTAGTTGTAGTTGTAGTTGTTGTAGTTGTAGTTGTAGTTGTAGTTGTTGTAGTTGTAGTTGTAGTTGTAGTTGTTGTAGTTGTAGTTGTAGTTGTAGTTGTTGTAGTTGTAGTTGTAGTTGTAGTTGTTGTTGTTGTAGTTGTAGTTGTAGTTGTTGTAGTTGTAGTTGTAGTTGTAGTTGTTGTAGTTGTAGTTGTAGTTGTAGTTGTAGTTGTTGTAGTTGTAGTTGTAGTTGTTGTAGTTGTAGTAGTTGTTGTTGTAGTTGTAGTTGTTGTAGTTGTAGTTGTAGTTGTAGTTGTAGTTGTTGTAGTTGTAGTTGTAGTTGTAGTTGTAGTTGTAGTTGTAGTTGTAGTTGTTGTAGTTGTAGTTGTAGTTGTAGTTGTAGTTGTTGTAGTTGTAGTTGTAGTTGTTGTTGTTGTAGTTGTAGTTGTAGTTGTTGTAGTTGTAGTTGTAGTTGTAGTTGTTGTAGTTGTAGTTGTAGTTGTTGTAGTTGTAGTTGTAGTTGTAGTTGTTGTTGTTGTAGTTGTAGTTGTAGTTGTTGTAGTTGTAGTTGTAGTTGTAGTTGTAGTTGTTGTAGTTGTAGTTGTAGTTGTTGTAGTTGTAGTTGTAGTTGTAGTTGTAGTTGTAGTTGTAGTTGTTGTAGTTGTTGTAGTTGTAGTTGTAGTTGTAGTTGTTGTAGTTGTAGTTGTAGTTGTAGTTGTTGTAGTTGTAGTTGTTGTAGTTGTAGTTGTTGTAGTTGTAGTTGTAGTTGTAGTTGTTGTAGTTGTAGTTGTAGTTGTAGTTGTTGTAGTTGTAGTTGTAATAGTAGTTGTTGTAGTTGTAGTTGTAGTTGTAGTTGTAGTTGTTAGTTGTAGTTCTAGTTGTAGTTGTAATTGTAGTTGTAGCTGTAGTTGTTGTAGTTGTAGTTGTAGTAGTTGTAGTTGTAGTTGTAGTTGTTGTAGTTGTAGTTGTAGATGTAGGTGTTGTAGTTGTAGTTGTAGTTGTAGTTGTAGTTGTAGTTGTAGTTGTAGTTGTTGTAGTTGAAGTTGTAGTTGTAGTTGTTGTAGTTGTAGTTGTAGTTGTAGTTGTTGTAGTTGTAGTTGTAGTTGTAGTTGTTGTAGTTGTAGTTGTAGTTCTATTTGTAGTTGCAATTGTATTTAAAGTTGTAGTTGTATTTGTAGTAGTTATAGTTGTGGTAGTTGTTGTTATAGCTGTAGTTGTAGTTGTAGTCGTAGTTGTAGTTGTAGTTGAGATTGTAGTTGTTGTAGTTGTTGTAGTTGTAGTTGTAGTTGTAGTTGTAGTTGTAGTTGTAGTTGTTGTAGTTGTAGTTGTAGTTGTAGTTGTTGTAGTTGTAGTTGTAGTAGTTGTAGTTGTTGTAGTTGTAGTTGTAGTTGTAGTTGTAGTTGTTGTAGTTGTAGTTGTAGTTGTAGTTGTTGTTGTAGTTGTAGTTGTAGTTGTTGTAGTTGTAGTTGTAGTTGTAGTTGTTGTAGTTGTAGTTGTAGTTGTAGTTGTTGTAGTTGTAGTTGTAGTTGTAGTTGTTGTAGTTGTAGTTGTAGTTGTTGTAGTTGTAGTTGTAGTTGTAGTTGTTGTAGTTGTAGTTGTAGTTGTAGTTGTTGTAGTTGTAGTTGTAGTTGTAGTTGTAGTTGTTGTAGTTGTAGTTGTTGTAGTTGTTGTAGTTGTAGTTGTAGTTGTAGTTGTAGTTGTAGTTGTAGTTGTAGTTGTTGTAGTTGTAGTTGTAGTTGTAGTTGTTGTAGTTGTAGTTGTAGTTGTAGTTGTTGTAGTTGTTGTAGTTGTAGTTGTAGTTGTTGTAGTTGTAGTTGTAGTTGTAGTTGTAGTTGTAGTTGTAGTTGTAGTTGTAGTTGTAGTTGTAGTTGTAGTTGTAGTTGTTGTAGTTGTAGTTGTAGTTGTAGTTGTTGTAGTTGTAGTTGTAGTTGTAGTTGTTGTAGTTGTAGTTGTAGTTTGTAGTTGTAGTTGTAGTTGTAGTTGTAGTTGTAGTTGTAGTTGTAGTTGTAGTAGTTGTAGTTGTAGTTGTAGTTGTAGTTGTAGTTGTAGTTGTTGTAGTTGTTGTAGTTGTAGTTGTTGTAGTTGTAGTTGTAGTTGTTGTAGTTGTTGTAGTTGTAGTTGTAGTTGTTGTAGTTGTAGTTGTAGTTGTTGTAGTTGTAGTTGTAGTTGTAGTTGTAGTTGTTGTAGTTGTAGTTGTAGTTGTAGTTGTTGTAGTTGTAGTTGTAGTTGTTGTAGTTGTAGTTGTAGTTGTAGTTGTTGTAGTTGTAGTTGTAGTTGTAGTTGTTGTAGTTGTAGTTGTAGTTGTAGTTGTAGTAGTTGTAGTTGTAGTTGTAGTTGTAGTTGTTGTAGTTGTAGTTGTTGTAGTTGTAGTTGTAGTTGTAGTTGTTGTAGTTGTAGTTGTAGTTGTAGTTGTTGTAGTTGTAGTTGTAGTTGTAGTTGTTGTAGTTGTAGTTGTAGTTGTAGTTGTAGTTGTAGTTGTAGTTGTAGTTTTGTAGTTGTAGTTGTAGTTGTAGTTGTTGTAGTTGTAGTTGTAGTTGTAGTTGTTGTAGTTGTAGTTGTAGTTGTAGTTGTTGTAGTTGTAGTTGTAGTTGTTGTAGTTGTAGTTGTAGTTGTAGTTGTAGTTGTAGTTGTTGTAGTTGTTGTAGTTGTAGTTGTAGTTGTTGTAGTTGTAGTTGTAGTTGTAGTTGTAGTTGTAGTTGTAGTTGTTGTAGTTGTAGTTGTAGTTGTTGTAGTTGTAGTTGTAGTTGTTGTAGTTGTAGTTGTTGTAGTTGTAGTTGTAGTTGTAGTTGTTGTAGTTGTAGTTGTAGTTGTAGTTGTAGTTGTTGTAGTTGTAGTTGTAGTTGTAGTTGTTGTAGTTGTAGTTGTAGTTGTAGTTGTAGTTGTTGTAGTTGTAGTTGTAGTTGTAGTTGTTGTAGTTGTAGTTGTAGTTGTTGTAGTTGTAGTTGTAGTTGTAGTTGTTGTAGTTGTAGTTGTAGTTGTAGTTGTTGTAGTTGTAGTTGTTGTAGTTGTAGTTGTAGTTGTAGTTGTTGTAGTTGTAGTTGTAGTTGTAGTTGTTGTAGTTGTAGTTGTAGTTGTTGTAGTTGTAGTTGTAGTTGTAGTTGTTGTAGTTGTAGTTGTAGTTGTAGTTGTTGTAGTTGTAGTTGTAGTTGTAGTTGTTGTAGTTGTAGTTGTAGTTGTAGTTGTTGTAGTTGTAGTTGTAGTTGTAGTTGTTGTAGTTGTAGTTGTAGTTGTTGTAGTTGTAGTTGTAGTTGTAGTTGTTGTAGTTGTAGTTGTAGTTGCCGTTAGTGTAGTTGTAGTTGTAGTTGTAGTTGTAGTTGTTGTAGTTGTAGTTGTAG
Source organism: Elysia crispata (assembly GCA_033675545.1). Classification (NCBI taxonomy): domain Eukaryota; kingdom Metazoa; phylum Mollusca; class Gastropoda; family Plakobranchidae; genus Elysia; species Elysia crispata. The sequence goes on along the minus strand of JAWDGP010004689.1, from coordinate 5,248 downwards.
TTGTTGTAGTTGTAGTTGTAGTTGTTGTAGTTGTAGTTGTTGTAGTTGTAGTTGTAGTTTTAGTAGTTGTAGTTGTAGTTGTAGTTGTAGTTGTTGTAGTTGTAGTTGTAGTTGTAGTTGTTGTAGTTGTAGTTGTAGTTGTTGTAGTTGTAGTTTTAGTTGTAGTTGTAGTTGTAGTTGTTGTAGTTGTAGTTGTAGTTGTTGTTGTAGTTGTAGTTGTAGTTGTAGTTGTTGTAGTTGTAGTTGTAGTTGTAGTTGTAGTTGTAGTTGTTGTAGTTGTAGTTGTAGTTGTTGTAGTTGTAGTTGTAGTTGTAGTTGTAGTTGTAGTTGTAGTTGTAGTTGTTGTAGTTGTAGTTGTAGTTGTAGTTGTTGTAGTTGTAGTTGTAGTTGTAGTTGTTGTAGTTGTAGTTGTAGTTGTAGTTGTTGTAGTTGTAGTTGTAGTTGTTGTAGTTGTAGTTGTAGTTGTTGTAGTTGTAGTTGTAGTTGTAGTTGTAGTTGTTGTAGTTGTAGTTGTAGTTGTAGTTGTTGTAGTTGTAGTTGTAGTTGTAGTTGTTGTAGTTGTAGTTGTAGTTGTAGTTGTTGTAGTTGTAGTTGTAGTTGTTGTTGTTGTAGTTGTAGTTGTAGTTGTTGTAGTTGTAGTTGTAGTTGTTGTTGTTTGTAGTTGTAGTTGTAGTTGTAGTTGTTGTAGTTGTAGTTGTAGTTGTAGTTGTTGTAGTTGTAGTTGTAGTTGTAGTTGTTGTAGTTGTAGTTGTAGTTGTAGTTGTAGTTGTAGTTGTAGTTGTAGTTGTTGTAGTTGTAGTTGTAGTTGTAGTTGTTGTAGTTGTAGTTGTAGTTGTTGTTGTAGTTGTAGTTGTAGTTGTAGTTGTTGTAGTTGTAGTTGTAGTTGTTGTAGTTGTAGTTGTAGTTGTTGTAGTTGTTGTAGTTGTAGTTGTAGTTGTAGTTGTTGTAGTTGTAGTTGTAGTTGTAGTTGTTGTAGTTGTAGTTGTAGTTGTAGTTGTTGTAGTTGTAGTTGTAGTTGTTGTAGTTGTAGTTGTAGTTGTTGTTGTTGTAGTTGTAGTTGTAGTTGTAGTTGTTGTAGTTGTAGTTGTAGTTGTAGTTGTTGTAGTTGTAGTTGTAGTTGTTGTAGTTGTAGTTGTAGTTGTAGTTGTTGTAGTTGTAGTTGTAGTTGTAGTTGTTGTAGTTGTAGTTGTAGTTGTTGTAGTTGTAGTTGTAGTTGTTGTAGTTGTAGTTGTAGTTGTAGTTGTTGTAGTTGTAGTTGTAGTTGTAGTTGTTGTAGTTGTAGTTGTAGTTGTAGTTGTTGTAGTTGTAGTTGTAGTTTCTGTAGTTGTAGTTGTAGTTGTAGTTGTTGTAATTGTAGTTGTAGTTTTAGTTGTAGTAGTTGTAGGTGTTGTAGTTGTAGGAGTTGTAGTTGTTGTAGTTGTAGTTGTAGTTGTAGTTGTAGTTGTAGTTGTAGTTGTAGTTGTAGTTGTAGTTGTTGTAGTTGTAGTTGTAGTTGTTGTAGTTGTAGTTGTAGTTGTAGTTGTAGTTGTAGTTGTAGTTGTTGTAGTTGTAGTTGTAGTTGTAGTTGTAGTTGTTGTAGTTGTAGTTGTAGTTGTAGTTGTAGTTGTAGTTGTTGTAGTTGTAGTTGTAGTTGTAGTTGTAGTTGTTGTAGTTGTAGTTGTAGTTGTAGTTGTTGTTGTTGTAGTTGTAGTTGTTGTAGTTGTTGTAGTTGTAGTTGTAGTTGTTGTAGTTGTAGTTGTAGTTGTTGTAGTTGTAGTTGTAGTTGTAGTTGTTGTAGTTGTAGTTGTAGTTGTAGTTGTTGTAGTTGTAGTTGTAGTTGTAGTTGTTGTAGTTGTAGTTGTAGTTGTTGTAGTTGTAGTTGTAGTTGTTGTAGTTGTAGTTGTAGTTGTAGTTGTAGTTGTTGTAGTTGTAGTTGTAGTTGTTGTAGTTGTAGTTGTAGTTGTTGTAGTTGTTGTAGTTGTAGTTGTTGTAGTTGTAGTTGTAGTTGTTGTAGTTGTAGTTGTAGTTGTTGTAGTTGTAGTTGTAGTTGTAGTTGTAGTTGTTGTAGTTGTAGTTGTAGTTGTAGTTGTTGTAGTTGTAGTTGTAGTTGTAGTTGTTGTAGTTGTTGTAGTTGTAGTTGTAGTTGTAGTTGTTGTAGTTGTAGTTGTAGTTGTTGTAGTTGTAGTTGTAGTTGTAGTTGTTGTAGTTGTAGTTGTAGTTGTAGTTGTAGTTGTAGTTGTTGTAGTTGTAGTTGTAGTTGTAGTTGTTGTAGTTGTAGTTGTAGTTGTAGTTGTAGTTGTAGTTGTAGTTGTAGTTGTAGTTGTCGTTGTTGTAGTTGTAGTTGTAGTTGTAGTTGTTGTAGTTGTAGTTGTAGTTGTTGTAGTTGTATATTTCGTTGTTGTAGTTGTAGTTGTACTTGCAGTTGTAGTTGTTGTAGTTAAGTTGTAGTTGTAGTTGTTGTAGTTGTAGTTGTAGTTGTAGTTGTTGTAGTTGTAGTTGTAGTTGTAGTTGTTGTAGTTGTAGTTGTAGTTGTTGTAGTTGTAGTTGTAGTTGTAGTTGTAGTTGTTGTAGTTGTAGTTGTAGTTGTAGTTGTTGTAGTTGTAGTTGTAGTTGTAGTTGTAGTTGTAGTTGTAGTTGTAGTTGTTGTAGTTGTAGTTGTAGTTGTTGTAGTTGTAGTTGTAGTTGTAGTTGTTGTAGTTGTTGTAGTTGTAGTTGTAGTTGTTGTTGTAGTTGTAGTTGTAGTTGTTGTAGTTGTAGTTGTAGTTGTTGTTGTAGTTGTAGTTGTAGTTGTAGTTGTAGTTGTAGTTGTAGTTGTAGTTGTTGTAGTTGTAGTTGTAGTTGTTGTAGTTGTAGTTGTAGTTGTAGTTGTAGTTGTAGTTGTATTTGTAGTTGTTGTAGTTGTAGTTGTAGTTGTAGTTGTAGTTGTTGTAGTTGTAGTTGTAGTTGTTGTAGTTGTAGTTGAAGTTTAAGTAGTTGTAGTTGTAGTTGTAGTTGTTGTAGTTGTAGTTGTAGTTGTTGTAGTTGTAGTTGTAGTTGTAGTTGTTGTAGTTGTAGTTGTAGTTGTAGTTGTTGTAGTTGTAGTTGTAGTTGTTGTAGTTGTAGTTGTAGTTGTAGTTGTTGTAGTTGTAGTTGTAGTTGTAGTTGTAGTTGTAGTTGTAGTTGTTGTAGTTGTAGTTGTAGTTGTAGTTGTAGTTGTTGTAGTTGTAGTTGTAGTTGTAGTTGTTGTAGTTGTAGTTGTAGTTGTTGTAGTTGTAGTTGTAGTTGTTGTAGTTGTAGTTGTTGTTGTAGTTGTAGTTGTAGTTGTAGTTGTTGTAGTTGTAGTTGTAGTTGTTGTAGTTGTAGTTGTAGTTGTAGTTGTAGTTGTTGTAGTTGTAGTTGTAGTTGTAGTTGTTGTAGTTGTAGTTGTAGTTGTTGTAGTTGTAGTTGTAGTTGTAGTTGTAGTTGTTTTAGTTGTTGTAGTTGTAGTTGGTGTAGTTGTTGTAGTTGTAGTTGTTGTAGGTGTTTTAGTTGTAGTTGTAGTTATAGTTGTTGTAGTTGTAGTTGTAGTTGTAGTTGTTGTAGTTGTAGTTGTAGTTGTAGTTGTTGTAGTTGTAGTTGTTTGTAGTTGTAGTTGTAGTTGTTGTAGTTGTAGTTGTAGTTGTAGTTGTTGTAGTTGTAGTTGTAGTTGTAGTTGTTGTAGTTGTAGTTGTTGTAGTTGTAGTTGTAGTTGTTGTAGTTGTAGTTGTAGTTGTAGTTGTTGTAGTTGTAGTTGTAGTTGTAGTTGTTGTAGTTGTAGTTGTAGTTGTAGTTGTTGTAGTTGTAGTTGTAGTTGTAGTTGTTGTAGTTGTAGTTGTAGTTGTTGTAGTTGTAGTTGTAGTTGTTGTAGTTGTAGTTGTAGTTGTAGTTGTTGTAGTTGTAGTTGTAGTTGTAGTTGTAGTTGTTGTAGTTGTAGTTGTAGTTGTAGTTGTAGTTGTTGTAGTTGTAGTTGTAGTTGTAGTTGTTGTAGTTGTAGTTGTAGTTGTAGTTGTTGTAGTTGTAGTTGTAGTTGTAGTTGTTGTAGTTGTAGTTGTAGTTGTAGTTGTTGTAGTTGTAGTTGTAGTTGTTGTAGTTGTAGTTGTAGTTGTAGTTGTTGTAGTTGTAGTTGTAGTTGTTGTAGTTGTAGTAGTTGTAGTTGTAGTAGTTGTAGTTGTAGTTGTTGTAGTTGTAGTTGTAGTTGTAGTTGTTGTAGTTGTAGTTGTAGTTGTAGTTGTTGTAGTTGTAGTTGTAGTTGTAGTTGTTGTAGTTGTAGTTGTAGTTGTAGTTGTTGTAGTTGTAGTTGTAGTTGTTGTAGTTGTAGTTGTAGTTGTTGTAGTTGTAGTTGTAGTTGTAGTTGTTGTAGTTGTAGTTGTAGTTGTTGTAGTTGTTGTTGTAGTTGTAGTTGTAGTTGTTGTAGTTGTAGTTGTAGTTGTAGTTGTAGTTGTTGTAGTTGTAGTTGTAGTTGTAGTTGTAGTTGTTGTAGTTGTAGTTGTAGTTGTTGTTGTAGTTGTAGTTGTAGTTGTAGTTGTTGTAGTTGTAGTTGTAGTTGTAGTTGTTGTAGTTGTAGTTGTAGTTGTTGTTGTTGTAGTTGTAGTTGTAGTTGTAGTTGTTGTAGTTGTAGTTGTAGTTGTAGTTGTTGTAGTTGTAGTTGTAGTTGTTGTAGTTGTAGTTGTAGTTGTAGTTGTTGTAGTTGTAGTTGTAGTTGTAGTTGTTGTAGTTGTAGTTGTAGTTGTTGTAGTTGTAGTTGTAGTTGTATTTGTTGTAGTTGTTGTTGTAGTTGTAGTTGTAGTTGTTGTAGTTGTAGTTGTAGTTGTAGTTGTAGTTGTTGTAGTTGTAGTTGTAGTTGTAGTTGTTGTAGTTGTTGTAGTTGTAGTTGTTGTTGTTGTAGTTGTTGTTGTTGTAGTTGTAGTTGTACTTATAGTTGTTGTAGTTGTAGTTGTAGTTGTTGTAGTTGTAGTTATTGCAGTTGTACTTTTAATTGTAGTTGTAGTTGTAGTTTTTGTGGTTGTAGTTGTAGTTGTTGTAGTTGTAGTTGTAGTTGTAGTTGTTGTAGTTTTAGATGTAGTTGTAGTTGTTGTAGTTGTAGTTGTAGTTGTAGTTGTTGTAGTTGTTGTAGTTGTAGTTGTAGTTGTTGTAGTTGTAGTTATAGTTGTTGTAGTTGTAGTTGTTGTAGTTGTAGTTGCAGTTGTTGTAGTTGTAGTTGTAGTTGTAGTTGTTGTAGTTGTAGTTGTAGTTGTAGTTGTTGTAGTTGTAGTTGTAGTTATACTTGCACTTG
>JAWDGP010004688.1:0-11062 GCA_033675545.1 Elysia crispata | reverse complement strand
TCTCAACTTTATTAAATGAGTATCAAACTTGTGTATTTATGCATTAGGCCATGTTTTCTTATCAATCAGTTGGGGCAAACTATTAAAAGGTTCGAAATCTTTAGCAAAAGAAAATATTTATTGAAATATTTCAATATTTTAGCATTTTCTCCATCCACAGTGGTGCAAAAATCCGCAGGGGAATATGTTTAAAAGAAAAAGTGAGGAGGCTTTTAGTTAACTGCCACGGCATGGCGGCGCCGCCTTTCCTGCGCCTATATGGCGAGATTACACACAAAATTTGGCAAAAGTAAAGAAAATCAGAATGTTCTAGCACAAGTCATAAAGAAGAATGATAGAGAAAAGAAAAAAAATTGTAGCATGACCACGGGCCTCACGCACGGCTTGCTTCTTCGGACGTTTTGAAAAAGATCTGTTTGAAGGTTTTAAGCGTTTTTTCAGCTTTGGTTTGCCGATTTAATGTCGAATAACAGCTTTAATAAGCTTTTTCGCAACAATTGGGTTCTCTCTAGTAACGTTTATTATGGCTGAAAAAAATTCAACAAAAGATCGCACTACTGGCTTCTACTATATAGATTTGAATTTCGGTGAAATTGATATGCGAAAAGCTTTAAAAAAAAAAAAAAGCTTCTCTTACGTTATTCGATGTAGCATGAAATAATCTAACTTTACAAAAAATTAACAACTGATTGCTCGGAATTTAAGGATTGATTGTGTGGCAAAATTTGTGAGTCACCATTTCTTTATAACTTCGATCTAATTGATATGTCCTCGCAAATATATCTGACGCGGTTAAAAATTGTTTAAGCAAAGGCGCTACAAGAGCAATGACTAAATCTAGATTAGTAAATTCTCTTCAGAGCAGATGTTTTCATTAAAAGAACAAAATCCAGATAAAGCGAAATGCACGATATCTTAGATTTTTCTTACGGTCCTACAAAAGCATCTCAGCTCGAGGGTAACTGGCAGGCCAGAACTTCTTTGAGTATTTATTGATTCCAGAAAAAACAACATCAGCGAGAAAAAAATATCTGTATAACTGGGAATATTCTTAAAGAAAAGCACATCGATTTGTTAACGATATATATATTTGTATATTTGTATATATATTTATATACATACCTATAATATAAATTAGGTAAAGATAGATAAGATGTCGACATGAGTAAATAGATAGATCTATGGATAAATATATTTGGTGTTGTCTGCTTCCTTACTTGTTTCCCCGAGCTTGCATTAAAACTGGCAAACTGAAATACACTTGGTTGGTCCTTCAAAGTCCTTTGGTTATTTTGACCCACAATCCCCGTCGTTTTTTATTTTCGGTTTCAATATCGCCCCACACCTCTTAATATATAAGCTTGATTTGCTGCAATAGGTGCCGGCATTTCTTGTTTCGAATTTGTATTCATCGATCTCATATGAAATTCCAAGAATAAGAATACGCGCAATGAACTTGTAGATACATAAAATAAAAATTTGTGCCATTTACTATTTTTCCATATATTTACCAGTTGAATCACTATTAAGAGGATAAATTAATCTTTGTTTTATACTCAATATGAGTAAGGAACTGCATCAGAAACTTTCTATAAGGCTGGATCTACTAGATTTGGTAAATAAGACTAGAAATTAAAAGCAGAGGAAGTAGTGTAAACTAGACTATAAAAAAATAACTTAAAGTATCCTGCTTAGAGATGAACTTAAAAAGATTTTTAAACAATTTTTAGAACTCATCGCAAATTACTAAATGCTTAAAAAATCTATTTTTTTTTAATTTGGTAAAAAGCATTTTTTCAAAGGCGTAAGTAATTACTAGCATTGCGTAATGCAAAGGATAGTTAAAAGTATATATTATTATTATTAACAACAACAACAACAACAACAGCAACTACAAACAACAACAAAAAATAACAATAACAACAACAACAACGACAACAATTTTAACTACCCAACAACAACAACAACAACAACCACAACAACAACAACAATAATAACAATTATAATAATAATAATAAATAAAAATAATAATAATAATAATAATAATAATAAATAGAATAATAATAATAATAATAATAATAATAATAACAATAATAATAATAATAATAATGATGATTATTATTGCGATGATGATGATGATGATGATAAATAATAATAATAATAATAATAATACCAATAATAATAATAATAATAATAATAATAATAATAATAATAATAATAAGAAGGAAGAAGAAGAAGAAGAAGAAAGAAGAAGAAGAAGAAGAACAAGAAGAACAAGGAACAAGAAAAAAGAAAAAAGACCAAGAAACAAGAAGCAAGAACAAGAAGAACAAGAACAAGAAGAACAAGAACAAGAACAGAAATATTTCAAAATTAGAAGTAATAGTTGGAGCAAAGTAGCAAAAGTAAAAGAAGTAGTAGTGAAAAGTAGTAGTAGTAGTAGTAGTTAGTAGTGGAAGTAGTAGTGATGGCAATGAAGGCTAGTAGTAGTAGTAGTAGTGCAGTAGTAGTAGCCTTTAGTAGTTTCAGTGGTTTTTAATGAAGGTTTTAGTAGTGAAGTGGTAGAAAAGTAGTAGTAGTAGTAGTGTTAGTAGTAAGTAGTAAGTAGTAAGCTAGAAAGTAGTAGTAAGTAGTAGTAGTAACTTAAAAGTAGCGCAGATATATTATAAAACAGTAAATAGTAGTAGTAGTAGTAATAGTAGTAGTAGTAGTAGCAGTAGTAGTAGCAGTAGTAGTAGCAAGTAGTAGTAATGCTTAGCAATGTAGTAATAACCAAGTAGTAGTAGTAAAGTAGCAACAGTAGTAGTAGTAGTAGTAGTGCAGTAAAGTAGTAGTAGTAGTAGTAGTAGTAAAGTAGTAGTAAGTAGTAGTAGTAATGCCACAATGGAAACATCTAAAATCAATTTGAATCAACAAAAAAAAAAAAAGAAAATGCAATTATATTATAATAGTATAATTTCATCGCTTAAAAAATAACTTTGCTGCACACATGATGTTTGCGATTATAAGTTGTTTGAGAAATAATCCCATCTGACCGAAAATCCTGGAAATGCCAAAGCAACTATCGATGTCTGCGCAGATAAAGGGAGAACTTTATATTTTGCGCGCTAATCTTTAGGAACTAGAAGACTCGTAACAAAAACGCCGATTTATGCCAAGTCAGCCGGCAGGAAGGGAAAAGACAAGCCTTTGTATAAAAGTCAAAAAAGTCAAAGGAGACTTAAAGTATCAAAAGTAAAAAATTCTAAATAAACAGCGTCGCTCTTGTAAGTAAATAGTAATATATTAATCTCTGGCATGGTGCATAGTAACTATCTCTCCATGATCCCTGAAAATCACTTAAAGATGCAGGACGAGAGGATTTGTCTGTCTGCAGGAAAAAGTTAAAAACCGAACTAAAACCATTAACGTGGAAGTCTACAAAGGGTGTGGAAGGAAAAGACATTAAGTTAGAAAGGATACCGTCTCTATTCTTGGGAAAATGCTTATTTTTAGACTTCTACTTCTGTTGTTATTTTTTGTTATTATAGACACGTTATAATCACCATCTCGTATATCTTTATCTGTTGGCTGTTTCCTCCTTTTACACCCCCCCCCTTTCACTCCTCCTTCTCTTCCTTCTCGTTAAACTTTGATCCAGTGTCCGTATCTTCTCTCCTACATAAAAAATATTGTCATATTGTCCGCTTCAAAAGAAGATGGGAGAATCATATTTCGATAACATTTTTTCATGAGGCTAATGTATCAAAGAGTAAGATTTAATTCATGTTTTACCTGAAAAAAGAAAAACTGGAAACCATCAAAAACCTATTACATTCGAAGTTTGATGGCCCATTAGTACTTGAGAGCATTCGCATTCGCAGAAAAATAGATCTGTACGCAAAGACGGCGAAGGTTCTTTGTAACCCTCTAGAAACCTATCATCAAATTATCTTCGACTTATGAATTAGCAACACCAATGAAAACCCCAACATTTTTACCGCTTTTTACCCGACCGATAAGATCATAAAAAGAAAAAGCGAGAGATGCGATGCTAGTATTTTTTTGACGGCTAGAAATTAAAAATCTTCAGGATATCTAAAAATCGTGTTTGAATGCGTGGCCAGAGCGACGCCAACAATGTCGCTGCCAAGGTAAAGGATATACACGATTTTTTTTCTGACAGACAGCTACACACTCTAAAATAAGCAATATTTTTCTTATTCTCGTGAAGTTACGATTTATTTATAGACAAGCGTTAAAAACTTCTAAAAATCTTATTACAAAGTTCGAATAACGAGTTCCATAGCAGCAGTTCAGGCTCTTTTGCCACCTTTTTTGCATGTTAACTAACAGCACCTCATATTGAGTTTTTGCGAAGAATTCTTCAATAGATTAGGGAAGTACAGAATTAGTTCCTTATTCCAGTACTTAATCGCTTATCATAATGAAAAGGCGTTGCCGCACTTTGTCCAAGGAGTGGCGTGACCGAGAAGGTGGAGGGTGCTAGAGGAGGAGGAAATAGGAGGGCGGATAAACGCTTTCTGCCACTTTTTTTCTTTGATAACTCGCCAGTTTTTTATAGTTGCATCAAGTCTCACCGAATTTTTGTCTTTATCTGGATTAATTAAAAAAAGATAGAAGCGTGCGATGTCACATCTGGTTCTGATTAATCAGAAAAAAATATACACACTTTCTTAACAATTTATAAGGAAAAAAAACAGATAAATAAATCGGAAGGAACGAAAGAATATTTTAAATCAAATGAAGAAAGGAATACAAAAAACTAAAGACAAAACAATTATTAATTAAAACAAATAGATCCTTTTTGAAAACTTTCAAAAAATCTCGCTCTTATGTACCAACCCAAACGTTGGCAATTTTATGCTTAGCTTAAAAGAATCCGTTTACAGAGAAGAAGACCGAACAGAATTTTTCACTGTATCATTTATCCAAAAATCTATGAAGAGGAAGACCGAGCAGCAGATTTTATACTTTCTACATCATTATAAAAAAGTTTATGTAGATGAAGACCGAGCAGATTTCATACCTGATCATTATCAAAATTTATGGAGAGGAAGACCGAACAGATTTCATACCAGATCAATATAAAAATTTATGTAGATGAAGACCGAGCAGATTTCATACCTGATCATTATCAAAATTTATAGAGAGGAAGACCGAGCAGATTTTATACCAGATCATTATCAAAGTTTATGGAGAGGAAGACCGAACAGATTTCATACTGGATCATTATCAAAATTTATGGAGAGGAAGACCGAGCAGATTTCATACTGGATCATTATCAAAGATTTTGGAGCAAAAGACTCGTTGTAGAGTGTTGAAATTTCGCCACTCTTCAAGTCATTTCTTAGTAATTAAAGATGCAAGTTTTCGGAAAAATTCAACGAAAGTTAGACGCTTGTTGGCACGTTTACTAAAACCAGAGCAAAAGATCGTTTTTGTTTGTTTCTGTGTTTGTTTCTTCTTTTTTTTTTTTTAACTAAAGCTGCATCATTGAGTCGTTTGAATATCACTCGTTTATCAAGTATTTACTCTCGCAAGGAAAATCTCCCAATATACTTGGAAGTTTATAGAGACAAATGTCCTCGATGTAAAACTAGTATATTCGGAAAGAAAATTCAAATCTATTTTAATGTCCGTTCAAATTAAATGTCGCAGTGGAGCTTTGCGAATAGTTGTGAAACACCTTTAAAAAAAAAAAGATATATGTAGAGTGCAGCTTTAAAATGTACAAAACGGAACAAAATACAAAAACAAGTACAACAAACAACACAAGGATATTAACATAATATGAAATGCAAACTATAAAAATATAATAAAAAGATTATATTTAGAAAGACCTACAAAAAAATTAATAATGTGAAAGTATACACAGAAAAAAAACAAAACATAACAGATACGTAAAGAAAATAATCAGAGAAAAAGAAAACAAAAAAGACAAAAAAACCCAACAACAAACAATTACTTAAATAGGGGTTAAAAACAATATTTATAAAATTGACTTAACAAGTATTTACAAAATAATGAATAAATAAATAAATAAATGATACTCCAAAAAGATAAGTATGCTAATTAGATAAGAATTTAATGAAAACATACTGTGAAAGAGAATGACAGTTAGAGAATTGGAGTGCAAGAGAAAGAGAAAGATAAACAGAGAAAGAGGGAGAGAGAGAGAGAGAGAGAGAGAGAGAGAGAGAGAGAGAGAAAGAGAGAGGAGGGAGCTTGGGGAGAAAATAAAAATCTAGACCAATAGCTTAAAGGAAATCTCTAGACCAAATTTCCTGAAAAAAATATTTACATTAATATAATATTTTATTACAATAGGTAAGAATATGTAATCCAGAAAGTATAATATATTTAAAAGACATCTGATCCCGTGCCCAATCAAGCTTGGAAACAATGGTTAGCTTCGCACTTCCGCAAACTCAATGTCCGTGATGGATGAAGATTGTGGAGTCCCCACTTTTTGTTGTAACTGAAGATAATGCTACCATATTGAAGAAACTAATTCTGCAAGATCGACGGACAACTGTCAAAAAATACTTTTTCTAGTGATACTGGAATCTATGTAGGGTCAATGAAACTTCTTGTCCTTGACGATTCCATGAGCAATATTTTTTGACAAGTGAGCTAAAGAAGCAGAGTGTTGAGTCCTACAAAACACTCTTTACAATGAACATGTTTCCTTAAAAACAAGGTGGCTATGGTGGAAACATGGATTTATCGTTTTGATCCAGAACAAAAAATATATTGCACGCGTTTGAAAACCTCTTCTACTCCTTTATCAAAGAACGGAAGGGTGACACCATCAAGTACAAATGTCTTGAGTTCGGGTTTTTTTTAGAATGTGAATGTATAGTTATGGCTGAATACCTGGTTATAATGGACACAGGAGTCTACTAATCGCGTTTGCTGGTAAAATTATGGTCTGAATTCATGTGAAAAGGCATGGAAAACTTAGTTATGAGATTATTCTACTGGATTACAATTCCCGTGCGTGTTGGGCAAAACAAGCAGATCAGACGGCAGAGCAGTGCGGCTTTGAAATCCTGCAACCTCACCAGACTGAACCACCTCAGACTTTTTTCTGCTTACTAACCTAAAATAAGATTACTCAAATGACGCCGTTTTCATGACAACGAAGACGCTTTTGAAGTTTTGAAGATAGATAGGAGCCCATTCTGGTTTTTTTCACTCTCATGAATTTTTGAAGGTCAAAGAAAGGTGGTAGAAATGTGAAACTCTGCGTTGTCATTATGTAGAGAAAAAATTTTCGTGCCAAATTAAAATTTTCTATCTTTATTACTTCTCATCTAGACCAAAGACTTCTTCAACCCTAATCTTAATTTCCAACACATAAATTACAATCAATTTATACAAAAACATTTTGTGTGATTCTTGACAATTTTCTCTTTAGTTCTGCTATTCCTACACATATAACATATCATCAATTCATACAAAACATATCGTATGATTCTTGACAAGTTTCCTTTTAATTTGGTAAAATTGTTTACTCTCACATGTTTTTTTAATGAAAGAACAAAATGTTCTATAATCAATAACCTTTCATACTTTCGAAAATATTCTTTTGTGAAGTCTTCGATTTCCACGCTTATATATTAAAAAAAATCAACATTTTTTCTTGTAATTGCGACAGGTCAAAGACGTTTTTCCTGTTCCAATATTTATATAATCATAAATTTTTTGATCCATCGTTAACAAACATTAATGCGTGACAGATTTATATTTGAAGTTAATAGATATTTAAATGGCTTAGATTCCATCGACCTCCACTTTTTGTAAACGAAGCACAAACCGCCAACGTCAACAAACATTTAACCCTTAACGCCGCCTCAAGCTGAGAACCAAGATGAGAGTCCTCGTGGCAATCTGTTTGGCTCTGGTGATCATCGCCGTTGGAGAAGTTTACGGAGGTAAATAAACTAGTTCTTAGCTCACCTACTCATTCTGTTTTCTCTTGCCCCTTATTCTTCTCCTGCTTCTCACCGTCCTCTCCTTATCATCCGATCTCCTTGTCATTCAATTCTCCTCCTACTTTATATACTTTCTATCTCTCCCGTAATTGTTGAGCCATCAGCCTTCCATTTTCTCCCTTTTTACTTAACTTTGCCTCCTTCCGAGCGTTCTTCATCTCCTTAATTCCTGGTTCTGTTCTTTAAATTACCCTGGTTGATCACTCTCCAATCCCGTCTGTTTGTTCTGCTCACGTGCTTCCCCCTTTCTCGTAGTGTTACTCGTGTTTTTCCTTCTTCGCGATTTCCCAAATTCTCTGCCTTGCTCATCTTTCTTTTTTCCCAGTTTTCATTTCTCTATATTTATTATTCTCACTTTTTCCTTTTATCCCTTTAATGTTCTTACACTAACTTCTTTCCCTCCTCCTCCTCCTCCTCCTCCTCCTCCTCCTTCTTCTTCTTCTTCTTCTTCTTCTTCTTCTTCTTCTTCTTCTTCTTCTTCTTCTTCTTCTTCTTCTTCTTCTTCTTCTTCTTCTTCTTCTTCTTCTTCTTCTTCTTCTTCTTCTTCTTCTTCTTCTTCTTCTTCTTTTCTCTTCTTTTTCTTACATCTAGAATTAGAGACTACTTCTTTTCTATAGATTTTACGCACATTAGTTGTAAATATTGTTTTAAACTTTAATTTGAAATATTAATTTTAATTTCTATTCGGATAGACTGTATCAAAAACAAGTGCTTAAATCATAAGCAAAAAAAGTATGTGCGGCATCATGGTGTATACTGCTGTGATGGTGGAAGGATTCTTATGGTAAAGTGGATACCTGTTATTCACATTCGCCTGAGATATTGGAGTAGGAGAATTGTATGTCGGTGCTTGGCGGCTGGATAGGTGAGATCTGTTGTTTAGTTTTATGATCTAAGAACAAATCAGAGCATAAATTTCGTAAAGAGAAAGAAAAAAAAAAACGAGTATTGCCCTTTCGAGGGCCTCAAAGTCTTTCCCAAACGCAGGCAATGTTTTATAATATGTTAACTAAGTAGTTTTAAAAATGGTTATGGACTATTGTAATGCCAAGACGCTAATTCTCATTTTGTAGGCATGCGAATTCAGATACAAAGATGAAAGAATATTTCTCTGCCACATAAAAGCAAAAAAAAATATAATAATATAAGAATATGTATTAGATAAAGTTAGCTGGCCGCTTCCGGTTATTCGTAGAATGAGTAGACAGAGTTTAATTATGTCACATTATACTTCCAGAGATCACATCTCTTATAACTCTGCTGAAGAATACTTTGCAACTAATCTTTGACCAAAAAGACGTGTTCTTTGATATTAATTTTGTCGAATTCCTGTTAAGTACACGGAGAACATCACACAGGCCTTTTCGATAAGCACCAGCGAGTTCAATATTATAAAAAAATTAGCTAATTTTGTAAAACCCAAATCTGTCTATCATAGTTCACAAATGTTCATATAATTTGGGTTTAAATAAGTGCGAATTTTATGTGTATTCCAGCTGAGCAGAACTTTAGGCGCTTATATGTGGGGTCAGCAATAGATCGTGGGAAAGTTCAGTGTTAAATGAAAAAAAAAAAAAAAAAAAAAAAAAAAAAAAAAAAAAAAAAAAAAAAAAAAAAAAAAAAAAAAAAAAAAAAAAAAAAAAAAAAAAAAAAAAAACAAAAACAAAAAAAAAAAAAAAAAAAAAAAAAAAAAAAAAAAAAAAAAAAAAAAAAAAAAAAAAAAAAAAAAAAAAAAAAAAAAGTAATTCTCAACTTTATTAAATGAGTATCAAACTTGTGTATTTATGCATTATGTGTTTTTCTTATCAGTCAGTTGAACCAAACAATAAAAGGTTCAAATCTTTAGCAAAAGAAAATATTTATTGAAATATTTCAATGTTGTATTTTCTCATCCACAGTGGTGCAAAATCCATGAGGAATGTGTTTAAAGAAAGAAAGGTGAGACTTTTGGTTAACTATACAGAAGGATTTTTTTTTTTTTTTTTTTGTAGCAAAAAATAAAAATAGAATGTTCTGCAAGTCATAAGGAAGAATGATAGAGAAAAAAAAAATTGTAGCATGACCACAGGCCTCACTACGGACTTCTTCGGACGTTTGAAAAGATCATTTAGAAGGTTTAAGCGTTTTTCATCTGGTTCTCTGTTAATGTCGAATAAAGCTTTAATAAACTTTTTCATAAGCAATTGGGTTCTCTGTCAACGTTTAATATGGCTGAAAAAATTCAACTAAGATCGCACTACTAGCTTCTACTATATAGATTGAATTTCGGTGAAATGATATACAAAAAAACTTTAAAAAAAAAAAAAAGCTTCTCTTACGTTATTCGATGTAGCATGAAATAATCTAACTACAAAAAAATTAACAACTGATTGCTCGATTACGGATTGATTGTGGCAAAATTTGTGAGTCACTACATTTTTTATAACTTCGATCTGGGCGTGATATGTCGCAAATATATCTGACGCGGTTAAAAATTGTTTAAACAAAGGCGACACAAGAGCAATGACTAAATCTAGATTAGTCTTTTCTTTCAGAGCAGATAATTTCATTCAAAGAACAAAATCCAGATAAAGCGTCTCTTATTTACTAGATTTTTCTTAGGGTCCTACAAAAGCATCTCAGCCTCGAGAAGGGTAACTGGCCGGCCAAGAACTTCTTTGAGTATTTATTGATTCCAGAAAAACAACATCAGCAGAAAAAATATCTGTATAACTAGAATATTCTTAAAGAAAAGCACATCGATTTGTTAATGATATATATATATTTGTATATTTGTATATATATTTATATACATACCTATAAATATAGATAGGTAGATAGATAGATCGACAGATAAGTAAATAGATAGATCTGCGGATAAATATATAGGGTTTGTCTGCTTCGCCCCCTTTGTTCCCCAGGCTTGGGCACGTAAAACTGAAACTGAAATACGCAGTTGGTCCTTCAAAGTCCTTTGGTTATTTTGACCCACAATCCCCGTCGTTTTTTTATTTCTTTTCGGTTTCAATATCGCCCCTCTTAGCTATATAGTTTTTTTGATTTGCTGCAATAGGTGCCAGCAT
>JAWDGP010004687.1:15000-27084 GCA_033675545.1 Elysia crispata | reverse complement strand
TGACGATTCGTATTTCTAACAGGATACATGTACTTTCTTTTGGACTTTGAGTGTCGGAGAAGTTTGGGTTTAAATCGATCAAGTTTATTTCAGAATATAATTTATAAAAATAAAATAGCAGCATAGTTTATAATATCATATTTGCAGATTTGGTGATGGGGGTGATCTGTTAGGCTCCGTTTGTCTAGGGGTTTGAAAATATATACAGCCAATCACACGACTCGTCCGTAGAAAACAAGCCCGAAGTTCGCAAGTAAAAATTGCAAACTGTTTAATCCAACATAAGAGCTTGACTGTACAATATCTGTAGGTTGACTCAATAATCACTCACTATAGGTAGACTTAACAATCACTCACTGTAGACTTGATGTTGACTCACTGTAGACTCGATGATGTTGACTGACTAAATATAATTTCGATTCTTATTTATACAAAATCTCGTCGAATCATCTTGAAAAGGAATTGCATAAATCGTAAGAGAATATTCTTGGTACAAGTCATAAGCGATTAGCAACCAATCAAAACAAAGGTAAACAAGGGGTGACGAGATCATTACTATGCTAGAACTAAGTCGGAGATTCCAGAAGAATCTTGACCATACAAGTGCGGGCTGTGTTCAATAAACAAACTAAGTTCTTAGGCTTGAAATACAAACATTATGCAACTAAATAAGATAATGTACATAGATCTAGCCGATCCGCTACCCAAAAGTTACGCACCAAAAAAGGAAATGAATAGATCAACTTATAGTACAATGCGTTACAAATATTAACCAGCTCGATTTGAAACAGAGGATATATCACAATACAGGAAAGTTCATTCCAATTATGAGTTAAACAGTTTTCTTTTTTCAGTGACGCTCTATATTGTCTCTCCACAGATGTGTAATATGGAGACGTTTCTTTGCTGGTATCTGTGTATGTATATTTATGCAATTGCATATCCACAGAAGAAACAAATAATTTTCCAGATGTAGAGGATCAACCAGGGACTTTATTCGAGCTACCTGTGAGCTGATGGAAATATTGTAATTTTGATAATATCGAGTATACTTTATAAAGACAATTTGAGTCACAAAATATTTAGAATCAGAGTCTATGTTTAGGTGCTTGTTTAGACTGGTCAAAAAGCAACGTTTTTCTCTATGGGAGCTGCCAAGCAGACTTAAGGCTAGTAGTAGAACAAGTACAAGACCAGAATATTCTGTTCCTGCAGCCTCAGTGTGAACAGCTTAAATGTGGCGTCATAAAACTTCCGGGCATATAGCCATGTCATAACGGATATAGCCTTCCCATTCTGTGTTGTTTCTGTTTGCTATTATCGTCCTCTAAGTCTTGAAGTCACCAGATCCCTTGCGGTTACCTCCCCTCAGTGTATACTTGATCAACGGAGATTAATTGATAGTGGTTTTGGCATCTTTTTTCGTTTTCCGGCGTTTCTACAGGTAAGGATGATGCCGTGGTTTGGGTGTTGAGATAATTCCAGGGTCTGTTATTTATCCGCCATAAAAGCCTCATACAGAAGGAAGGAAAGACAGATGAAACTGGGAAGAGGTTGGCAAAACTAAGGAGGAGTTACTACAGAAAAGGCAAGAAGAGTGACAAAAGAAGTGAAAAGGTCCGAGAAAAAGAAATATTTGGAAAAGAAGGAATAAAACGAGGTTGAGAAGAGAACAAGAAAGAAATACATAAATTCCAAACACAGATCAAATACATGTTATACAACTGGCCGTAGATCTCGGTGAATGGTGGAAAATAGAATACTTATGATCTTAATACAAACCTTGATGTTTTAAGGCTTAAATTGAAATCTATCTTCTACATAGGTTCTTTCTTGCTTTAGCATAACTACTTCAGGGTTTTCCCTCAGTCCTTGCTTGCTTTAACATAACGACTTGAAAGCTTCTCCCTCAGTTGTTGAATGATAACGATTTGACTAACATCTCACTTCAGGTTTCCCTCAGTAATTTTCTGGTTTTGAACACCATCAACTACTTCAGGTTTTCCTCCAGCTAACTTGCTTGTTTTGCCACGATTACAATGGACCTCCAGTGAAAGCCTTCAAGTTCTTTCTCTGTTTCATCCATACACCACTTCAGGTTTTTCCCTCAAAGCCCTTGTTTGCTTAATTATAACGACTTCAGGGTTTCCCTCGGCTCTTCTTGCATTAACATAACGACTTCAGGGTTTTCCCTCTAGTTCTTGCTGCATTAGCTCTTAACTTCGAGTTTCCCCTCAGTTCTTGCTTGCTTTAACATAACGACTTCAGGGTTTTCTCCTCAGTTCTTGCTTGCTTTAACATAACGACTTCAGGGTTCTTTCCACTCAGTTCCTTGCTTCTGAAGCTTTTTAACATAACGACTTCAGGGTTTTCCCCGTCAGTTCTTCTTCTTGCTTTTTTTGCTTTATCATAACGACTTTAGGAGTTTCCCTCAATTCTTGCTTGCTTTAACATGACTTCAGGGTTTTCTCTCAGTTCTTGCTTGCTTTAACATAACGACTTCAGGGTTTTCCCTCTCAGTGTCTTGCTTGCTTTAACATAACGACTTCAGGGTTTTCCCCGTCTTTTCCTTGCTTATCACAACGACTTAGTGTTTTCCCTCAGTCCTTGCTTGCATTAACATAACGACTTCAGGGTTTTCCCTCCAGTCCTTGCTTGCATGGTTTTTCTCCTCAGTTCTGCTTGCTTTAACATAACGACTTCAGGTTTTTCCCTCCAGTTCTTCCTTGCTTTAACATAACGACTTCAGGGTTTTCCTCAGTCACTTGCTTGCTTGCTTTAACATAACGACTTCAGGTTTTTCCCTCAGTTCCTTCCTTGCTTGCATTAACATAACGACTTCAGGTTTTTTCCCTCAGTTCTTCCTTGCTTTGAACATAACGACTTCCAGGGTTTTCCCTCAGTCCTTGCTTGCTTTAACATAACGACTTCAGGCTTCTTCCTTCAGTTCTTCCTTCTTTATGACAATCGATTTCCAGGTTTTTCCCTCAGTTCTTCCCTTTCTTGCTTTAACATAACGACTTCAGGCTTTTCCCTCAGTTCTTCCTTGCTTTATCATAACGACTTCAGGGTTTTCCCTCAATTCTTGCTTGCTTTAACATAACGCACTTCAGGGTTTTCCTCAGTTCTCGCTTTTGTTTTTAACATAACGACTTCAGGTTTTTCCCTCAGTTTCTTGCTTGCTTTAACATAAGAACTTCAGGGTTTTCCCTCAGTTCTTGCTTGCTTTATCATAACGACTTCAGGGTTTTCCCTCAGTTCTTGCTTGCTTTATCATAACGACTTCAGGGTTTTCCCTCAGTTCTTGTTTGCTTTGTCATAACGACTTCAGGGTTTTCCCTCAGTTTCCTACAACCGTAAGCGAAGCGTCAGGTGGCTCTATTGATAGCGCGTTGAACTGTTAATACAGAGATACCTCGATGATATCTCGACGTGTGCTATCGGCATTAAATCGGATTTGATTTAGCCAAGCCTATCCTTGATTTACGGTATTTATCACTGTAGAGTTTGCAACCCCCCCCCCCCACACACACACACACAAAATAACCGCAGGAAAAAGTATTATAGACTTCAAATTCGTTGTAAAACTTTCTGGGGTGGATAGACCGGGGCTGCGTTGAGAGGCCAACAGTAACTATGGAGAAATATCATAAATATGTTGATTAATCTAAATTCGAGTTGATAAAATCTCTTAATGTATCGTAATATTGCTCCACCGTCCATTGCTTATGAATTAAACTGTGTGCAATTTTGTGGCTTTTTTTTTATTTTTCCCCTTTGGTCCTGGAAGATCCACGCGTGCCCCTGTGTATAAAGCCTTGTACCATAGAGACCTGGAGCTGTTTGACCGCGACCTCAAACCTTAAACTTAGCGCCGCATAGGCTGCTTGTCTCCCCAACAGTTTCGCTGTTGAAGAACAAGAAAATTCATAGAGGGGACAAACAGTTTTTTTTTTAACTTAAAACAGCATTTGAATGTTTATATAATAGTATAAAATGTATTGGTTCTTGTAAATTCTACTTTTGATGTTTCGGTGACAATGTGTGGCTTGTTAAACTTTAGAGAATTCACACTTTGTTGAGGACAACCTGTTGTCGAGCTGTCCAGATCAACGAGCTCGCGAGGTTTAAACCTCTGAGCCTCAAAGCTGTTGATATTGTGCGAGATGATCCCGGTTATGGGTGACAAGTCAATTAAGAGAACATCAAATACATGGACACATTCGCCAAGGGATTAGAGGCCAAAATAAGACAGAAAAATGCAAGGGAACTAAGTCGTTCAAAAATGTTATATTTAGTGTTGTTCTAGGTTTATCTCCCTTAAATAGTGTGTGTGTGTGTGTGGGAGGTGTGTGGGTGTGGGTGAGGGGGGGATGAAAAGCTGTGGGGGGTGTCTTTTTTTTTTCTTTGTATTGGTGTACAGCTCTCTATAGAATTTTTGTTGTTGGTTTTTTTTTTTATTTGTTTTGCTTTTTTTCTGTAATGTAATGCTTCCTAAAATGCTTTAGGCTCCTAATTCCCACTAAAAGTACAAAAAAGAAAAAAAAATGCGGCCACAACTTTTCAATATTTTACTTTACTTTTACTTGCATTCAAATCTTTCAACCTCCCCATCCCATTATCTTGCTCCAAATTTATCAATTGAATCATTTCCAAAAATGACGACTGCACATATTAATAAAAACACGGAGACGAGAAGTTATAAAAAAAAAATCATCAGTTTATTTTTAGGAGTTAGAATTGATAGCGACTATATTGTCTCCCTTATAATGTGACATTAGGACGTCCCTAAGAACAAGCATGATGTTAGAACATGATTTGGTTCTCTAGAGATTCTCCGGTTTCTTCCTCCTGATGTTTTTTTTTCTTTTTCGTTTTTTTTTTAAAGTAAAATGTAAAAAATAAAATTTTGATAAAGAAAGAAGAACACCCTGCAAAAAGACAGGTGAAAAGAGCGATAGAACATTATGCAAAAGAGATAGAAAGACAGAGAGATGGGTGGAGAGTGAGGGAACAGTGTGTGTGTGTGAGAGAGAGAGATAGAGAGAGAGAGAGAGAGAGAGAGAGAGAGAGAGAGAGTGGGGGTGGGGGAGGGGAAAGGGGGAGTAGTAACTGAATACAAAGAAAAGGGATCAACTGGACTAAACTAAAATGAGTGTACATGTAAGCTTCCTCTCAAGTGTGCGGGCCTGTGTTTGTGCGTGTGTGTGTGTGTGTGTGCAGATTTGTGAATCTAGTTCCTTGGTTTACGGGCCATTATAATGTAGAAATTCCAGGTCACAAGGAAGTCATTACCTGCCTCTGATTTCTCCAGCGCTTCTGTCAATCTGTAAAACATAAATAAAATACGGGGATAAAGGGGACTAAACATCAGATAAAAATAGAGGGGGGGGGGGGGGACTTTCTAGGGCCGTGGGGAAGGAGGAAAGGGGGAGGGGGTGAAACACAGTATAAAAAAAATCGATTACTAAATTGAAACGAAAGAAAATGTGAACACATATATGGTAAGAAATTTAAGAAACCATACAAGGGAAGCAATATCGACAAATAGATGGATAAGGATAGAGAGACGAAGGAAGAATCTAGCGCCATAGAAAATGAAGAATGTGAAGATAAGCAAGACAAAAAAAAAAAAAAAGAAACTGGATTACGCCATACTGTACCCGTCAGGCCCATTAGTGTTCACTAGTTGAGGCCCTCACATCACCTACACCGTCGGGTTTTGAAACATCAATGAAAATTCTTATAACAGTTCTTGTATCTAGGTACAATGTTGGAGACTCTCTTTAGCTTGAAAAACATAAAACAAGTGAGAAACAAGCTAGACATGTTTAGCGTTAGAAACTGATAGAAGAAAGAAGTTTTATTATCACTAATAACGCGAGATTATGTTACTGAAAATGTTTAAGCTGGTTTGAACTTTTATCATGGCCCAGCCCACCACCAACGGCGGTG
This sequence comes from Elysia crispata, assembly GCA_033675545.1. Classification (NCBI taxonomy): domain Eukaryota; kingdom Metazoa; phylum Mollusca; class Gastropoda; family Plakobranchidae; genus Elysia; species Elysia crispata. The sequence goes on along the minus strand of JAWDGP010004687.1, from coordinate 21,129 downwards.
TCAAGTGTTAACTTACAGAGAGGCTATGTCGCCTAACATATCTTCGCCAGGGTGGGCTAGTTTGTGTGCTCTGATGGGCCAAGTTGATTTCATGAAATCTACATACTGCTGTACTGTGCACCTTCTAGATAGTTTTAGCTCATCAGTTCTGTAAGGAGAATAGAAAAATAAAAAAACAACCAAAGTTGGCAATAAGGAGCAGAAAGAGTGTTAAAGTGCCTAACAACTTTAACTTAATGAGTAACCTGCCAGGGCTAAATTACTTGAGCCTGTTTGCGAATAATCCAGAATATATTTACGACTAGGACGATTTTTTATACATGAAGAGTTGCTGTTAAGAGATCAACAAAGCTGGCTTGTTAATCAAGGTTTCTTCTATCAGGAGAAGCTTTGTTTAGGCAGTGTAAAATATTAAATGTTGGTTTTGTTACTTTTTTTTAGGTTAAGCAAAAGTGAGAGAGACCCAAAGAGAGAGAGACAGAGAGTAAGAGAGAGAGACTCAGAGAGGGAGAGAGAGAGACAGAGACAGAGAGAGACAGAGAGTAAGAGAGACAGACTCAGAGAGGGAGAGAGACAGACAGACAGACAGACAGAGAGGGGGGAGGAGAGAAAATTGTGACTATCAGACCTGGTTTGGTCAGGGTAGGGCAGGTTTCGGGTGTGTAAATTGTGCAGCGCTTGGATGCAGTCGCGCGGGTAGACGGGGATCAGTTTCATCCAGATCTGGGGAAGATGAAGCAAGAGTTCACACACCATTTCATATAACTGTTCTAATAAGAAGGTTGATAGAACGATTATGTCCTCCCTTCCCCAGATTTGAGAGAAAAAAATATTAGTTGTTAAGCAATCTGACCTAGCCGATGCTAATATAAGCCATTGTTCCTAATAACAAGACAGTTTGATACAAAGATTATGTCCTCCCTTCCCCAGATCTGATAACAAGAATATTAGTTGTTAAGCAATCTGACCTAGCCGATGCTAATATAAGCCATTGTTTCTTATAACAAGACAGTTTGATACAAAGATTATGTCCTCCCTTCCCCAGATCTGATAACAAGAATATTAGTTGTTAAGCAATCTGACCTAGACGATGCTAATATAAGCTATTGTTTCTTATCACAAGACAGTTTGATACAAAGATTATGTCCTCCCTTCCCCAGATTTGATAACAAGAATATTAGTTGTTAAGCAATCTGACCTAGCCGATACTAATATAAGCCATTGTTTCTTATCACAAGACAGTTTGAAACAAAGATTATGTCCTCCCTTCCCCAGATTTGATAACAAGAATATTAGTTGTTAAGCAATCTGACCTGGCCGATACTAATATAAGCCATTGTTTCTTATCACAAGACAGTTTGATACACAGATTATGTCTTCCCTTCCCCAGATCTGATAAAAAAGACAATATTAGTTGTTAAGCAATCTGACCTAGCCGATGCTAATATAAGCCATTGTTTCTTATCACAAGACAATTTGATACAAAGATTATGTCCTCCCTTCCCCAGATTTGATAACAAGAATATTAGTTGTTAAGCAATCTGACCTAGTCGATGCTAATATAAGCCATTGTTTCTTATCACAAGACAGTTTGATACAAAGATTATGTCCTCCCTTCCCCAGATTTGATAACAAGAATATTAGTTGTTAAGCAATCTGACCTAGTCGATGCTAATATAAGCCATTGTTTCTTATCACAAGACAGTTTAATACAAAGATTATGTCCTCCCTTCCCTCAGATTTGATAAAAAAAAGAATATTAGTTGTTAAGCAATCTGACCTAGCCGAAGCTAATATAAGCCATTGTTTCTTATCACAAGACAGTTTGATACAAAGATTATGTCCTCCCTTCCCCAGATTTGAGAACAAGAATATTAGTTGTATAAATATCCGACCAGGTCGATGTTAATCCAAGCTATTAGTTTTGCTTTTTCTAATAATAAAGGTTGATGTCAGCTTATGTTCCGTTAGATCATACGACATTGTCAACCCCAACCCAAGCGAGGAAAAGCAAAAAGAAAATTAAAGAAAAATATGAACGGAAATGATCTGGATACAAGGCGATTTGAAGCCAAAATAGAATAGGATGGAAGACATACCTGGCAAGGCTGATCAAGCATATACCCTGAATAAGGCAAAAATAAACAGTGAACTTTTCCCAAGATTCTCATAGAAAGAATTAAAACCAGAGCTCAGTGGTCAGTAGTTAGCAGAAAACGAGATTTTTTTTCCACTTTTAAATTTGAGTGCTAAGTTAAACTACACCTTGCGAGATGGTGGCATCTGTGAGGTTTACTTAACGTGGCCACCAAGGTGAAATTGTTCGTTACACAAACATGTCCATATTTATCTTTAGCGGCGCCTTTTTTTTTTTTTTTTTTTTTGAGAAATGAGAGAACTAAGACTCTTCTATTGAGCGTTTAAAAAGAGCAGTACAGGATTAATACATTTGCCATATTGGCGTCTAGAGACTTGACAGGCCAAAATATTAAATCGTATTTAAGTTTCTTTTTGGCAGCCCACCTTCTGGATACAGGCCTGGACTTCCGGTACGTCTGCTGTGGAAAGGTCATAACCAAAGATGGCGATGGTCCCACCAGGCTTCAGGGCCCGGTCTGCCTCGGCGAATGTTCTAGATGGAAACGTCAGGAAGTTGGACAGGAAAAAAATATCATTTTCATCATTTTCGTGGTTTGGTTTCATTCTCATTAACCCATGGGAATTGATATAAATTTTAACCATTTCTAGAATTGTCTTGGGAGACTTGCTGATATACTGATAAACGAAACTAGGTCGACCCAAGTGTGGCTCGTGGTTAGTTGGACACAGAGGGTTAAAAATCTCAATCTACAGCTTGTTGGTTTGTGTTTGTTAATGTTTAGCAAACTGAGGATTACGACTTTTTTTTATTTTATTGTCACAGGGAGTAAATATAAAAAAACAGAAAGGGGTTGTAACACAATAAAGAGGAAAATAAGTAATTAATAAAACTGGTCTTGGTCTTTCTTTAAACTCTAACATTTTTTTACCCAACAAAATTTTTATAAAATGTGAATAGTAGAATAAATCTAATCAGTTATATCACTGTGATTATCATTTTCGTCATACACAGTGCAGTGGAAACTTTATTTAAAGAAACCTAGTTTTACAACATCAACAGTCGTAAGTAGACTTAAAACACTATTTAATGATAATTTTGGCATCATTAAATGTCGAAAAAAAATACCAGTTGTATTACTTGGCTCTTTTCATAATGTTCCACCTATCTTTTTGTTTTCTGGCTTTAACACGCTTAATTTTAATAGTGCTTTAGTATACTCGTACGATTGTTTGCTCCAAGGTGCACTTTCGATAACCTTCAGAATTTTTTTTTTTTTATTTTATTTTAGCAATACGTTGTCTGACGGGAATTTGTTTGCCACACGTGATCGTGACTTACTCTTCTTGTGGTAGCCAATGAAAAGATTGGCCTGAGCAGAAGAGGTCTGCAGTTGCGGAAGTGATGAACTGTAGGTTGTGAGCGCAGGCGACCTTGAACTCACAGTTGGGAATGTTGCGTGGAGCACACGCTATCTGGGTCTCACTGATATCAACCCCTATAATCTGGTTCACAAAAAATCTTGGTATTGTAAAAAAAAAAAAAAAAAAACACACACAAAAATTGTTTAGTTTAGTTTTCGGGAATAAATATCTGAGAAATAGTTAATCACGAATCATGAGTTCATCGATTTGGAAAGATTAAAAAAAAAAGTATCGTATCGTAAAATATTGGGAGAGGCTACGAGACTTTCAGTAAGGATTCTTAGAGCTAGAATTTCACGAAGTGCTCATCAGTGGTTAGGATAAGGCTTTCAAGTGAAAATGACTGAAAAAGCTTCAATTGGTGGGATTAGAACCATCGATTTATAGATGCTTCGGCACCCATCGCCTTGCCACTCAAAGAGAACATAGCTTATATCAATATGCCACTACGCTCCCTCTAGATCTAAATTTGAGTCTACGAGATCGTGAGGTTAAATAGAGCTATAACTCTGCAATGCGAGGACGATGGAGGACAAGATACCACGATCTATAGATCTAGTAGCCCACAACAAAGCTGTGAGAGACTAAGATCGCCACATAAAGAACAGTTAATGGGATTTTAAAATACGAGCTGCTTAAGGGCATCTGCGGGTAAATATCGATAATTTTCACCTCTCACATAAATGGTCTCTTTGCCTTCTCTAATTATTCAAGAATAAAGAAACATAATCAAAATGGCTTGAAAGCAGTTATAAATTTATCTTATTTCACATTTTTGGACATTACCTCGCACCCCAAAATGTGTTCATTTTATGGTTGACACTCCATTTGACCACAATAAACAACTTAGTAACTAGGCCTACGCTTCTACTAACTATATCGAGTTATATATCGTTGTAATCGTCAAGATCGGAACTCTTCATCTAAATATGAATGAAATTCATTGGTTTTTACCGGTAAACCCTATAATACTATTTGTAGACCCTGTTTTCTTTGGATCACTATCATATATGGAGTGATGACGTTTAGGGTCATGACTGTGCTGGGTTCATATGCCATATATGATGCTCTGACCTTTGGGTCAGTTTGTTCTCGCAAAATGATTGGCTGAATCATTGAATTTCCGGTGGTAACCAGTGTAAACAACTTATCAGCTGAGAACTTGAAAGTATAATACACGCGTTCTTTTTTGTGCGATTGAAATCCATATTTCTAGATAAGATATACTTTGATAATTGTTTCATAATGCCACGCAAAAAGATGACAAAGAGAGTTTTACATATCGCTAAAGCGAGAGAGTCAAAAAAAAAAAGAAAGGGTGAGGAACTTATTGAATCGATGAATGAGTTGGATCAAAATGTAGATCTAGAGTTACCAGTAGATGATTCAGACGATCAGGATAGAGTTGTAGATCTAGATTTAGGTCAAGACAATGGTAGATCTCAACCAACTATAATTACATCCACGCCGAGAAGAAATAGATCTAGATCTAGATCTAGACCCATAGACTTAGGAGAGCATGCTCAGCCCTCCACATCCAGAGCTAGATCTAGTTCCAATAATAGTGTCAATGAAAATGTAAGTGACCCTGACAATGAATCGGGTGATGATGAAGGGGGTGAAATTGAGGTGGATATTACTTTGCCAAGATTGCAAGAAGTTCCTGATCTGGCCACAAATGAATCTCTGACTAGATCTGAGAAGAAAATGATTATGTATATGGAAGAAGGTCATATAGAATTTAGTAATAGAAGAATGCTTGCAGATTTATCTCAAGTGGTTAGCCTTATAGCCAGCTTCCCTTGCCCCCAGTGTTTAGGAAATGGAACTTTGAATACGATTGTAAAGGAAGCTAGGGGACTTGCTGTTCAGTTAGCAGTAGAATGTATAGAGTGCAATGAGACAGAAAGACCTGGTGGAGTTCAGAAACAGAAACAGCAGGACCAAAGTATGGCGCAGGGATGTTTTGAGAGGTACCAGCTCAGTTTTGTTGTTGTTATGAAAACACTAAAGCATAAGTGAAATATATTTCTTGCATTTGTTGTTTTTTTTAGTTGGAATTGGAGTTAGAAACATTTTTTTTTGAGAATTTCCCCAACTTCAGTAAATTTTCTCCTTGATTTAGCCTTCGTCAATCTTTATCGGCCGTTTTCTCAAAACGTATATTTTGGATACATAAATGCCTATAACTTTTTTGTTTTTCATTTGATTCAGCTCAAATTTGAGGTGTAGAAAGCTTATTACTAAATAAAACTTTGTATAGAAGGATATTTCTCTAAGTTTGTTTTGTCATGAAATATTGAGGTATCATTTTGTTATTTTCCAATATTTCTACAATCGCTAACTTATACAACACCACAAAATCTGCTATATTTGACCAATCTACTAATCCTTCTATACAAACATGTATAATAATGTCAGGTTTATGTACAGCAAGTTTCAGGTAATTTGGTTCATAAACAAAAAAGCCTTAGGGAAAAAACTAAATATTGTTGAAAAATCCAAGATGGCCGCCAGATTATTCAATTTTTTTGTAAAAAAATTTTTTTACATTTTTTTTCATCTAATAGTGACCTAACAAACATATCTAAGGGGTTAAACTAAGAT
>JAWDGP010004687.1:0-10000 GCA_033675545.1 Elysia crispata | reverse complement strand
GATATCACCTGTCGGAGATAAAGACACAGGTAAAAACTAGGGTTAAAATTAAGAAGGAATAATAGGAGGTGAGGAATTCTTCAAGGGGGAACCTAAGATCAAGTAAATTATGGCTCTTGGTTGAATACGAAAATGCTAACGAAGTGGGGGTTCTTTTTTAATCACCTCCTGGCCCACAAAGAAAGATATACATTTTTGTAGAAAGAAAGGTGTTTTAGGTTAAAGAGTAATCTATAGAGGCTGTTATACATTCAGTTTTGTAGTACCTTAGAAGACATTCTAAAAAACAGAATATGGCAATTTTCATATAAAATCTTAAAATGGACTGAAGTTTTGAAAAACTGCTCTTCAAGAGGGGGGAAACTTTGATCACGTGATGGGTTGTGCATGCAAGTATGATTTTTTTTCCCCAGTTCCACGACTGTGCAATCCATCTAAGTCTTTTTCCACTTATCAAAACAAAGTTCCAAACAGAAGCTGGCAATAATAATGTAAAAATAATCAAATCTGCAAGTCACGTGACCAGCTGGGATTGTAATGAATCACTATGGCTATACGGGTAGCGAAAATAGTCGTGACGTCACGTCCCCTTGGCAACTTATACTTTGCGGTTCTACACAGTCTATAACTCATCGACCCTCAGCAACAGATTGAGGCAAAAGGATTCACATATTTCTTGATTTATCGAGATATTGCTCTGAATAGATGTCACGTGAGGCGGATCAGGGGCCATACGCCAGGGCTTTTATCGTTCGTAGAATATTTCAAACCACACGCGATACCACAATTTTACCCTCTATTACCTTCTAAAAAAATTGATTGAAAAAAAAAGGATCCAAAGAGAGGTAGGAGGAAACATATTTTCCTGTGACAACTAAGTCACCACTAAACACATATCAACAGCAATACAAAAGTCCAAAGTCATGAATAAAATATCGAAACGGGTAATTTTTGTACAGCTAGCCACATTCATCTATTTCCAAATAAAACCTGGGCAACTATTGCATATCAATCTGGAAGATTTTTGTTCTTAGGGTTGTTTGATGTGCAAACACGATGTTTCTATATGTATGCTTCTATATCTCAAGTTACTATAATAATATGACTATTAGGATAGGAGGAGGGGGAGGGGGAAAGATTATTCATTTCTATCTTTTTTTAATTTCTCCTTTTCTACTTCCCAAGGGTACCGCAACCCATTTAGTTCATCTGGGTACCACCATCGATCTATCTGGTTACCAGCATCGATATATCTGGTAACCACCATCGATCTATCTGGTTACCAGCATCGATATATCAGGTTACCGCCATAGATCTATCTGGTTACCAGCATCGATCTATCTGGTTACCAGCATCGATCTATCTGGTTACCAGCATCGATCTATCTGGTTACCACCATCGATCTATCTGGTTACCACCATCGATCTATCTGGTTACCAGCATCGATCTATCTGGTTACCGCCATCGATCTATCTGGTTACCAGCATCGATCTATCTGGTTACCAGCATCGATCTATCTGGTTACCAGCATCGATATATCAGGTTACGAATGATACATATGTTTACTACCTATCTATCTGGTTACCACTCTCGATCTATCGAATTACCGCCATCGATCTATCTGGTTACCGCCATCGATATATCGGGTTACTACCATCGATTTATCGGGTTACAACCATCGATTTATTTAATGAACCGAAATAAGATATTACGAACCACTTTCACCTGCTTTAATTCTTTTCTAATTACTGTTGTTCTTGTTTTAATTTTTTGCTCAAAACAGGCTTTACGTTTGAAAATTACAAGTTGATCACTTGATGTGACCCATCCATCTCAATGCATATTTCGACTGTTCTCTCCTCTTACCATAAATCCTGTAACATCAGCTATGGATTCAAAAGCTTCATCATTTCACCCATCATGAGCTGGGTTTTTTTTTTTTTTTCATTTGGCGTGTAAAAATCTTTCATTTCCTACGAAATGAAGTCGTTATTTTTTTCCCTTCAGCCACTATGTTTTTTTGACGAAGCAGGAACAAGCTCTATTAAAGTTAGCGACTGGTCTGAGAGACCAGGAATAAAGACAAAACAAAACAAAACAAAACACAATAGTGCAGAGTTTCTGGTTGCTTTCTCCTTTGAGACATGGCAGTGAAATCTTAAAGAATTCTGGGAAATGGGCAATATCTCTCTCTCTCTCTCTCTCTCTCTCTCTCTCTCTCTCTCTCTCTCTCTCTCTCTCTCTCTCTCTCTCTCTCTCTCTCTCTCTCTCTTTCTCTCTCTCTCTCTTTCTTTGCCTTCGAGGCATTTCAGAGTGTCGGTTTTCCACCGCTCTTGGGATTCAATTATTCGGAAGGCTCTTTGATCATACGCGATGGAGCGGTGGTATGCGCTCCTCGAAAACAAAACAAAAAAATACAGCGAAACCAAAAGGCGAGAAAATTAGAGGAAAAAAATTATAATGGATGAGATTGACGTCTTGGTGACCACTTCTGTCGGGAGAGAGTGAGAGAATGAGTGAGAGAGGGAGGTAGAGGAGAAAAAGAGAGGCAGAGATAGGCACTAAAAAAATGAGAAAATGAATAATGAAAAAAAAGATCGGGAGCGAGCGGGCCAGACAGAGAGAGAGAGAGAGAGAGAGAGAGAGAGAGAGAGAGAGAGAGAGAGAGAGAGAGAGAGAGAGAGAGAGAGAGATAAACGAGCGAGAAAAGCTGATGTTTAAAACCACACCAATATACTAATGAAACAAACAGATATCTTTCTTCCTCCATTACTCCTTTTCCTTTGTTTCTCGCAATGGTTGGAACGTGCCGCCTCCCAGTCTAGTCGCCTCCGAGGCTCAAACATTTCAATCAGCAGTGATTCGATCAGGCTCCGAGCCTGCACGTCGCGTATAGCTCTTGCGTGACTTGCCCCAATGTCACTTTTCATACCACCGACCTCTCTCTGTCTCAGTCTGTCTGTCTCTCTCTCTCTCCCTCTCTCTCTCTCTCTCTCTCTCTCTCTCTCTCTCTCTCTCTCTCTCTCTCTCTCTCTCTCTCTCTCTCTCTCTCTCTCTCTCTCTCTCTCTCTCTACCTCTCTCTCTCTCTCTCTCTCTCTCTCTCTCTCTCTCTCTCTCTCTCTCTCTTTTTCTCTATCTCTTACTCTCTCCCCCTCTCTTTCTCTCCCTCTCTCTCTATTACTCTCTCTCTCTTTTTATTTCTTCATCTCTCAGGTTCTTCTCCTTTTTTCTCTACATACCAATCCCTCGCTTAGTGCTCTTGGACTTAAAACGTCTTCTACTTCCAAATACTTTCTGCCCGTCTGTCTGTCAGTCTGACAGTCTGCCTCTCTCTCTCTTACTCGCTTTCTATTCACTTTATCACAATACTTTCAGGCCAAAAAGTAAATATTCAGTACATCGTGCTTTATATTCTTGAACACATCTTCAAGATAGCAAGACCATCGCGCAATTATTACATGCAATTTTGGGGGGAAAAGATCCATTCCTCCTTTTTGAACACCACCACACATTTTACAATGTTTTAAAAAGACTAAGTCAAATTATGTAATTCTGAAAAAATTACGTAATGCCACTTTTTTACACATTCAATAGCATAACATCAACATTTTTAAAAAACCTGAATTGTTCCAACTTTCCATACAAAATATAATTATAGACTATGGATAAAAGTTGGGCATGGGTAAACAACAGGTCTGAATGTACAGACACTTTTATTGATGAAGAAATTCACTAATTCTGGAACCGTAAGATCGAAGAACTTCGAGTCACGTGGTCCAGTTTGCTGCCTGGACAGCATCATGTCTGTCAGATGGAAGAGTACACCGTATTAAACCACAATCCTGTCTTGGGAATGTGATTCACAAAGAGTTATGCTACCTGGTTGGAAGTCATGAGTTCCACTTTAAGTTGTTAGCGTATCAAGCAATAGCTCCACAAGGATACACATTACAGTGAAATTTGAATTTAAAAAAAGAAAAACATAAAATGAGTACAAGAAGAAACATTTACATCAAAATTATTTAGTTCTGTCTAGATCTTCAAAACGCTTTAGATTGTAACAAAACTCACGACTTCTAACAAAGGGACATAACTCCTTGAGAAATCATATTCCCGATTGTGTAATCTAGCAAGGAGAGGGGACAAGTGAGACGGTGGCCAATCGATTACAGAATTCCACTGAGACAGTAATTCAATTCTCTACACCAACCTTGGTGAGTATACGATTACCGTAGATATTCAAAAGTTATTTCCGTATTATATTCAAGGAAAGGCTCAAAGAGACAATGGGTGCTCAAAAAGAAATTATAAATATTGTTTCTAATACAAAAACGTGCTAAGTACTCTAATGAAATTTAATAGAAGCGGAAATGGATAATGGCCATAAAGTTTTGTTTATTTCTTTGAACGAAGAGAAAGAAACAACAGAGAAAAAAAGAAACAGACAATGCGACAGACGTATTGCCTGATGGATCAATGTGTTCGGCTGGATCTTAGATTGTGGCAAAGTAGATTAGCTGGATCCCTGATGATTCACATACAATTTACATGAGTGAGAGCGGAGAAATTTTGTTTTCATAATATTCTAGTTAGACAGATATGTGGAAAATAATAGGTATGATACGATGTGGACGAGTTTTGAGGTATTCAGAAATTGAAATATAGAATAAATGAGAAAGAGAGGGGGGGGGGGGGGGAGAGAGAGAGAGAGAGAGAGAGAGAGAGAGATGGAAAAAGAAGAAGACAAGGATGATAGAGAAAAAAGGTGAAGTATAATTAGAGAGAGAAGGAAAAAAGAGTGAAGGAGATAAACAGACCGTAAGTGGAGAAAAATACAGAGTTTAGAAAAGAAAACAAAGAATTAGTAGAACACCTAGTTAAGATGTCAACTTCTTGAAAAGTAAACAGTCAACATGAAATGGCAATGCACGATGCTATTTAAAAAAAAAAAAAATTCAATGATATATCTTTTAAGGCATAATGTTAGAAAGAAATGCTGGCGACATTGATTCTACGCCGCAAAAATTAAACATCAAGTTGTATGTTTTACTTCCAACAAAGTACTGATGCCTATTCAGAACAAGATTGTCCTAAGGTTGTTTTTTTTTTGTTTTTTAGTCTTTCTAATAATTATACTTGAGCCACCATTGTTGACGAGGGAAGATAACCCTCAGCTTGTGTAGAACCCGAGCTAAGTGTTACTAAGGAGAAGTGGCGTCACGACTTTTTATGTTTATTTCAGAATGTTTTTTTATCTTTCTAATAATTATACTTGAGCCACAATTGTTGACGAGGGAAGATAACCCTCAGCTTGTGTAGAACCCGAGCTAAGTGTTACTAAGGAGAAGTGGCGTCACGACTTTTTCTCTTTATAACAGAATGTTTTTATCTTTCTAATAATTATACTTGAGCCACCATTGTTGACGAGGGAAGATAAACCTCAGCTTGTTTAGAACCCGAGCTAAGTGTTACTAAGGAGAAGTGGCGTCACGACTTTTTCTCTTTATAACAGAATGTTTTTCATATAAAAATAGCTGTGTAGAATTATGTAGAAAACCCAGCAATATTTATTAGTTGTTCATTATTATGTAGGTCTAAATAAATACACAAAAATATGAATTCCAGAAAGGCAGTGCACCATTATGCACTTTTTGCGGGAATTTCAAGTCTTCTTATATGCGTTTAAAAAAAAATCTTAAAATAGATTTAGAAAGCGCAGAATTAGTCGATTTTCTTTATTGTATTTTGTCCTCTCGACACGCAAAGATATAGATCTATATAAGTTTTGATAATTATGCCAGTTTTTTTATTCATCTGAACTTATGATGGGAACTGACTAGATAGATCTAGAATCTCGTCCCTTTGCGATGATCTCCACCAAACATCGGTAGCCGCTGGGGGACGTGGAGTAGAAGAGGCGTCCTTAGATCAGACTAAATTTTCCCTTGGGCTCAAATTAGTCTCGCTTTTTGCTACTAAAAAAAAAAAAAAAAAAAAACTAAGGCAAATGTCAGTAAGACCACAAAAAGTGGCAGCCCTTTTCATCTCAGGCTGGATCTTAATCTGTGCTGTTTATCTTCATGGTCGGGCTTGGATGGTTTCATATAAAACAAACAAAGCATGTAAGAATGTACTCTCAGAAAGGTTAGGTTTAGAGGGCAGGTGACCTTTCTTAAACCAGCAGTTTTCATCCCGAGACGACTTGCCGGCCATCTCTGGCTGTATTTGTTCGGCTCATCTTTCTATTCTAGTCCAGCGGACTTTTTTTTTTTTTTTTTTTTTTTTTTTTTGGGGGGGGGGGGGGGGGGGGGGGGGCTGGAATGTGCGCATACACCATCTGGAAGAATTCTTGGGTTCACTAATCAAATATACTTGAAGAATAATTAATGTCTACATAAAGTTTCGTGACAAAATAATCAGCTCACTGCATGATATGTTAAGATGCATTACTGGCACGATTTTCCGAGAGAAAATGAATGTCTCTGTAAAAAAATATTTCTCGAATAGGAATTAAATATGGAATATCTATTTTAAAACTTTAGTATGCTTAGAATCACACGCAAAGGAGGGAAAACAACAAATACAATTCTAATTTGTTCAATTGCATGTTTATTTTGTTCTGTTTATGTGCAAATGGAGCGCGTAAATCTCCCCCTTTCTCTCTCTCTGTCTATCTCTCTCTCCCTCTCCCTCTCTCTATCTCTCTCTCCCTCTCACTCTCTCGCTCTCTCTCCCTATCCTTCTCTCTCTATCCATATATCTCTCTTTATTCACATTGATAAACTCACATACAAACACAAATCCCTCCTTCTGTTCTCCCTGTTTTTCACTTTGCATCAATATCACTCTCCACCGCCCTTCCCCTCCCGAAAAAATTTGTCTTTATATCATTTTTATCAATCTCGTTTCCTCCTTCAATCCTTCAGAGAGAGAGAGAGAGAGAGAGAGAGAGAGAGAGAGAGAGAGAGAGAGAGAGAGAGAGAGAGAGAGAGAAGGGTAATCATAAGAAGTTATGGAGAAAGATACACAAACAAGCATTAAATTATAGCAGGAGATAGAGAGACTCAAAGACAGAGTGACAGAGAGACAAGGAGAGAGAAGAGAAGAGAGAGAGAGAGAGAGAGAGAGAGAGAGAGAAAGAGAGAGAGAGAAAGAAAGAGAGAGAAAGAGAGCAGAGAGAAATTGACAGAGAGAGAGATATAGATAGAGAGAATAGAGAGAGAGAGAGAGAGAGAGAGAGAGAGAGATGGACACAGAGACGGAATTTAAAGGTTACATAATAACCTCACCAGGCCCGATCAAGCTAGTCTTCTGCCATTTTGATTTGTAAATACGCTGGGAAGCTCGTTGCATTGAAAGACTGTAAACTAATAAAATAATTTTTAGACCCACTAACTCAGCAACATTAAGTGACTGTAAATTAATAAAATAATTTTTAGGCCCAGTAACTTAGATGCATTAAGTGACTGTAAACTAATAAAGTAACTTTTAGACCCAGTAACTCAGCTACATTAAGTGACTGTAAACTAATAAAATAATTTTTAGGCCCAGTAACTTAGCTGCATTAAGTGACTGTAAACTAATAACGTAATTTTTAGACCCAGTAACTCAGCTACATTAAGGGACTGTAAACTGATAAAGTAATTTTTAGACCCAGTAACTCAGCTGCATTAAGTGACTGTACACTAATAAAGTAATTTGTAGACCCAGTAACTCAGCTGCATTAAGTGACTGTACACTAATAAAGTAATTTGTAGACCCAGTAACTCAGCTACATTAAGTGACTGTACACTAATAAAGTAATTTGTAGACCCAGTAACTCAGCTACACATTAAAGGGACTGTACACTAATAAAGTAATTTGTAGACCCAGTAACTCAGCTACATTAAGTGACTGTACACTAATAAAGTAATTTGGAGACCCAGTAACTCAGCTACATTAAGTGACTGTAAACTAATAACGTAATTTGGAGACCCAGTAACTCAGCTACATTAAGGGAAATGACTGTAAACTTGTAAAATAATTGCTTTTAGACTGCCTGTAACTCAGCTTTATTAAGGGAAATGACGTCTCTCTCTCTCTCTCTCTCACTCTCTCTCTCTCTCTCTCTCTCTCTCTCTCTCTCTCTCTCTCTCTCTCTCTCTCTCTCTCTCTCTCTCTCTCTCTCTCTCTCTCTCTCTCTCTCTCTCTCTCTCTCCTCTTGTGTCTCTGTCACTCTGTCTTTGAGTGTCTATATCTCGTGTTTTAATATTATCACTGTTTTTGTATCTTTCTCCATAACTTCTTATGATTACAGTTTTCTCTTACTCTCTCTCTCCCCTCTCTCTCTCTCTCTCTCTCTCTCTCTCTCTCTCTCTCTCTCTCTCTCTCTCTCTCTCTCTCTCTCTCTCTCTTAATATTCTATGTGTATGTCTTGCTCTGTCTTTCACTCTCTAACGACTTCCCATTCATTGCAATTTTCTCTGCCTTATTTCGCCAAGCTCAATCAAACGATGCCATAAAATTCCAGATTGTCATGGACGGGATTGTAAATGTCACGTTATATAAAATCCATCGAGATCGCATCGATTCCCTACTTGCTATGAACCACCATTGTCCGCTGATATTGGGGGAGGGGGTGCTCGTGCGTGAATTACCCATAATTATATACCAAAATAAGTACTTTTCCCACGCGACCATGTCTTTCTCATAACAATTCATAAAGTACTTTTTCGCCTAAAAAAGATTAACAGGAGGAAATTTTTGGTCCCCCCCCCCCCCCCCAAAAAAAAACAAAAAAACAAAACCAAAAAACTCCAATTAAGAGTCGTCGTGCGTGATGCAAACAATAATCCCATGGAAGATAAATCTTTCAGGGGCCGGACGCATTTTTTTATTAGCATGTAGAAAGTCATCCAAAATGGCCATTATATTACAGAAATTAAATCTAGGATTTATTCTAGTTCCCTGACATCGGCATAGATCTCAAATCTCTACTTAATCCAAGCTTTTTTATAATTTTTTTCCCATTCTTGTAGAGGAAGAGCCCATGTTTTGGCTAAGAGTAATGGTTCGTAAATGGGGAAATCGACTAATTTATTTTTATTTTTTATTTTTTTCTAAATCTATTCTAATTTCTTTTAAATATACAAGAAGACTTCGAATTCTCACAAAAAGTGCGCAATAGTTTAGGAAGGAAAAAACGAGATAAGGCGGACAGACAAATAGGCAGACATGCAGACAGACCTTTTTGAGCATGGATAGTCTTACAAGGAAAGGGCATTCAGTGAGGGAGAGGAGGAAAAAACAGAGAGATAGACGGACAGACAAATAGGCAGACATGCAGGACAGACTCACACAGACATAGATAGTCTTACAAGGAAGGCGATTTCGAGAGTGAGGGAGAGAGGAAAAACAGAGAGATAGACGGACAGACAAATAGGCAGACATGCAGACAGACTCCTGAGCCATAGATAATTCTTACAAGGAAGGGGCGATTTCGAGTGAGGGAGAGGAGGAAAAAACAGAGAGATGAACTGGACAGACAAATAGGCAGACATGCAGACTCACACAGACATAGATAGTCTTACAAGGAAAAGGGCATTCCAGTGAGAGAGGAGGAAAAAACAGAGAGATAGACGGACAGACAAATAGGCAGACATGCAGGCAGACTCACACAGACATGATAGTCTTACAAGGAAGGGCAGATTTCAGTGAGGGAGAGGAGGAAAAAAAACAGAGAGAGAGAGATAGACGGACAGACAAGCCAGGCAGACACAGACAGACTCACACAGACATAGATAGTCTTACAGGGAAAGGGCGATTTCGAGTGAGGTTTGAGGAAAAGACAGAGAGAGATGAACGGACGGGCAAATAGGCAGACATGCAGACAGTCTCACATAGACATAGATAGTCTTACAAGGAAGGGCGTTTCAGTGAGGGAGAGGAGGAAAAAACAGAGAGATAGACGGACAGACAAATAGGCAGACATGCAGACAGACTCACACAGACATAGATAGT
>JAWDGP010004685.1:0-11081 GCA_033675545.1 Elysia crispata | reverse complement strand
ACTTCGTTCAGTTACATGTGCGAACATGAATACTGCAGAGGCCGTATAAACCTCATCAGTTTTCCCCCCTAGTTCAGTTACTAAAAATTCACGGGACTTAAGGTACGAAGACATAATATTACAAGCTTCACAGAGGATAGATCCTTAAAATGTTGAAAATGTAGAGAAGATTGAAATAGGACACAGTAATCTCACAAGCTTCTTTCTGTCGCAGATACAAACAATCTGTCCACTTGATCAGTTTAAGTCAAATTTTAAATGTGAATAAAGAGTAACATACGCACAACATATTGCATCAAAGAATGTGATGAAGTTTTTTTTTTCATTTATACAATACTTTATGCATGTGAGTGAGAGAGGGATGAATATGAGTTTAGAGACAAATTATTTATAGCTGAAACAAAGATATTGCATTACAATGCTGACCTAGTGGGGCAGACATTCATTTAGAGAAACCATAATGGAACTTGTAAAAAGATCCTAGAACTTGAAATATACCAATAATGACAAGATAGGATACTTTAAATGGGAACAAAAACATGCAGTAATGTTTGGGGAACATGGTGGTTGTGGTGTTGGAGATGGTCCTGAGGGTTGCGAATGATTGTCATGTGAAAAAGACAATGGTAAAAATGTAATAAGGAGAGGAAATGTCAGCATACAATGTGAGATTTATGGTTTTATATAAAATGACCCACTGTATCTAGTTATTAAATCACATGAAAGACAATAAAGACATAACGAAATAAACTATAACATAAAGATGAGCAGCTCCAAAAAATAGAGATAAAGAAATGGTGGGGAAAACAAGATAAAAAAGAAGGGGAAAGTTAAAAGAATTATAAAAAGATAAAAATGAAGTGCCAACTTTCCTTTTGGTACTGATTATCCAACAGATTCTTCTGCAGCTTTTGATGCCGTCATACCCATGGTTTTTCGCCCCAGCCTTTGGTTATGCTTTGATGCAATACTGTGGTCTCTTTGCGTGCGCTTAGCTTGTTGCTATTCATAAGAATTTAAAAAAAATTGTCAGCCCCCCCAAAAAATTGTAAAATTGTAAGTAGTTCAATATTTTTCAACTTTATTTTAGCGAACTAAAAAGATCTCAATCACTTTGTAACACATTCTTACAGTCCAAGCAATTATTATTAAAGATACAGAAAATAATATAGCCTACATATACAAATACACAAATAGGTCAAGTAGGGCCAGGAGAGAGACATTCTAGTAAAGGCGGTAAATGGAAGGGGAAAATGAGATACTTTTGTAAATGTTAGCATGGTATAGAGCCTTAGAACAATGTAAATGTTGATGTTAATGTAAACGAGGTTAAAAAGCAGACAATAATAATATAAATGGGAGCATTGGGGACAAAGCAAGTCAATCATATATACAAAATGTAATGAAAAAAGAACTGGGGGAAACATAATCAGAATTTAAAAGTGAGGACAAGTTATATAAATCAGTAAAAACTCTTAACTTTTTAAGTAAATTACAAATTGTTACGTCTCTGTGAACGAAAGCACACTGCGGATACACAAAGAACAGGAATGAAGGAAAAGGGAGACCCATAATGTATGAATATGAAAATATATTGATAAAATTAATGTACTTTTGCTCAGATGAGAATACTGTACGTGAAGTTGCTTAAAAGGTGTAAATAGCGCTGCTAAGATACATTTAGACCTACCAATGAGAAACCGAAAATATGCTCTTACCACAAAAAAATGGAACAAAATGATCACTTGATAAAAAGACGTTAAAATTAGACACAAGATTGGCTAGTTCGATCTAGATCTTGTTCCCAAAAAAGCGGAATAAAGATTTTAAACTAGAATTTTCACCATGGTATATTAATATTTTGGAACGTCAAACTTAACTGAAGTGCTGCCGATTGCCAGAGACGCGGAGCCGAGAATGGCCTTATCCTTGGCCTAATGCTGTAAGTCTGTCAGAGTTTCACGTGAAAATCATGGGAGTTCAATAAGCAATTGAAGCAAGCTCTAAGTTATGTGTGTTAGCCTCGAGGGGTACGGGTTGGTTCTCCTATTAACAATTTTTGTCCTCGAACAAAACATAAAAAAAGCAAACGTCGTCGATAGGGCTAAACCTAAACGTATTGGTTCAGTTTTATTCTTGTCTTCCCTTGCGGGCAATGCGAATATTGCAGAACAGTGTCGTCATAATAATTATAGGTAACAAACCATTTTGTTGTTTTATATCTGCTCTCTTGCTACTTCAATCTGGTATTTCGTATGTGACACTTGTGTGTGTGTGTGAGAGTCTCTCTCTCTCTCTCTCTCTCTCTCTCTCTCTCTCTCTCTCTCTCTCTCTCTCTCTCTTGGTACGCCCCCATCCTTGTGTTATCAATATAGAAAAATAAAGCTCATGGGACATCACAAGTGAACTCTTTAAATAAGAGATTTAGTGCTAATATAATCATGAAAAAGATATTGGTTAAGGGAATTTTAGTTGACTTCAATAAAGGAAATGATTAACATTTAATAGCTCAGTATAAATAGGCCTATTTAAGATGAAATAATATTCATCGCATTAAATTGGCAAGCTCAATTTGCAACAATCAAATAACACAGTTGCCACACTATCCTATGAACGCCTGCCCATGTTTCCTTGAATCACCGCATGCTCCCAGTTATAATAATGATAATCCAAAAAATAATAATAATAATAATAACATTAGAAAAAAAGAAAGAGAAGCCGCGAAAGTTGTCCGGCTTGATTTTATCAAACTCTTAGACCTTAGATTAAAATGATACACCGGCTAGTTCCTAGATTAATATGAATGTATACCCCTCGACCAATATTCAACTAAAAAAAAAACAAACAAACAAAAAAATTAATGAAGCTTGATTTCGGCTACATTTTCCACTTGCTAAATCAAAAGTGCATCATGAAATTTAAATTCAAAACCCTGTCCAGATCTAAAGTTCTCTCACAATTCTTTACAAAACTCTCCAAGATGTAACGATCTAGCCTAGATTTAGGTCTATACGTAAGGCCCCACCATGTGGAAAATCAATCCAAGTCATTTTCTAGTTCGGTTACACAACGGAATGTACTATAGAACAATTTATAAGCACCACAGACAGAAAGAAGAGACAGGAAACGCCCAATTTAGCCCTAGCACGAGGCTACCTCGATTATCAACCAGTAGTGAATTCAGTTCCAGTTTAGCTACATCACCCATGTCTATGAAATCATGGACCTGCATGTATGTCTTTCTGTCTGTTTGCCTACCATACTTTATTTTGCCTTTCTCTTTCTCTCTCTCTTTCTCTCTCTCATTGTCTCTCTCTCACTCTCTCTCCCTCTCTCTCTCACTGTCTCTCTCTGTCTCTCTGTCTGTCTGTCTGTCTGTCTGTCTGTCTCTCTCTCTCTCTCTCTCTCTCTCTCTCTCTCTCTCTCTCTCTCTCTCTCTCTCTCTCTCTACAATCCTTTTAACCTCTGTATCAGTTTTCATGTATTTTTTCGTTCATCAAGTGAAACTTTTACACAGATATCTCTGAATAAACTCCTGGGACTTCTCTCGACCACCACAGTGGACTTGAGAAGCAAAACCGGGACAGCATCATCTTTTAGGGGCGGACATATCTGAAACTATTATAATTATGATGGATGCTCCCGTCTTCTCTCTCTCTCTCTCTCTCTTTATCTCTCCCTTTCCCTCTCTGTCTCACTGCCTCTCTTTCTCTCTCTCAATACCTCTCTCTCTCTCTCTCTCTTCACTCTATCGTCGTTATAAAAAAAATATTATGTGGCAGACGCCTTAAGGTATTGTTGAGTTTTTTAGGAATACCGACATCACAAATTCAGATAAGTGGCACATAATAAACAATTATCCAAATTAATTTCAGTTGTCTCAGAAGAAAAGAGAGAGACAGAGGCACATAGGAAAAAAAAAGAGAGAGAGAGAGAGAGAGAGAGAGAGAGAGAGAGAGAGAGAGAGAGAGAGAGATGGATAGAGACTGACAGTCAAGGGTGTGTGTGTGTAATTGTGAACTGAAAGAGGAAAAAAAAAGAGAGAGAGAGAGATGGATAGAGACTGACAGTAATGAGTGTGTGTATAATTGTAAACTGAAAGAGCAAGAGAGAGAGAGAGAGAGCAAGGAAAGGGAGAGTGTGAAGAAGGAATCTCAATATCGATCAGTTCCTTCAAATTACTTCATAAAGATATGCACTCATTCACTGCTATTTCGCCCGTAAACTCAACAAGACATGGAGACAGAAGCAGGGCAAGAAGGTAGCAGACTTTATATTTTACTTACTCTTACTCCACATTGTACATTTGAACATAATCATAAGTGTCACCCACTTATTTTTCCTATTTAAACTCTAAAGGTATTACCTAAGGTTAAGTTTACCATGGCGAAGAAAGGCCCGAATCTGCATGCAGAGCGGGAGAGACTGTGTGAGCTATACGGGTACCTGTGGAATTATGATACAGAGAAAAGTCAGAGCTAACGGATGCCTGTGGGATTATGATACACAGAAGAGTGAGAGCTAACGGATGCCTGTGATATTATGATACAGAGGAGAGACACAGCTAACGAATGCATGTGATTATGATACAGAGAAGAGTGAGAGCTAACGGATGCCTGTGGTATTATAATAAAGAGGAGAGACACAGCTAACGAATGCATGTGATTATGATAGAGAGGAGAGTCAGAGCTAACAGGTACCTGTGGAATTATGATACAGCGGAGTGAAAGTGCGAGCGGATACCTGTGGAATTATGATACAGGGGAGAGTCAGAGCTAACGGGTATCTGTGGGTTATGATACAGTGGAGAGTCAGAGCTAATGGGTATTTGTGGGATTATGATACACAGGGGAGTCAGAGATAACGGGTATCTGTAGAATTGTGATACAGAGGAGAGTCAGAGCGAACAGGTGTCTGTAATTATAATACAGAGGAGAGAAAGAGCGAACGGGTACCTGTGGGTTTGTGATACAGAGTAGAAACAGAGCGAGCGGGTATCTGTGGCATTATGATACAGAGGAGAGTCAGAGCGAGCGGATATAAAAGGAATTATGATACAGAGGAAGGACAAAACTAAAGGTTCTTTGTGAGATTATGATACAGAGTAGAGACAGAGCGAGCGGGTATCCGTGGGAATATAATACAGAGGAGAGTAAGAGCTAACCGTTATCTGTTGGATTATGATACAGAGGATAGTCAGAGCGAGCGGGTACCTATCGGTTTATGATAGCGAGGAGAGACACAGCTAACGGGTGCCTATGGGATTATGATACAGAAGAGAGTCAGAGCTAACGGGTATCTGTGGGATTATGATACAAAGGAGAGTCAGAGCTAACAGGTATCTGTGGGATAATGATAAAGAGTAGAGTCAGAGCAAGCGGGTACCTGTCGGATTATGATACCGAGGAGAGACACAGCTAACGGGTGCCTGTGGAATTATGATATAAAGGAGAGACAGAGCTAAAGGGTATCTGTGGGATTACGATACAGAGGAGAGTCAGAGCTAACGGGTATCTGTGGGATTACGATATAGCGTAGAGACAGAGCTAACGGGTATCTGGGGATTATGATACTGAGGAGAGACAGAGCTAAGGGGTATCTGTGGGATTATCATACAGAGGAGTGTAGGAGCTAACAGGTATCTGTAGCATTATGATATAGAGGAGAGTGAGAGCTAACGGGCATCTGTGAGATTATGATACAGAGGAGAGACAGAGCTAACGGGTATCTGTGGGTTTATGATACAGAGGAGAGACAGAGCTAAAGGGTATCTGTAGAAATATGATACAGAGGAGAGTCAGAGCTAACGGGTATCTGTGAGATTATAATACAGAGGAGAGACAGAGCGAGCGGGTGCCTGTGTCTATGATACATAAGAGAGTCAGAGCTAAGAAGTATCCGTCGGATTATGATACAGAGGAGAGCCAGGGGTAACGGGTATCTGTGAGATTATGATACAGAGGAGAGACAGAGCGAGCGGGTGCCTGTGATTATGATACATAGGAGAGTTAGAGCTAAGGAGTATCTGTCGGATTAGGATACAGAGGAGAGACAGAGCTAACGGGTGACTGTGGGATTATGATACAGAGGAGAGTCAGAGGTAACGGGTATCTCTGGGATTATAAAACAGAGGATTGACAGAGCTAAGGGGTTTCTCTGACATTATGATACAGAGGAGAGACAGAGCTAAGGGGTATCTGTGGAATTATGATACAGAGGAGAGACAGAGATAACGGGCATCTTTGCGATTAGGATACAGAGGATTTTTAGAACTAACGGGTATCTGTGGTTTTATGATACAGAGGAGAGAAACGGCGAATGGGTACCTGTTGAATTATGATTTAGAGGAGAGACAGAGCGAACGGGTATCCGTGGCATTATGATACAGAGGAGAGACAGACCTAACGTGTATCTGTGGAATTATGAAACAGAGGATTGACAGAGTTAAAGGTTATCTGTGAGATTATGATACAGAGGATTGAAAGAGCTAGCGGGTGCCTATAGGATTATTATACAGAGGAGAGTCAGAGCTTAAGGGTATCTGTGGAATTATGATACAGAGGACAGTCAGAGCGGGCGGGTGTCTGTAGAATTTTGATAAAGAGGAGAGTCAGAGCGAGCGGGTGCCTGTGATTATGGTACATAGGAGAGTCAGAGCTAAAGGGTATCTTTAGGAATATGATACAGAGGAGAGACAGAGCTTACGGGTGCGTGTGGGATTATGAAATAAATGAGAGTCAGAGCTAACGGGTATCTGATGGATTATGATACAGAGGAGAGACAGAGTTGACGGTTATGTGTAGGATTATTTTACAGAGGAGAGTCAGAGCTAAAGGGTATCTGTGGGATTATCATACAGAGGAGAGTCAGAGTTAACAGGTATCTGTGAGATTATTATAAGGAGGAGAGGCAGAGTTAACAGGTATCTGTGGGTTTACGATACAGAGGAGAGACAGAGCTAAGGGGTATCGTGGGATTATGATACTGAGGAGAGACAGAACTAAGGGGTATCTGTGGAAGTATCCTACAGAGGAGAGTAGGAGCTTACAGGTATCTGTAGCATTTCGATATAGAGGAGAGTGAGAGCTAACGGGCACATGTGAGATTATGATACAGAGGAGAGACAGAGCTAACGGGTATCTGTGGGATTATGATACAGAAGAGAGACAGAGCTAAAGGGTATCTGCACGAATATGATGCAGAGGAGATTTAGAGCAAACGGGTACCTATAGGATTATAATACAGATGAGAGACAAAGCGAGCGGGTGCCTGTGATTATGATACATAGGAGAGTCAGAGCTAAGGAGTATCTGTTGAATTATGATACAAATGAGAGACAGAGGAATCGGGTATCTGTGAGATTATGATACAGAGGAGAGACAGAGCGATCAGGTGCTTGTTATTATGATACATAGGAGAGTTAGAGCTAAGGAGTCTCTGTCGGATTATGATAAAGAGGAGAGACAGAGATAAAGGGTATCTGTGAGATTATGATACAGAGGAGAGTCAGAGATAACGGGCATCTCTGAGATTATGATACAGAGGATTTTTAGAGCTAACGGGTATCTCTGGGATTATGATACAGAGGGGAGACACAGCGAATGGGTGTCTGTTGAATTATGATTTAGAGGAAAGTCAGAGGAGTCTCTGTCGGATTATGATAAAGAGGAGAGACAGAGATAAAGGGTATCTGTGAGATTATGATACAGAATTTTGACAGAGCTAACCGGTGCCTATGGGATTATGATACATAGGAGAGACAGAGCTACCGGGTATCTGTGAGATTATGATACAGAAGAGTGACAAAGAGAACGGGTATCTGTGGGATTATGATACAGAGGAGAGACACAGCAAATGGGTACTTGTTGAATTATGATACAGAGGAGAGACAGAGCGAGCGCGTTTCTGTGAAATTATGATACAGAGGAGGGACAGAGCGAATGATTACCTGTGGGATTATGATGCAGAAGAGAGACAGGGCGAACGGGTGCCTGTGATTACGATACATAGGAGAGTCAGAGCTATAGGTGTATC
This sequence comes from Elysia crispata, assembly GCA_033675545.1. Lineage (NCBI taxonomy): Eukaryota > Metazoa > Mollusca > Gastropoda > Plakobranchidae > Elysia > Elysia crispata. The sequence goes on along the minus strand of JAWDGP010004685.1, from coordinate 3,047 downwards.
TGTCGGATTATGATACAGAGGAGAGTTAAATGGTATCTGTGAGATTATAATACAGAGGATTTACAGAGCTACCGGGAGCCTGTGGGATTATGATACAGAGGAATGACAGAGATAACGGACATCTGTGAGATTATAATACAGATGATTTTCATAGCTAACGGGTATCTGTGTGATTATGATACATAGGAGAGACAGAGGTAACGGATATCTCTGAGATTATAATACAGAGGAGAGACAGAGCGAGCGGGTGCCTGTGATTATGGTACATAGGAGAGTTAGAGCTAAGGATTATCTGTCGTATTATAACACAGAGGAGAGTCAGAGCTAACTGGTACCTGTGGTATTATGAAACAGAGGAGAGACAGAGCTAAAGGGTATTTGTGAGATTATGATACAGAGGAGAGTCATACCAAACGTGTATCTGTGGGATAATGATACAGAGGAGAGACAGAGCTAACGGGTATCTTTGGGTTTATGATACAGAGGAGTGACAGAGATAACGGACATCTGTGAGATTAGAATACAGAGATTTTTTAGAGCTAACGGGTATCTGTAGGATTATGATACAGAGGATTTTCAGAGCTAAAGGGTATCTGTGGAATTATGATACAGAAGAGAGACACAGCGAAGCGGTACCTGTTGAATTATGATACAGAAGAGAGACAGAGCGAACGGATATCTGTGGGATTTTGATCCAGAGGAGAGACAGAACTAACGGGTATCTGTGGGATTATTATACAGAGGAGAGACACAGCGAATGGGTAGCTGGGGGATTATTATACAGAGGAGAGTCAGAGCGAGCGGGTATCCGTGAGATTATGAAACAGAGGAGAGACAAATCGAATGGGTACTTGTAGGATTATGATACAGAGGAGAGTCAGAGCTACGGGTATCTGTTGGATTATGATACAGAGGAGAGACAGAGCGAATGAGTACCTCTGGAATTATGATACAGAGGAGAGACAGAGCGAATGGATACCTCTGGGATTATGATACAGAGGAGAGACAGAGCGAATGAGTACCTCTGGGATTATGATAAGGAGGAGAGACAGAGCGAGCGGGTACCTGCAGCAATATAATCCAGCGGAGCGGATACCTGATGGAGTATAATGATACAGCGAATAGACAGAAAGGAGCAGGTAATGCGGGAATAAGATATAGCACAAGTGATGGAGTGCGCTCTGTTATTACCTGTGGGAATATGATAGAGAGGAGAGTCCGAAAGAGAGAGAGACAGACAGACAGACAGAGCGAGCGGTTACCTGCAGCAATATGATCCAGCGGAGTGGATACCTGATGGAATATACAGCGAATAGACAGAAAGGTGCTTGTAATGCGGGAATATTATATAGCACAAGGGATTGAGTGCGCTCTATGGATACCTGCGGTAATATGATATAGAGACGAGAGTCAGAAAGAGAGAGAGAGAGAGAGAGAGAGAGAGAGAGAGAGAGAGAGAGAGAGAGAGAGAGAGAGAGAGAGAGAGAGAGAGTGAGAGAGCGGGTACTTGCGGCAATATGATCCAGAGGAGAGACATAGAGGACGGGTACCTGGGTGAATTTTATACAGCGTAGAGACAGAGCTTACGGGTACCTGTGGGATTATGATACAGAAGCTCTCATCTCATCGCATGGCCTTAAAAGGTTGTCTGGCATTTACATATTCTATTTATGAGAGATCTTGTCATGTCAACTTTTCTTAACACCGTTTTGTTTGATTTCTTTGCAGTCTGTGAGATTCGTAGCATTCTCAGTAAGAACCACATTTCTCTCGGCTCCAGTTTCTTTTGTAACAGTTTTGAAATGATTGTCCAGACCTTGATTCCATACATCAAGAGTAACTCAATGCGGCACTCCAGGGCTCTTCTTGTATGGATAGAGATGTTTTTTAAGTACTGATTTCATTCTCTGAAAACCACTTTTGGTTTCAGTATTCTTGATGCAATTTCAATATTGTTACATCCTTTGCTTAATATTAAAGTACTGTGGCCTCTAGACTATTATATCATGGACATCAATAAAGGTTAATCTGTTGTAATGTTTTCACGTCTTTCGTCTTATTTGTCGGTCTCGAGCTAGATCTAGGTTTGTGGTTGATTTTTCTTTACTACCCTCAGTCTTTAAAATTCTCCATAAGAAAAAAATAACAATACGAAACAGTGCACAGTAATTGATATTTTCCAGAAGTTGGGAGGACTTGCAGAAAAAAACTCTAGCTCAGTACTTTTGTCTTCATTATTTTTACTTTAGAAATCATGGGTTTGAAAAGGATTGGATAGGGTATCTGGGGCTCATTCTGTTTCATAGACACCCAAATCTCTGACTGAGTTATTTTTATCATTGAATACTTTCCAGTTCCTCTTTCACACCTGCTAATTTTCTAACCTGTTTTCTTTTTCTTTTTTCTTTTGTTTCGTGGCATATTTTATAATTTTAGTCTTACTTGATGTCCATAAAAAGAACCCTTGCGTGTGATTTTGAAAGTGGAAAGTAAGTATTGAAGATTATATTAGACTGAATTTACATAATGTAGATCTGTTGTCCTATAAAGAGCTTGGATTAATTGCTTTTTTTTGTCTTCAGTGTTGCCCTTTAATTTGTTTTCTCTTTTATTCTTTTAAAGACTTTTTACTTAGAAATTTCAACCTCCTTTACTTGGTGAGCAGGGGAAAAGTGTGTGAAAAGATGTTGGTTGAACTAACAAAGTGGCTCAAAGTATGAAGAGCGACAGAAGCACTGAAAGTGACGAGGGATATGCATGGAAGGTCATGATCACCTACGCTGAAGAGCATATCACCTGATTGATTGATTTACTCGCAATTTTATATTATCCTGTGCCCAATACATGTAGAAATATAGGCATTTTGGCTTACTACTTCTAGCTATGTGGTTGCAGGTAAGCTAGATTAAGTCATTGTGTCCATAGCTTTATTTTTAATCAGTGAGCTTTATGGTTTTGACTATCTTCATATCTTAATGTGATAAAAGAAAAAGTTGTCATTATATTTTATTTATATAATTACCTGCTGTTTTTCCAGGGATGTGTTA
>JAWDGP010004683.1:10000-16062 GCA_033675545.1 Elysia crispata | reverse complement strand
ATTCTATATTCATATCTTTAAATCTGGCTCTTTATCAGTTCTATATTCATATCTTTAAAATCTGGCTCTTCCCCCTTTATCAGTTCTATATTCATATCTTTAAATCTGGCTCTTTATCAGTTCTATATTCATATCTTTAAATCTGGCTCTTTATCAGTTCTATATATTCATATCTTTAAATCTGGCTCTTTATCAGTTCTATATTCATATCTTTAAATCTGGCTCTTTATCAATTTCTATATTCATATCTTCAAATCTGTGGCTCTTTATCAGTTCCTCTCATTGCACTTATCTTTACAAAATCTGGCTCTTTATCCAGTTCTATATTCATATCTTTAAATCTGGCTCTTTATCAGTTCTATATTCATATCTTTAAATCTGGCTCTTTATCAGTTCTATATTCATATCTTTAAATCTGGCTCTTTATCAATTCTATATTCATATCTTTAAATCTGGCTCTTTTATCAGTTCTATATTCATATCTTTAAATCTGGCTTCTTTATCAGTTCTAAGTATTCATATTCTTTTAAATCTGGCTCTTTTATCAGTTCTATATTCATATCTTTAAATCTTGGCTTTCTTTATCAGTTCTATATTCATATCTTTTAAATCTGGCTTTCTTTATCAGTTCTATATTCATATCTTTAAATCTGGCTCTTTATCAGTTCTATATTCATATCTTTAAATCTGGCTCTTTATCAGTTCTATATTCATATCTTTAAATCTGGCTCTTTATCAGTTCTATATTCATATCTTTAAATCTGGCTCTTTATCAGTTCTATATTCCATATCTTTAGAAATCTGGCTCTTTATCAGTTTCTATATTATTCATATCTTTAAATCACTGGCTCTTTATCAGTTCTATATTCATATCTTTAAAATCTGGCTCTTTATCAGTTTTCTATATTCATATCTTTAAAATCACAATGGCTCTTTATCAGTTCTATATTCATTATCTTTTAAATCTGGCTCTTTTTCTATCCGTTCATATCGCTCTTTATCAGTTCAACTTTTATCTCCCACCTTAAATCTCTACAGTTTCCTCTCTCTTTCTTTAGATCTGAGGCTCTCTCTCACCAATTTCTCTCTCTCTCTCACCTGGCTTTAATCCCGCAACAATGTCGTTAAATGTCAACCCAGCACGTCTTCCCATTATTATTAAAATGTGTGTGTGTGTGTGTCTCTCTTTCTCATTCTCTCTCTTTTTTTCCCTCTCTCTCTCTCTCTCTCTCTCTCTCTCTCTCTCTCTCTCTCTCTCTCTCTATCTCTCTTTATAGACAATCCTCCCCCACCTTCCTTTCTATCTCCCTCCCTCTCTCCATCTCTCTCCCTCCCTATCTATCGCTTTTTTACTCACTGCCTTCTCTCTCTCCCATTTCTTTATCATTTCTTTCTCTTCTACTTTATATATATATCTCTAATCACTCTTTCTGTCTTCCTCTCCTATCACAAAACAAAGACACCGTCACCATGCTGTGTTCCTCTCATGGCAAGAAGCGTTCTCGCGCCCCCCCCTACCTTCCCAACCATCTTACACACACACCTCCCCCCCCCTCTCCCTTCCCAACCATCTTACACACACACCCCTCCCTCCCCCCCCCTCCCTTCCCAGCCATCTTACACACACCTCCCTCCCCTCTCCCTTCCCAACCATCTTACACACACCTCCCTCCCTCCCCCTCCCTTCCCAACCATCTTACACACACTCCCTCACACACACCCACCCCTCCCCTTCCCCCAACCATCTTACACACCCACCTCCCCTCCCCCCCCCCCACGCTTCCCAACCATCTTAAGCACACACCCACTCCCCCTCCCCCCCCCACCCTCCCTTCCCAACCATCTTACACGCACGCTCTCCCCCCCTCCCTTCCCAACCATCTTACACACAAGCGCTCCCACCCTCCCGCTTTCCCCACCATCTTACACACACCTCCCACACTCCCCCTCCCTTCCCCCAACCATCTTACACACGCCTCCCCCCCCTCTCTTCCCAATCATCTTACACACACCTCCCCCCTCCCTTTTCCAACCATCTTACACACGTCACCTCCCCCCCTCCCTTCCCAATCATCTTACACACACACACCTCCCCCCCCTCCCTTCTTACCACCATCTTACACACACCCCTCCCCCCTCCCTTTCCAAACCATCTTGCACACACCCTCCCTCCCCTCCCCTCCCTTCCCCAACCATCTTTCACACGCCTCCCCCACCACTCCTTCCCCAACCATCTTACCCCGCACACACCCCTCCCCCCCCCCCTTTTCCAACCATCTTACACCCGCCTCCCCCCCCCCCTCCCTTCCTCCGAAATCATCTTTACACACACATCTCCCCACCCCTCTCAAGGATAAGATAACACAGTAGCACACCGCAAACTTCCTAGTTCATGCGTCTACTGAACTTAAGTTCTCTACCTAACCAATTTACGGTAAAATGCACAAAGGTTTTGCATTTATAAGCAAAATATAAAAAACCCCAAGTACTTCGTTTTGTAATATGATTGCTACAGTTTTTGTCCATAGATCTCATTGAAGCAATGTGCAGAAGTAAATTTGTGTTTTTTTGTCGGACATCACATTAGCATGGATCCCTTACCAAAAAAATTTTTTTTTCTTTAATTATCAACTTGAATTTTGGACTGAAGCTCTAATCCAGATAAAAGATAAAACTATCTTTTTTCCTAGAAAATAAACTTATCAGTCTGTTATTCCGATCCTAATCATTTGAAAACTGTTTCAAATCTAATACTGATCTAATAACAAGTAGTACTGCAAGTTTATCCCATGAGAGAACTGCTCGGGTTTAGTATGTATAGAATCTCAATAACATTTTGATTTAGAATTATATGAGACAAACCATTTAGTTTATGCCACGTGACAGTTTAAAAGTTATTGTCTTCTTAATGTTAGACAATACTGCACAACAGCTTCACTTTGCCATCTGGCCGAGGAAAAAAAAACAATCCTAGAAGTCTAAGACCAAGGCTTAAGCTTGGGGTGTCAGTATCTCTTAGCCGCACCCTGATAGATTGAAAGATAGAATACTATTATCATTATTATTATTATTATTATTATTATTATTATTATTATTATTATTATTATTATTATTATTATTATTATTATTATTATTATTATTATTATTATTATTATTATTATTGTTGTTGTTGTTGTTTTTGTTGTTGTTGTTGTTGTTGTTGTTGTTGTTGTTGTTGTTGTTGTTGTTATTATTATTATTATTATTATTATTATTATTATTATTATTATTATTATTATTATTATTATCACAATATATAAATGTTTTCATCCAAAACAAACATCATTTTCAATAATAACAACTTACAATGTTGGATCTATCATCTATTGTTATCAGATGACAAATAAGCATGCGATAAAGCAGCCGTTACTTTGATCTTAGATTATTTAACTTATAGCGTTTCAGTTTCAACTTTTTTCGCTTATCAGTTAATACTTGTGTATTACATTGATAATCAATTTCTTCCTATGTTGTTAACTTATATCATAACGAATGACAGGGCTAAATATTGCAACACTGATTGTTTCCACAACAAAACAAATGAGTATGTTTGTATCCTGAATCAAAGGTCTGTTAAAAAAAGTATTTGATTTTTTTCTTATATCGACACGAGAAAGATTAATTCCTCTTCTTTCAAATGCCACTACTTAACCGCCAAAATGAACAAATTTAAGCAGAAGCCTAGAAGTCTATGTCTAAATTCCAACCATTATTAAATTCATATAAGTTAAATAGCTTTTACTTAAAATGTAAGCTATTCAAAGAACTTGTTTATACATTTCAATATGCACAATAAAAATTATTTCTTTTTACTGCCAGATGTAAATCTAGAAGACATACTGATTGAACTTTCTAACATCGTACGTCTGTAATCCAAACACTGTAAACTGTTCTCAACTTCTTTACCGCGAGATTCATACAGGCGCAGCGATTCCTTCCCATCCTTCGCGGATTCAAGAATCTCTTTCCGCGAAGTACATTAATTATGTTTATCGCCTCGTCGACCTCTAACATCTTCACACCATAACGTTGGCAAGGTTGAAATATTCTAAAAAGTGTGATCACTAAGTAAAGTAGGTGGTAAAAAGTTAAGTCTACGCTATTTTTGCAAGCTGGGCAAACTCATTACTAAAATCATCAGTTTTTGGAAGAGCGCCAGCCATTATGAACGGGTGTGAAGTTTAGAACCTTAAGATGCTGAAAAGATATAATTTTTTATCTGGAATCAATACAAATAACTAAACATATTTTTCATTATTATTACTTTTGTTGGTGTTGCTATTGTTGTTGTTGTTGTTGTTGTTATTGTTATTGTTGTTATTATTATTATTATTATTATTATTATTATTATTATTATTATTATTATTATTATTATTATTATTATTATTATTATTATTATCATTATTATTAATATTACTATCCTTATTATCATTGCTATTTTTTTTTTTTTTTTTTTTTTTGTTCTTCTGATTGCTGTCAATATTTTTAGCGAATGTCATAACAAATGCAAGATATTTTTTTTGTGGTGTGCAGCTGAGAACAAATGATGGCTGATTAGTTCCGACTTGTTAACCCTCGCTGAAGGAGTGCTCTCCTATTTTTAGAATCGTTAATCGGCTTCACAGATTGCAGACACTCCATTCCCCGCGTCCTTTAAAACAAACGTCATCAGCTGTGACGCCCACAATACCGACCGTGTACTGATAAAAGTTATCTAATCTTATATTTTTACATGCTCGTATCGTCATGTTGGATTTAATGCTTATTATTCTTATAGCTCTTGTACGCGTTTATCTTTTATAGCTATTTATCCTGTTATATATATACATTATATATATATATATATATATATATATATATATATATATATATATATATTATTTAATTTATCTCTTGCTGCTCCTGAATGAAGACCTTTAGATTTAGGCCTGTGGTAGGTTTAGGCTAAAGTGAGATCGACAATTAGTTCTCGTGAGGACAGCTTTGTGCATGTGGTAAAATCCTCAAGCCTTTTTTACTGGCGGCAGGAAGCTTACAGCTTCGTGGAAAACTTAACTTAAACTATTTTAATTTTCCAGGGTTTGTTTGTTTTTTTTTCCCAATGTTTGAGTTTAAGAATAAATTTTTCTGTGTGTAATATATTTCATCAACTGAATTGCCAGTTGTTAAAGAAAGCTATGTACTCAGATTTCATTATGAAGTTGATCCAAAGTGTATGAACTCAAGGATTAACAACCATCCGAGAATCATGTTTAATGTTTTGATATAATTATGCTTACAACAAAATACTCATTTTTTTGTTTTGTTTTGGTTTCCATTATTCAAATGGAATCAAAACGCTTTCTTCTTCTCCGAGATATTTGCTTCCTAACTTGCACTTTACGTTTTTTCGCATCTTTCTCCCTCAGTCAACCTTAATAACATTCAATTCGAGTTTGTTTTACTGTCAAGAAAGAATCGAATCTCGCATCTTGACGAATTGCTTTGTGCCTAGGAAGAATGAAGATTCTTCTCTCGTTCCCGGGGAAGACACGTCTGCTACTATTGTGCTGGTCTGTTTTAATACTCTGGCCTTCTGCTCCAGCGCAACGTAAGTACACTCCAGTATTCGATTATAGCCAGTGTTTTAAAAAATATTATCTAGTATAGCTTGGAAAACATAATCGTATCGACAAGTATTCGATTACAGCCAGTGCTTATAAATAATAACAGTCTTATATAACTTGTAAAGCATAATAAAATCAACCGGTAGTCAATTACAGCCAGTTTAAAAAATATTGTCCAAGAAAGCTTGGGAAACATAACCGTATCGACAACTATTCGATTACAGCCAGTGCTTATAAATAATAACAGTCTTATATAACTTGTAAAGCATAATAAAATCAACCGGTAGTCAATTACAGCCAGTTTAAAAAATATTGTCCAAGAAAGCTTGGAAAACATAATCATATCGACAAGAGGTCGATAACAGCCAGTATCAAAAAAATATTAGGGCCTAATATTATAGCTTGGAAAACATGATT
>JAWDGP010004683.1:0-7500 GCA_033675545.1 Elysia crispata | reverse complement strand
GTGGATGGCTTGAGTGGACTGGCATGGACACTGAGTCAAATAGCACCAGACCAGGTTCGACATAACTTAATTATTATCTCCTTTGATAGTGAGCACTTTTTAATTGTTGTAATGTTCTGTCAAAATATATTTCATTTCCTTTTAGAGTCTCAACCCTTACTCGTTCAAAGTTTGTATTTTCATTGTAAGGCGTTCAGAGATATTCTCTTCTTTCCTGTGGTATCTACCTTTTTTTCTTGTTTTCAATTCAAATTCTGTGACTGCAGATATCTCCTAAGCTCGAAAATATTACACAAGTGGATGCACTTAATTTTGTTACTTATTTGTTCACTAAATTGTATTAACGGCATTTTGTCCATTCCATATGGGTCGGAAAAATTATTATGAAGTTTCAGAGAAGCTCTTATGTTATTCGGGGTTGTAAAGTTGTTCGTAGAGTTATGGCTATTAAAGTTGACGAAACGGAAGAAAATATATAAGAAAACTAAAGTATTTTTGTTTATCATTTTCTGTGTAATCTGCAGGCCTATATGATTTGGACATCACAACTCATACTGTCCTGGTCGCTGACATAGAGGATGACGTTGAATCAATCTGTATGGAGGTTCAGTTTGAAGTCCCTACCACTCAAACTGATTTAGGAAATATTTTCGCCATATATATCAAAATTCAGTACGAAACTTATCTTTGGGGCGAGGCTTACAACTACGAAGATGGAAAACAAAAAGACTCGAAAATAAGCAGGTTTGAAAGCCCTTTACCTGCGGGTACGAATAGACAGGTAAGGTTCAACGAGTTGATAAATGGCGCTAGCAAAATAAATGTTTACGAAAACTCAGTGCCTTTTCTTTGATAGGTATTAAGTGTTACACTACTTGAAAGTTGTAATTAGAGGGATAAAAACCAACCAGTCCCATTTAACTTATACATGATGACAAATTTTCATTGAAATTCAGAAATGAACTGCTTTTAAATTCGCTCGGTTTGTTTTTAAGATGAGGAGGGTTCAATGACCAAAACTTAAGTTAGGCAAACAATTTTCGAGCGGTCATCTTAAAACGCCTCTGCTTTCAACCTGATTATTAAACTTCAAATACTTAAAGATCCCTTCCCTCAAATAAGTGTCATATACACATCACTTTTCTGTCCTAAAAACCTCCATCTGAATCTTCCAGATCTTATTCGTCTTTCAAAGAGAGACTCTGAACATCGACTATATCCACATCATGGCTTCGCACTTAACTCCACCTCTCCCGAAAGAGGTGCAAGAGACGAGTACAAAGAAAACGAATTCTCTTTTTACGTGCTCGGCTAATTCACCATTTCTGAAACAACGACTGTGTGGAATGACCCCTGTGCCAGAGCACGACTGGAGCAATGATCTGGAGCCATATTATATGAATCCGAGAGAAGATATCTTCCCAGGTAAAAAACATTCATAGCCTTTTTTATTTCTACTTTATTTTACTTTTTTATCTTATTTTTAAGGTACGGATTGAGGTGAGAGAAAGAGAGAGAGAGAGAGAGAGAGAGAGAGAGAGAGAGAGAGAGAAAGAGAAAGAGAAGAGCCGGAGGAGGAAGTTTGCTGCAGTCGCCTATTCTCATCAAATACTTGATAGATAGTGTTTGATGTGAAAGACCGTCGTTCTCATTAATACAGAATCACCTAATATTGCACCTTTCTAATCTATTTGGAGACACACTTTCAATACATGGTGAAATGCTTTGATTTCCCGCAAAAAAAAGTTCCTAAAGGTGCATTGCCTGCCAGATTTCATTGGTGCGCATTATTTTATTTTATCTTAAAATAATGATAACGGGCGCCTACTAGTGTCTATAAATAGATTAAGACTTTTGCAAAAAGGCTAACTACACGTATGGGAGACACTCGCTTCCAAGCTTGATTTTGTTTTTCAAGATATCGATTAAAAAAGAAGTATTTCTCCATAAGTGTTTGGCTTTCTACCAGAGAAGCGCAACTGTTTTTTTTTTCAAGATGCCAGGTTGTTAATGGACGTTTATAAATATTTCTAAAAAATAAAATAATACTTCGATAAGTTGGAAAGGATGATGCATGAATTTGTTGGAGGCACTGTGGCATTCAATGTGAAAAAAAGCAATTTCTTTGTTTAACTTACATGATAAAAACAAAACAAAAATTATTGCCAATTTTTCAAATTTAAAAAATCCGACTTCTGCTTACTTGTTGGTGATCGGTTTTAAGAAATTAAGAATTTAATTTTTTTTTTTCCTCATGTCGAAACTTGATCGGTTTTCATCAGTCTAGGGTCTCTTTCGATGATTTTTTTTATTTTTCTTTGTTTCTTTTGTATCTTTTCGTTTTCACAGACAAAAGGTACTACATTCTGTACAAAGGAACGGGCCAAAGTCTCAGACACGCTCCTGCTAGCTTGTCTACAAGTTCCGTGATGAGTTCTACAGGAGTTTTCACACTATCGTTCAGGTGAGGGATGAGTTTTACAGGAGTTTTCTACACTATCGTTCAGGTGAGGTATGAGTTCTACAGGAGTTTTCACACTATCGTTCAGGTGAGGGATGAGTTCTACAGGGAGTTTTCACACTATCGTTCAGGTGAGGTATGAGTTCTACAGGAGTTTTCACACTATCGTTCAGGTGAGGGATGAGTTTTACAGGAGTTTTCACACTATCGTTCAGGTGAGGGATCAGTTCTACAGGAGTTTTCACACTATCGTTCAGGTGAGGGATGAGTTTTACAGGAGTTTTCACACTATCGTTCAGGTGAGGGATGAGTTCTACAGGAGTTTTCTACACTATCGTTCAGGTGAGGGATCAGTTCTACAGGAGTTTTCACACTATCGTTCAGGTGAGGGGTGAGTTTTACAGGAGTTTTCACACTATCGTTCAGGTGAGGGATGAGTTTTACAGGAGTTTTCACACTATCGTTCAGGTGAGGGATGAGTTCTACAGGAGTTTTCACACTATCGTTCAGGTGAGGGGTGAGCTCCACGCAGTACTTTACGAGGCAAAATGGTCGCGGAACAAACTAACTCGGGTATTGACTTTACTTACACAAAATAGTAAAGAAAAAATAGAAAAAACATATTGATTTTTATTTTCTAGCCATAATTCATCGTAGACGCTTTCTGGCCTCTGCCAGATTTTTTTTGGGTTTTGTTTTTTTTTTTAACTTTTTGCGGCAATTTAGGTCTCAAACAAATATTGAAAAACAGCTATACTTTCCAAATCTATTTTAAGATTCTTTAAACGCTTTTTAGAAAGTTATGGATTCCCGAAAAAAAAACGTTCCTGCGTGCGCTTCGTTGCAGAAATGCATTTAGAGTATTTTGACTTAGATGATGATGATCGTTTTAAAGGGTCTATAAATAAATTTAGTTTTTGTTCATTTTGAAACTTCTCGTCTCAAAAGACGTGGCTGTTGCTGTATTTTTCCGCAGTGGACCAGATCAATAAAAGAATTAAACTGCGTCTAAAGATTTGTACATGCAAAAAGATAAAATTATCTTTTATGTGACATAACGGGTGCAAGGAATATGTTACAAAAGCAAGTGCGTTGACTCGTAGCCACATTAGCTCTCACTCACAATCACACTTGTGGTTGTTGCTCTACAAAATTATTCAGAGCTGTTTGGTCTTGTGATAGATACCACGATTATACCTCAGCAGCGGGATTTCAAGATGTGTTCGAAAAGACGAGAATCAGTCAATAAAGTGTGCGATCCATCTCTAATTTAGTTCATACCCCCTCGACGACTTAATTATACGGATTTAAAAATAATGCAATCAATCAATCAATCGATCAACCATTCGATCACACCAATGGCAATTTTAAACCTTCCACAGCTACGCCTTGTCAGGAAATGCCAAACTGGAAGTCCGCGCCTTAGATGTGAGGGGACGCGACAACCTGGCCTGGTCTTCGACCTACGAAAGTGCCCGGAAGTGGGTTGAGGTCAAGGTCACACCTGTTAACTCCTGGGGCTTGACTAAGGTAATTCTGTAACTGGTCTCTGAGTTCTCAGCTGTCTCGACAGTGTCTGTTGAGGGAGTACATGGGTGCCCAGAACACAGTATGGTGATGTGAACATCGGACACACATACGTCTTAACTCTGGATTTATTACGAAAATGGACTGTATTGTATTTGATGCAAGGTTTGCAGATACTACAATATGTTTTACATTAATTGTAAGCAAACCTGTTTTCGTGATTATAAAGAGAATTATTGATAAATTCAAAACAGCACTTTCTTGTCTTCGTATTAGTCTGACACTCTCAGGAGTTTTTTTTTTTTCATTTCTTCCTCATTCCTTCTCTGTCTGTCTGTCTGTCTGTCTGTCTCTCTCTCTCTCTCTCTCTCTCTCTCTCTCTCTCTCTCTCTCTCTCTCTCTCTCTCTCTCTCTCTCTCTCTCTCTCTCTCTCTCTCTCTCTGTTTCTGTCTCTGTTTCTTTCTCACTCTCCCTCTCCATTATCTTTCTCGTGCATAGATAATTTTCAAAGTCCTGGGGTCATCACCATCAACCGACACGCCAGTCTACGTGGGGTTGACAGATATATCCATCACAGTTCCGGATGAGGGTGAGTAATGTTAGCTACGTGCTTTTCTTACTACCGAAAGATTTTATTCAAATCTCCATTCGTTTAAACTTCAATTATTAAAAACAAATTCATTATTCATTGCTCTGAGATGATTTATTTTTCACGATAAAGTTTTCAAATTCTAACTTAGATAACAAACATGTTTTACGGTGTCCAAAAGAAATCGAGAAGGTCTAAATAGTGAGAAGCAGAAACAATCGGATAGTCAGAGAAGTTGCCAGTCACGCTGACAAACAAACTGATAACTGATTGATGGCGAAGACACACATTCAGGGAAATTAAAGTATGGCAGAAAAACATACTGTAACCATTATCTGATCGTTATTATCATTATTATTATTATTATTATTATTATTATTATTATTATTATTATTATTATTATTATTATTATTATTATTATTATTATTATTATTATTATTATTATTATTATTATTATTATTATTATTATTATTATTATTATTATCATAAAAAATATTTGTTACTACCTAGTATTTATATTATAAAATCAAAATATTAGTCTAATTTTGTAAAATTCAGATCTATTTTGAGATTCTTTTTTATATTCATTATCATTATCAAAAAAAAAAAATGAAAAGGCGGAGGGGGGCGGGGGGGGGGGTTATTATTTCCATCAGAGCATCGATTCTTTTTAGAATTTTTCTCTAGCCTTCTTATAAGCGTTTAAATATATCCTTAAATAGATAATGAACGAAGAGAATTAGTTGATTACCAAAATGAAAAAGCTGTATACGAGGGTTCTGTATTTTGTGGTCAAATATTATTTGTGCTCTAATAGATAACAGTAAAGATGATATTGGCATCACAAGAGGTGTTGATGGTACTGGCAGAGTTAATGGAGATGATGTTGACAAAAACCAAGGTGATGACAGAGATGACACCATCAGCAACCATAGTGGTGATGATCATGAGGACAAAAAGGATAGCTTCGAGCAATATGGCGTTATATTGCTGGTTTTGGTTCTCATCATTGCTGTGGTTGTGCTGATTGTTGTGGTGGTGTGGAAAAAGGATAGAATGTTACCGTTACTGAGAGTGGCCCCAGCTTCCTCGCTTGTCGTGTAGCATTGACCGCCGACTGACCAACACAGTATAGCGACTGACCAACACAGTATAGCGAATGACCATCACAGTACGGCGACTGACCAACACAGTATAGCGACTGACCAACACAGTACGGCGACTGACCAACACAGTATAGCGACTGCCCAACACAATATAGCGACTGACTAACACAGTATGGCGACTCACCAAAACAGTATAGCGACTGACTAACACTGTAGAGCGACTGACCATCACAGCATAGCGACTGACCAAAACAGTGTAGCGACTGACTAACACTGTAGAGCGACTGACCATCACAGCATAGCGACTGACCAAAACAGTGTAGCGACTGACTAACACTGTAGAGCGACTGACCAACATCACAGCATAAAGCGACTGACCAAAACAGTGTAGCGACTGACTAACACTGTAGAGCGACTGACCATCACAGCGTAGCGACTGACCAAAACAGTGTAGCGACTGACTAACACTGTAGAGCGACTGACCATCACAGCATAGCGACTAACCAAAACAGTGTAGCGACTGACTAACACTGTAGAGGGACTGACTAACACAGTATGGCGGCTGACTAACACAGTATGGAGTCTGACCATAAAGTAACAAAATAGTGTGGGTGATTGCTCTGTCTTTGTATGTCTGTAGAAGGGAAACTATAATCTAATCATGGCAGGGTGTATAAGATAAGACCCTTACCCAACCACCAGCATTGGGTTAAAGAAAATATTTTATTTCCGATAGACAGATTACGCGGTATGTGGATTATGCAAGATCTCTATATGCTTTTGGAGGAAATTTGTCTTAAGTAATTTAAGAATTGTGTACGATTTGACCAAATAAGATTAATTATCCTTGCTTTTTATGTCTGTTTGTTCGTGAGTTTTATTATGAATTTAAAGCGATACTTGTTGGGTTGAGAAAATATCTTATTGGAAAGGATATAAAATTATATATATATGTATACATATCAATATATTTTAAAGGAATGAACTATTTTACATGTTCTTTCCGTTGTTCTTCATTAGCTTTATATTGTTTCAACTGTTTGAGTGTGACCATCAATTAGAAAACAAATAATTTTAAAAAATTCCTTAAGGCAATGCGCTACTTGGCGGTGTTTGGGAGAATTTATGTTCTCATAATCATATTTTTTAGAAGAATTTTTGATACAGAACTAGTTGTTTTTTTACAGTATTATGACATGTCTTGCCATTCATTTTTATTTTTCTTTGAAGTCTACAAGAGAAGAAGAAAGATCGGAATTTCTTTCGTTATTTATAACATTAAAACTACCTCCCCATCCTCCCCCTGCCCCCCCCCCCTCCCCCCCCCCCCACCAAAAAAAAAAAAAAAAAAAAAAAATTACACACACATGCACACCACAACACTACCATCATCAACACCATCATCATCACCATCGTCAACACCACAACACTACCATCATCAACACCATCATCATCACCATCATCACCACCATCATCATTACCATCATCATCACCATCGTCAACACCACAACACTACCATCATCAACACCATCATCATCACTATCATCATTACCATCATCATCACCATCGTCAACACCACAGCACTACCATCATCAACACCATCATTATCACCATCATCATCACCATCGTCAACACCACAACACTACCATCATCAACACCATCATCATCACCATCTTCAATACCATCATTATCACCATCATCATCACCATCGTCAACACCACAATACTACCATCATCAACACCATCATCATCACTATCATCATCAACACCATCATCATCACCATCGTCAACACCACAACACTACCATCATCAACACCA
>JAWDGP010004681.1:345000-365000 GCA_033675545.1 Elysia crispata | reverse complement strand
AAAACAATAGATGTGAAAATTATGACAAAAGCAGGATTTTTTTTAAAAGATGAGCAAGAATAGATGCAACTGATGATTTTCAAGTGTATCAGCTGCTTTACGTCACAAAAAATCTTGTTTTAAGGGTTGAATCATTAAAATAAGTTGAGGAATGTTGCTATGTGGCTCATGAGTTTTGATTCTCTCTTTAAGCCACAACATCTTCTACCTGTTGTTTGTTACTACTATTTGACTTTCAGTCAAAGTGTGTGTGTATGAGGGCTAGGGGTGGAAATGGAAAGTTGAGTGCTTTTTATATATTAAAAAAAAACCAATGAATATGACATAACATGAGAATTGATGCGGAGGGAGTGGGAAAAGTGCTATGTGAAACTTGAGCATTTCTACATGTATTAACGAATTTAATATGACCCTATTATTATTAGCAAAAAGTTCTCATTATTCATTAAGAATCTCTATTGGATGTCAATCTGAATCATCTCAAATTTGATCGAAGTCATGAATTTAAGAGAGTTTTTGTTTAGCTATACGACATAGGACCTAAACGTAATTCATTATGAAAAGAGAACCTAAGCATAGAGGGTGACAGATGTTGAAAATGGTAACTGATGCAAACAAATTCATTTTTTTTTTAAGGAAGAGACAAAGAGAGATAAAAAGAGAAAAACAGATACAAATAAAGAGGTACGTGTAGAGACAGACAGAAGAGAGAGAGAGAGAGAGAGAGAGAGAGAGAGAGAGAGAGAGAGAGAGAGGTAGATATATATATAGAGAGAGAATAAGAGAGATTGGATGAATATATTTGACTTTATGTTCAGGAAAGATTTAATTCTATCGCTCTGAATGTCTGTCGCACTAGGTTTATGTTCCACAGGGCGTCTAGCTCGAACAGCGTTCTGTGGTTGAATGCAGGGTGTTAGAAGACGCTGCTTGAGTGCGTTAAAGAATAGATATTTTCTCATTCAGCTCTATAAAACTTACATATGAGTTGAAAAGAATGCTTGTGCTTGCATGAAAAAGGTAAGATTCGTGGTGGGAGCATGAAAGGGTGTCATGTAATCACCATGGAAACCACTAGACTAGATCAGCCACTGGGTTGTCTGTCATCAGATATTGAAAGTCTTACGGGCAGGTACCACCATAGATCAGTGGTGGTTAATGTCTGTCATAATATAGATAAATCTTATATCATTTTACTGTTAATGGTTCAGCAGTGAACCAGTGGTGGTTAATGTCTGTCATAATATAGATAAATCTTATATCATTTTACTGTTAATGATCCAGCAGTGAACCTTAAACCTTACTGACAACATAGGGCGCAATCTGGTTTTTTGTTTTATTTTATTTTTTTAATTATATAATAATTATCAGCCTGTTTAACTTATGACTTAACTTCTTTATTATATATCGAAATATTAATCTGTCATCTGTCTGTCTGTCTACCTATTTATCTATCTATTTTTGTATTATTTATACCTATAGATTTATGGTTCTATTTTGGATTGTATTACAAACTTTAATTCTTTTGCTATCTCTCTCTGTATCTGTCTGTCTATTTATCTGTCTATATCAGTCGCGCGCTCTATTTCTCTCGCTCGTTCATTCCATTCGTGCGTCTCCCTGTCTCTTCGTCTCTGTAGAAGCTATTTTTATTTATCTTTATCCAAGAATTATCATCTTTTGCGTTTGTCTTTGCATCTCTCTGCCTCCAACTTTATATATCTGGTTTCCTCTCTATTGAATTTTTTTCTATTTTTTTTTTTAAATCCCTCCCCTTTATCGTCCTGCGGTTGACCTTTTCGACATCCGAGTACAAGGCGCTGGGGGAAGCAATTGCTTCATGTGCCAGCAGCTTCCAGCAGTGGAAGGATTGACTAGTTTACACTTGATCACCCTGGTCGCATTTCCCATGTCCGTTTCGGTTTTAGCGAGCCCCTGAGAAACTGGTCAGTAGTTTTTGTTCCTAAGCAAATTCCTATAATGTAATTATCGCTTTGCATGACCGCCCTTTATACAAAACATCAGATTATCGACGTTGATGTTTGCGGCTTTGATGATATTTAGTAGAAATACCTTGTATTACGAAAAAAAAAAAAAGTAAACATCGGACGAAATACTTGTAGCATCAAAGCTTAAACATTTTTTTTTCAAGAAAAAAACAAAGCTCAGCTCTCATCATAACCATATCAATTCAGGCGAAAGTAAGTGTCAGTTAGGCAATGGTTCTAGCGACAGCTAGGATAATGCAATAATGCATATAGTTAATCTTTTTTTTTCCTTGAGAAGCTAAAAAACTTTGATTTTCAGAGTAATTTAATGTGTGTATCTGGTAACACACGCAATTCACGGGCAATTTTGTACATCCGACCGAGCTGTCTGAAACAACCTAGGTTGCGCTCAGCAACAACTACAGCACTTACCACCTTGAGGAAATGAAGCCGCTGAAAAAGGTTTTGAGACGAACAAAAGTCAAAGACTGCAGAGTGCAGTATTTTGATTTACCCTGTTTCAATCCAACCAATGGTGTTGAGGTTTCTAGCAAGACGCACTTGTCCTGAAAACTACAACTTTTTGTAATTTACTTTCTTCTTCGGTATTTTTTTTCCCTTTTTCCCAGCATGGGCCTTACTGCTATATTTATTGATACAACGTTTTACATAAGTAAGAACTTAAAAAGGATTAATACTTGTGTTGTTTTTATTTTATTGACATTTGAAACCGAAACGTTCACTTGTCATGAAAGTATGTTCTGATCAGTGTGGTTTTATATTGTGTTTATATAAATATTATCAGTTTGTCTCGAACCACTGGTCGCTATTTGAGACAAATTTCTAGCGTAAAATCTCACCAAACAGCCGCTACTGGGGCATGAGAGAGGCTGTCGATTCTTTTGACCAGACTGAACTGGTCGTGCAATACCAAAAAACGGTGTACAAACGTGTCAGTATTTATGTCCTTTATTTGTGCTTAGCAAGAAGAGACAAAACAAGTTTTGTGATAAACATTGTAACATAATTATGATAATGGGATAATTATATTTAGAGTCATTCGTTGTCTGAATCTTTTTTCTCTTTTCATGGTAATATCTGGAACTTGTTAATCAAAGTTCATCACTACCAAGGGAGATGATAATTGTTGTTGCGTCGTTACTCTTTGTTGAAAGCGGAGCTTGTACTTTAAGGGCATTGGCAGCTCTATAAACCTGCACTTTCCTTGCGCTGCCTTCTACCAGCACAACTAGAGTGTTGAAATCTTTCTATATCCTGCTACAGTGTATTACGATCTTACGAAGCAGTATTGCATGATGTACAAAGTAGAATTAGAAGATGATGAAGATGATGGTAAACAGGTCAGAGGTGAAGATGAAAGTGTTATGCTAAGCTGTTATATATTCGATGTGCATATTTTACTCCTCTTTTATCTCATGCAAACATCTCTCTTGCATTTGCTTCACACTGTATTGATGCATCGATGGATTGATCCATATCTTGTATGATGCCTTGTTTGTCTCCACTGTACTTGATGCATTGAATCTCTCCCCTACCTCCCTCCCCCCTTTCCCATTATTGGAAGTATTGGCTGCCACTGCATAAGGTGCGCGGACTACAATTTTATTTAATGCTTTGCAAAAAGATATTTGGTGAACCTGTTAGTTGCACAATTACTGATGCATGAATTCCTCTTCTTTAGCTGCGCACACCTCCAACTAACGTTCTGAGAAAGACTGAGAAGACCTTAAAATTGAGAACTATTGACTCTCACTATAATTTTTATGTGCACTGAAATTATTATACATAGCAGTTGATTCAGTGCCTTTCAGTGTACCTGAGACATTGAACTCCACTAAATTTTGTGCATTGACTACCGATGTATTGGACTCATTGATTTCCACTCTATTTTCTGCATTGACTCTTACTAATTCTTCATGACAACATTCTTGTTTGTGGTTCAAACTTTAATTTTTTTTGCATCCTCCTCTTTTCAAGTAGATCCATCTTAGCGAGATATTCCATGTCGCGTCCAACATGCGCTCCTCAGGTTTACGTCACGGGTATCCAAGACATTCTTGACTCCATTGCGCGGAAAACGGACGTAGAAGTAATATCAATGCGCGCTAACTAGAAGATAATGATCCTCTTTACGTCAGATTTGAATGGGAATTCAGGAAGTTCATTATTGCTAAAGACAGTGTTTCGTGAATATCGTGCCATACTCAAGAGGACTACATTGGCTTTTGTTTAGCGCATCCTGGATGGAGGATTAACTAACTATTAGGTGCTGTTGGTTTTGTTTAGATGTTTTGTGTTGACCTAATTAAACTCCTAATGTTGTCTCGGCTGAAAAATAAAGGATCTATTTGCATCTATCTTTAAAATTATTCATCTATGATTATAACAACCGTCACAACTGATGCCTTGTAAAGAGCGACCAAATTGATTCAACCAAAGAGTACAGAAGAATGAGAGTAAACAGATATATGAGACAAAGTGTACACAAGAGCGAAACATGTCCGCTTTAAGTTGAATATCCTCTTTACCTTTATTTGGCTCTGTATCTCGCATGCATCTCAAAAATAAAATAATAATCAAACTTTTCCTGTTCCATATTCCCCTTTAAAGTTTCACATCTCTGCCGCTAAAATTTCCACAATATAATTGACGAACAAAATTAGTCTCACTTTTTTATATCAGAAACTTTGACTGAGTGAGCTGAACCATTTCTCTTACCCAGACGTATCATTTTTCCCTAGTTTGTTCTCACCTGATTTATCAACAAAGTGATCGAATAATAAAACAACCGTACTGTATAACAAATTCTAACAAAATATTTTTTTTCTTTACACGAGGTAAATAACTGAAATCAGTTTTCTTTACGATGTGTAAATAACTGAACTTTTCTTTCCCAGTGTGGAAAGTAGAATATTTTGAGTTATGATGTTAATGATAATATTCTAATTAAAGGCGCAGAGTGTCTACGGCTGGTTTCTTTCTTCATGAAAGGAGTTTCTATAGTATTAATATTTATTTCAACCTAAAGTTTCATCAAAATGTTTTCTGTTTTCCCATGACAGCTTTAATATTCTTGAATGTTTTAATTTAACAGTTCATAACTAATTCTTTTTATCCTATTTATATTATGGTATTGTCTGAGAGGTCAGAGCGAACAATCCTATTTAATCTTGCCTTTACTACACTTTTTCCCAATCCAATTTTTCAAATCTTAAACCTTCCATGATTGGATAGTCATGCAACGCCCGCATCCTGCAATAAACTTATAATGGTTGACAGAACCTTGTGATCATGAATGGGTCAGTGTTCCAGTCCTTGTTATCCTTACTTTCTTCAACTTTCTCCTCCTTGTAAAGTTAATTTAAAAAAAAAAGTCATGTCTTATTTTATAATAGTTTGCCAAAGACCTAGATATTTTTTTTTGCTTGAAAGAGAACTAAAATTTATCTTTCTATCTAGTAAAACTGATTTTAGAATTGCTAGCATACGAAGATTGCCACAGAGTGAGGGAATGTTTAACCACATCACCTAAATATTCCAGTTTCTTTTGTTATGAAGGAGGGAGCTATCCGGCAAATAAGAAGAATAGGAAAGCCTTGAGTTTAAATCATGCTGAGGATCATGGCTAGGTTATAATAGCTTCAAATAAATTGTCGCTCATAAGATCCAGAGATTGAATTTGTTTCTTTTTAATATGATCTTCTGTCATGCTTATTGCATATTGTCTGGCCTGCAAGTGGCCTTTATGGTTTCTTAATGTCCTGTTGTTGTTGTTGTTGTTGTTGTTGTTGTTGTTGTTGTTGTTGTTGTTGTTTTTTGTTCTTGTTTTTTTTTAAACATGATTAATGGTGGACACTAATGGCTCTTCAGTGCATTTATTATAATAATTGTAATAACTGTAATTTAATCTTGAACGTTACATATTTAAAACTCAACGTTATATATTAAGAGAGAGAGAGAGAGAAAGAAAGAGAGATAGAGAGAGGTAAAGAGAGAGAGAGAAAGAGAGAGAGAGAGAGAGAGAGAGAGAGAGAGAGAGAGAGATTGCTGATTCTGGCTCTTTGTATGCATATGTTTGAGATGGGATGAGGTAGGATAAAATTGGTTTTAAGCTGGTAATGATATGTCGTTGTTCTGTTGTTGTTTTTTGTTTTGTTTTTGTTTTTGGTTGTTTTTTTTTTGTTTTTTTTTTTCTCAAGATAGCCGGCTTGTGGTGTCAGACAAAATTCCATTAGTGAAATAACTAACTGTACCATGAGCTGCTGGTCAAGTTCGCAAGCAAATTTTGCCGCTCCCTAAAAATTTTACTTGTCAAGACCAAAACACTTGTGGGATAAAAGATTACGTTACTGTGATGCGAGTCGGGCATGACGTTGTAACGCCAAGAGCGTTCAGCTCTGATAACAAAATTTGCGCTAATAACTTGTTAGGAATATGACTGCGCGAAAGCCATGAAGTTTCTATTTTTCACGATATTCATTTCACACATTCAGCTGAAAGTAAGTTAATTGTTTAAATTTTGACTAATATGTAATGAACCGAACGTTATAGACACCCATCAGAGCTAGGTTGACGTAAACAGCTTGGGCATTGATCATAGCATCTGACGTGACTTAGTGTAGGTATCTTATTTTTGGTATTGTACAATAGCGCCTCGGCCTTGTGATTCACACTGCGAGTTCGGTT
The DNA here is from genome assembly GCA_033675545.1 of Elysia crispata. Taxonomy (NCBI): domain Eukaryota; kingdom Metazoa; phylum Mollusca; class Gastropoda; family Plakobranchidae; genus Elysia; species Elysia crispata. The sequence goes on along the minus strand of JAWDGP010004681.1, from coordinate 358,305 downwards.
CTAACCGAAGTTGATTTTTTTATCATGACGAATCTTTTCACCAACATTTCCTCAGCGCAGCTACCGGTACAATGAATGCACGGCTGTGAGAAATGCAAGATACAGTGTGTTAGTACCAAACAGACACCAGTACTGTTAGGGGTCTAAAATAGGCGTTGAATATGTTTTGATGTGTTCATTCCTGTAGAGTAGTGATTTTTTAATCTGGGTTCGATCGAACCCTTTGGGTTCGGTGGGTCGATCTCAGGGGTTCGACAGGGCCAGAAAAAAAAAACATATCTATATCTTGAATTTAAAAAAAAAAAATTATATTTTTTTTTTCACAAAAGAGGATTTCCGCATATGAAACTCGTGGGGTTCGGTGACTCCAACAAGGTAAAGAACCACTGCTGCAGAGGTATAATGCTATTCTGCAGAAGAAAAACAATGATCGTCTATAAAAAAAAAAAAAACTTTGAAGTGTGATAGGCAAGGTGGGTCCTAGATCTCGTATAAGTTCGTTTTAGATTTAAAGACACGAGGCGAATTGCAAGATGCTGTTACATTTGTCTGGTATCTAGACCGAAAGATCCCAGAATACACAAGATTAAAAACATTGAGAAATACGATAACTAAATCACTCAGAGACTTGCCAGGCTTGTTGTCTGAAGCAGTATCTTTATATTTTCTTAAAAATCTAAACCTATGGTTTGACTGCCCGTCATGTCTTGAGCTCGGTCAACGTCTTTTTTTATTATTATTTTTACCTGGATATTAGACAAAGATAGTCAACTTCTTTGACAGTCCCAGAAATGTTGTCTTTTTGTTACGGGAATAAAAATACGTGATCTTTAAACCACAGGTTTTTAAGGCCTAAATTGAAGATTATTTACAGTCTATTTATTGCCTAGAGAGAGCAATATATATATATATATATATATATATATATATATGTAAGTATGTATATGTATATGTATATCCCCAGAGCCATCGCAACACATTTATCGTAAGGAGAGACTAGTAGCGTAAAGTCTTTAAAGCTAAAAGTTTTATAGTTTAAGTCAACACTGGTTTAAGGTGACACGACGAGTTTCAGAGCGGCATCGGGTGTTAGAAAATCGATTTGTAGTAAATGTAGCGAAACTTTATGACTACCCGCCGAAAGACAATTTTTGACTCTGTCATACAAAAAAAAAAAAAAAAAGAAATAGTCTAAACCGAGGTTTTCTCGAGGGAAAAAGACTAAAAATTTTACATAGCTTTGGAAATTACGCGTTAAAATACAAGGGCTAAATACTAACGTTCTTAGTGTTTGAAAAAATGTATAGCTGTTTAATTTCAACGAAAAAAAAATATGTTTGAAGGGATTCATATTTAAAGATTTTATAATAAATTTACGGGCATAAATATTTCTTGTAGAGGGAATGTTAGGACATTTGTCTAAGACTGCAGCAATAGTGAATCTCTTCCAGAATGATCTTTTTTTCCAAAATAAATTACCTGTTTTCTCCAGCGTATAATAGATTTTTTTTTGTAGCTGCCTCAAACTTTTTTTTCTTACTTTTTTCGAATTTTGAATTTACAGAATTTTATTTCCGATCCATTTCTTTCCACATTCCTCTAAAAAAGAGATCTACTAATGATCTGCAGCAAATGGACTCACAATTAACCCAGGCCAGCCAGTCCTCCAATAGCCAATCAGATCAAAACACGGTATAGACTGGGAGAGAGCGACTTTGAGGTTGCGTAATTTGGGTTAAACACAAATATTAACTAATGTTATCTTTTATATTTTGCTATTCCTTAGACAGAACAGCTTATGAAGTAGAGATTATGGCCGCTAATAAAACTGAGAAACCCTGAAACATAATAATAGTCACTTTACATAAAACCATTAAGTTTCCCAGAGTAGCCATATTAAATTCGAGTTATTAACCAATTCTCAAGATGATTTAAAAAAAAGAGTGTGATAATGACTCGGTGATTGGGCCATTTTAATTTGAGCACTGTGTTGGTATGTTACCAATAGTCATGAAATATTGAACAAGGCAAATGGTTCTTGAGTGCTTTTATAATGAGGAATTTTTCTCTTTCAATTTCTCAGTCCTGCCATGTTCGTGGCTATTCAGGACATATGAACCAAACTCACTCTGGAGTTAGAATGATGTCTGCAAGAAAAATAAATATTTTCACCCATAAAATCTCAGCCCTCATATTCTTTTAACCTCAAAGTCCAAATATAAAAGTAAAAAATCATATTCTAGGAAATAACAAGATGCACAACATATCTCACATAAATTGTCTCATTTTTATGTAGATGGGCATGAATACATCAGCATGTTTCTGTCAAATAAATGATTTGTTTCATTTAATTAAATATGAAGATATCAATTGCCAGAGATTTCATGTGAATTGGAAGATCAGTATGCACAAACTTCTGCGAATAAATGAATGATTATTTAAAAAATGGTTGAAATAGAAAATGAAAGTGCTTAAAAAGGAAAATAATACATGAAAGTGCTTAAAAAGGAAAATAATACATGAAAGAATGCAGTACCGTACTGCCGTTAAATATCAGACGTTTTTTTTTTCTCAGTTTTATTGATGATTACCCATATAAAGCACTTTAAACTGTATACTTCCATTATTGTACATAAATCAACTTGTTTCGGTGACTTCATTTTACATAAAGTGCTAAAAACATGTTCATCTTTATTACAATTTTGAATTAAAATCTGTTTTAGGACGCATAGTTACTACTCAATGTTTTCCTATAAAAATCAACATATATGTCAAAAAACAACTAATGATAGTATAATATAGTATTGAAAAGTATGATAACAATGGAATGAACTTTATTATCACCAAAATCTTGCATGAGAAACTAAATACAATCTAGTATTTAATACATTAAAGCCTATTAAATAATCTAAGATGTCCAACTTCCCGATGTTAAGCGTCTACTAGCTACACTCGCACAGAACAGAATGTTAGTTCTGAATTCTTTATTGCTCGTTGAATTCATAAAACAAAAGGAACCGGCAAGCACGCTGATTACACATAGATCTAAATTATTTTATTATTATTATTATTATTATTATTATTATTATTATTATTATTATTATTATTATTATTATTATTATTATTATTATTATTATTATTATTATTTGTGTCGTACTTTTCTGCGTTTCAAACTAGTTGAGTAGAAACAACTACTTCCAGTGAAATGGGAAGCGGTTGTTCCTGGAGCACTGTACTGTGGAGCAGGAGCAGTCGGCGGGGATGATGATGCGGTCTCGGACTATCCTGCTGTTCTGGGGCAGACCTGGACAGAAGCTCCACAGCGACACGGTCCTGTAGAGAGGGAGACACACCTTCCTCGTGGCGTCAAAGCTCGAGGAGAAGAAGTCGTCGCAGCCCAGGCACGGGACGCCCCCACTGGAAAACACAGGTGTTTTATACAGGGGGGAGGGAATTGTAGGACGGTCGGAAAACAGGGGTGGGGGAAGAGATGAAGCCAATAATAATAATAATAATTATTATTATTATTATTATTATTATTATTATTATTATTATTATTATTATTATTATTATTATTATTATTATTATTATTATTATTATTATTATTATTATTATTATTATTATTATTATTATTATTATTATTATTATTATTATTATTATTATTATTATTATTATAATTATTATTATTATTATCTAAAATATTGTTAAATATAATAAAATATTTTTTGTCATATTAGTATATTTTTGTATTTAAATATTTCTGCCCTTGAATCGAGATTTTATTTCTTTTCTTTTTTACATCAATTTTAATTACAAAGAGGATTATTGCACTTTTTTTTTACAATTAGGCGTATCACCTTGCTAAAGCTAAACAATGTCGATAAAATCTTAACAATAATAGATATTAAGACGGCATTCCTAACTTTCAAATCTCCCCATAATCTAGGCTTAGAATTCAATGTTCAGCTAAATGGGTGCCAAGCCTTAACACCTACTCTTTCTGGTGACGTGTTTGTTTCGTTTTGTCTTCACATTAACAGAAATGTAAATTGCACCTACAACTTAGGATAAAATGTAATAGATCTGAACTGTGTACTGGCCTTGAATGGTGTCTGAGCTGATAGCTGAATAAGTTTATTCATTTAATTTTGTTTTACGTTTACTTAAAAGATTATAAAATGAGAATTTAAAAATTCACACATCCGCACTCAGACATATATCTATATGTATAGTGTGTGAGAGGGATTCGGAGAAATTGGCGTGAGGACAAAAACTAACGTGCAAACATAAACAGTGAAAAACACAAAAGTCATAGCTATTTACAGATAGGACGCGCTTGAGAGAGAGAGAGGGGGGGGGAGGGAGGGAAGGAGAATACAAAAGCTGACTAAGGACATACACACAACTTTATTGACTTCAGAACAAAAAGACAATTAATAATTTAACGTATGAACGTTCATGCTTTTAATTATTACTTTCATTCTTCATTTTCTTTTATTTTCTGTATGGTAGTTATAAAACTGGTGTGCCTGTACTTAGTGAGATTTTGTATTCATGCTATTTACCTGTGGGCGTCCTTAGGGATCCTTTATAATTACCATATTGTCCTTCAATTGCGGTGTATTTCCTTTCCTACTTATAAAGAGAGAGAGAGAGAGAGAGAGAGAGAGAGAGAGACAGACAGAGAGAGACAGAGAGAGACAGAGACAGAGAGAGAGAGAGAGAGAGAGAGACAGACAGACAGACAGACAGACAGACAGACGGGTATAAACAGAGACAAGGAAAGAGAGATTAAGAAGAACAAGCTTGGAACAGCTAGAGTTTTCTCACAGCTGGAGAGAGGGAGAGAGAGGGAGATGGAGAGAGACAGAGGCACACAAAGACAGACAGACAGACAGATACAGACAGAGGCACAGAGACACACAAAGAGATAGACGGGTATAACCAGTGACAAGGAAAGAGAGATTAAGAAGAACAAGCTTGGAACAGCTAGAGTTTTCTCACAGCTGGAGAGAGGGGGAGAGAGGGAGACGGAGAGAGACAGAGACACACAAAGAGAGCCAGACATAGACAGAGACAGAGGCACACAAAGACAGACAGACATACAGACACAGAAAGAGGCACAGAGACACACAAAGACAGACAGACATAGACAGAGACAGGGAAAGAGGGATGTAGAAAAACAAACTTGGAAAGATTTATGTCTTTTCAGAGCTGTCGCAAACTCACGAGCAGTTGGCGCTGAAGAGGATGTCCTCCTGGAAGTTGGCGAGCACCCAGCACAGCTGATTGCCGTAGACCACACTGGTGTATGTCCACAGCTGGCTCAACTTCTGCGGACACACGTTACCTTTCTCTCTGAAACAGGTCAATGGACTGGACTTAGTTACCCCCGCACTAACCTGTCTCTGCGCTCAGTACTTTGATAAGAACTGCCTACATATTAACCCTAGTCCTGCACACCCATTATATTTAAGCTTTGCTCTGAAAGTACTTTCAAAAAGTGTTTTGTCGCCGTTAGTTGTAAACAGTACTAGAACAATCAGAAATGATGACCGCTTTTTCCACCATTTACGTATTCCGTTTTGCTCACAGTCATTAAAGCCTTTTCATACCCCTGGGAATATCTGGCTGTTTTGGGAGCATTAAGTATAAAATCTTTATTAACCAGTGACGGGGTGTTGTAATGGGGAAGAGGTGTATTTGCTATTTCTCCGTATTTCAGTCTCACTCAAGCAATTTTAGGCCAGAAACTCTTTGGTTATTTATAACGTCTTCGAGTGCTGAGTGATAAGTATGAAGATGCGGTTTCAAAGCATTTTTCTACTTTGCGTTTTACTTTTCCACGGGAGGAGAATTTCGAAATGAGTGTTTGTCTAATTTTTATAGAAATCTCATGGGCCTGTAGAGCAGCTATATCTTCCCCGTATCACTATCTGATATCACAATCTCTTTGGCTCGGTTTATTCCCTCTCTCTCTCTCTCTCTCTCTCTCTCTCTCTCTCTCTCTCTCTCTCTCTCTCTCTCTCTCTCTCTCTCTCTCTCTCTCTTCCTTCTTTCTCTTTCTTTCTCTCGCCCCTTCTTTCTCTTTCCATTTCTCTCTCTCTTTCTTTCTCTCGCTCCTTCTTTCTCTTTTTATTTCTCTCTCTGCCTCTCTGTCTGTCTGTCTGCCTCTCTCTCTCTCTCTCTCTCTCTCTCTCTCTCTCTCTCTCTCTCTCTCTCTCTCTCTCTCTCTTTCTCTCTCTTTCTGTGGCTCTCTGTTTCACTCTCTATCTCTCTGTTTCTCTCTCTGTATCGCAAAAAACTTCCCTATGAGTTTTGTACCGACATTGTTCAGTCTTTAGAGCGATGGTCAAACATTAAAGAACCATTTTTGGATCCTAATTTGAGCTATCTATTGGTAACGTTGGATTTAATATAACCAATCCGATTTGTTAGATTTGAAAGGCCTGAAGTCTTAAAAGACTGTTTGACTCTAGAAGTTATAATGAAATGGTAGTTATTTTCGCTTTGGGGCTGTTACACTGTCTTTTGTAGGAAGAGGCTAGTCGCTTAAGAGAAATGTAGGTTGAAAAACAAACAACTACAGTCTAATAACTTGAAATCTTTTAGAAAATTTGAAAATATTACAGCAACATTACTGTGTTTAATACTTTCCTTTAGCGGTAAAACCTCAGCATGAGGCTTATTAATAAAGGCTTTTACACTTCAGACATTATAAAATGGCTTTGAACAAAGAAAAAGGGCTGAACAAATCAACTACTAATAATTGCTGTAATTTCTCCAAGTGGCATGTTGCTTAAGTTAACAGAGCAATCAAGACGACACGATAGATCGACCAGGATCTCCTTACAGCAGGGGTTGCGCCTCCAGACTTGGGTTCTGGTCAGGCTGGATGACTTCTCTGGCCAGGCACTGGAAGAGTGTGTCAGACCCGGGCAGAGAACGCACAAACAGTTCGTCAGAGATGGGCTGGCTGGGGAAACACAGACAGTAGAGGCAGGTTAAGGCTGACAGTGCCGCACACGCAATGAATGATACTGCAGTGACGATTCGGTTTCATGCTATATAGTGCAAATCCAAAATTACGTACATCTTCCACCTATCATAGTTATACCAAAAATTAAAATAATAAATTAAAGTCCAACATTTTTTTCATGATCCCGTTATCAAGATACCAATCTATACTTTTCACTCATCATATTTATACGGAAAATTAAAGTTATGTTTCAATTTTGATTATTTGCTTTATTGTCTTGTTTTTAAAACTACCTTATTCTAGTTTAATATTTCCCTCAGTTTTATTTTAACTTATCAACATTTCAAGCTAATAAAACAGTGAAATCCAAATTTAGATTGATGGTGATCATGAAAATTTCAGCAAGAATTGTGATTGTAATAATTAAATTCAAATTCAGATTGAGATTGTCTCCTGCTAACACTTTGTTATGATTTCTCTCCATATCACGATAGACGTTGGACGTGGGGGGCATCTATATTCTCGATATACTAGGCTTCGTGGGCTATAGACCAGGTGCTTTTTCACAGCAGATGATCAGTTTGTTGTGACTCAGCTCAGCAGCTGTTGTGTCAATAACGTGTTATTGTTTGTGACAGTATTATGTGTAGTTGTCCCATAATTATGATAGTAGTGGATTTGTCAAACTCACAGAGTACACACTTTGAATAATATGTCAGCGGTGAATGAGTTACAAAAAAAAAAAGATATTGACCTTCATGTCAGTGAAGGTTTATTCATAAAAGAGTAAAAATTTACCTCTATGCCAATAGCGAATTACTTTCTGCAGATGAAAAAGTCAATGGTGGAGTACTTACATAAATCATGGACATGGCATGTAACGAGGGATGAAGTACTCACAAGGGATAGCCAGTTGGGTCAGATCCCAGTCTATAGACCTGTGACTGGTCAGTCTGCTCTGGACAGGTGTAGTGATAAAACGGTGACCTCTTCGATCTTCCTGGTCTGACCCAGTTACTGCTTCCTGCGGTCGAGCCCTCCTCCCTCCACGCTGAGGGGTTCTTGGACGGATGGAAAAAATAATTATATTAATCTGGTTTTTGTGTCCATCATTGGTGTCTTTGATACCCTCTCAAAGATACTTTGTTAACAACTTGAAAGTAAAATCAGTCAATATATATATATATATATATATATATATATATATATATATATGAGAGAGAGAGAGATGAAAAAAGACATTGTTCATTAGATAGAACAGTATTTTTTGGAGGAGTTAGGGGAGTGCTAATCTAATGAATCAATGAGCGAAGGTATTCATTCTCATTAACTGTTGACTCATTATTTTGTCTTTTATATACTGCTGAGCAAAATCAGCGGCTATTATATGTATACATTGATAAAGGGGAATATAAGAGATTCCAAGACTTAATTTAATAAGCCAATTTGATTCAAATTTTGAAAATTGGAAAAAAAATATGCATGAATAAAAATTAGTAAGAAGATAAATCAGAAAACTTGGCACAGAAAAAAACAGTAACCTCCTTTGGTCCTGTGTATGATTTGTGTTAAAAGTAACGCTGAATTCAGTTTATCTTTACTTCTGTTAAAACTCAGCAGCTGGTGCAGGAGATCAGTTCTAGCTTCTAGTTCTAGACAAATGTTTGAGGACTCACAGCGCTGACTCTGACATCGAATGCTCTCCGAACGATGTCATTGATCTGATCTCTGGTGAAACCACCTGCAGTCTCAGCTTCTGCCACTCCCAGACTGGACACGCTGACCAGGACAATCAGACCAGGGAGAAGAGGGAGAAGAATGTCGGCAATCTGGTGTGGACACGAGCAACAGATCGACGGAAGAGAAAAGGTTACGATGCGAAAAAGATTACACAATAAACTGAAGATTTTTATTCTCGTTGCTCTGGTTTTGTTTTCTGTACAGCAGCTGCAAATAGCAAGATCTTAAAGATAGGAGGGTTTTGTTTCCTTTTTTTGACTGAACATTTTCAGCCTGTTATTTTGTTCTTTAAAGCTAGGTCGGAGAGATGCTAATATTACACATTATTTTATGGAAAATCAACCAATTCTGGTGTTCAAACCTGCATTGAGATGCTCAATATTAGAGAGGTTTGTGCGGTCTCATAACAGTTCTAAAATTTAAAATAGAGCGATAGATATATGAAGCTAAGTGCATTTTGAATGCTGAAGTATTGCAGTGGCTTGCATGTTGGCAAATAGAGTCTAGAAACAGAGTCTACTCTAGATGTTGAATTATAGAAGTAGTCGGCATATTATCAAATGGAGTCGAAAAATCGAAAATATTTTAGATGTTGTAATATTTCTATTATCTTAAAATTATAAAAACAAAGTAGACTTGAACCCAAGCGTATTGTCAGTGTTGGAATCTTGAGAAAGAGTTTATCTTGTGAGTGAGAGTCTAAAAAAAAAAGAGTAAGTTAGGTGCTTTGTAAATCTTGACACATTTTTTGTCTCTATAACTCTACTGTGACTCTAGTTTGACTCTAGAACGAGGTATTTCAGGATTTCTGTGACGTATGTTCAATGGCCAAAGATGATAAAAGAGGCCAACAAGGATTGTACATTGGTGAGAGCGACTTTGGTCTTTTAAGCCGGCATTTCTAGATGAGTAGAAAATTCGAGATGCATTGATTTTATCTTTCGATCGTGGAATAGTTATTTTACAAAATAATGTATTATCTTGGTTTATCACTTACAGAGTCGTGTTTCAACTGTTTGATCATGGTTTCATTTTAGATAATTTCATTCGAACTTAGCCTTGCTAAATTTCATTCGTTTATTGTCTGATTGAGGGAGATTGAGATTGGCTGACATAATTATTGTATAAACAAATGACAGACTCGATAAAGAGGTAACAATGTTTGTGTCAGTACCCAACTTTCGAGGTTTAGATTGTTCAGCTCTTGAAATCGTGTGCACTTTAGTTTTCTCTCTGAAAATCAAACAATTTTCGCTTTGTCCATGTCAATGGGTTTTATTTATTTATTTATTTATTTATTTATTTATTTATTCATTTTTAGTTTTCTCACAAAGGAAGTGGGCGAGGGAGGAAACGGTAGGAAAAAAACCACCGTGTTGGCGTGCAGTTTGATTTAAATGAACAATATAATAACGTAAAGAATTGTTATTCTATGAAATCAAATCATTTTTTCCAGCATTTACGGAATTATTTAGTCCGTTTTAGATGTCAGGCTAAATTCATTTTCTTCAATGTCATAGTACATAGCAGGTGTTGTGGTCAGAAAAGCTAAGGATATAATTAAGTAATAATTTGTTTTCAAGTCCCTCTGCGACTCATTAAATAATATGGATGGAGGAGAGAACTGACAAAATCTTTGCATTAACTTGCTTCGTTAACTTTAAGGACAGTAATCTTCCCGAAGACATGAAGTGGGAAGATGAGCTTATGATATAATTAAAGTCACGTCTATTTATAGCCCTAGCAACAGTGCCTCATGCTGAAGCTATAGGACTCTCTTCACGGTGTGAACACACCAATGTTTTATTGAGTGTCAAATAAAGTCATAAGATTTCTATAATGTATCATCCTCCCACAAATCCTCCTCCCTTTCCTCACACGCACATTGCGCCGTCTTTGTTTTTTTTTACAAAAGTGTGGCCTTCCAATTATGAGTGTTGAATCAAAAAGAGGACTCCGTCTTTATTTTAGTTCTTATGTCCAGTGGCATGGCCATGACGCGAGGATTCAAAACGATTCCGTATGATCAAAAAAAAAAAAAAAACGGAAATAAGAAATCTGCAACAAAATCCTTAGAGTACTTGATTTGCACTCTAATATTTTCACATTCGTAGAGGTCTGGGTGACATTTCTTAAGTTCAAAATCATCACGTTTTAAAGTCACTGTGTACGCAATGTTTTGATATAATTAATCGTAACATTTAAAATAACCTCCCTGAAATTACAAGAGACAAAGTCAGCGCACAATTTCTTTCTCTGTACCTACCTTTATTTCCATGTTGTAACTTGTATTCTTGACTCTCAATAGGACTCAGATCTTAATTTAAAAAAAATTAAAAAAAATTAAAATGTAAATAAAATAAATGGATTAAGTCATCAATGAACTAAGAGAGTTGAAACTATGTGACTAAACTAGGCTGGAGTGATAAACCAGACCATGTCACATGTGGTACGAGGCAGAGTGAAAACTAAAAACTTGGCCTAAGTCTGTATTTCTTGTTTTATACCCGGATATATCGTTGTTGTTTATGAAATGTAGAAGATGGAGACGTAACCGGTGCTTGGTTATCCACGCTTGGACAAGCCAAGGTGTGGCCAACAACATCATGTCATTGAAATTCCTTGTTTGTTGAACCATGTACCAGAGTTGGGCAGGCCGACCTGGCAACCAGCCCGGATTTGTTGCGGTTACTTTAATGAGTCTGTTTTATGACTTCAATGTGAGGAGATCTCGCCTGGAGCTGCTTTAGTCAAGATTGATCCAGCTCTTCACAAGACAGTGCTCCCAAATTTATGGCCTGGACAGGAATTTGTATATTATTTTCTTTTGCTTTACTGTTATAATAGACTACGCTCGTGGCAGAAATATCTCTTCAATGCCGAACGTTTCTTCAATCTCTCCAGGAACTGTGTGTCGGTGAATCCTACTGGCAATCCCACATAGCTTAATTACACCTGAAGCCTTTGTTGACTCGTCCTTGTCTAATAAATCCAATATACTCTCCTTCCAGCGAGAAACATTAGATTTGAGACTTGAAGCACACTTACACGTCCTTTTATCAATCTGCTAGTGGATAAATGATGTATGAACAAAATTTTGTCAGCAAACACGCTATATAGTTGTTGGCTTTTTTAATAGTTTGTTAAAATAATGATATCGGTTCACAAAAATAAATTACTTTTCCTATTATTATCGTGCTGATTCAGTTGTTACAAAAGATAGCCTGGCCGGCTTCAGAAGAGAATAATAGAAAGGGAAACCATTGAGATCTTGGAAGTTTTTCTGTACTAAATCAAGACAGTCAGCAAATTTAATGAGGATTTTTTTAAAGAGAAAAATGGATGAAATAAAATTTTTAAAGCATCTGTAGTTTTGTAATCTATTTTCCACTGGTCTGAAGTTTTTAGAGTGATTATTCAAACGTCAACACGAGATCTATTTGTAGCTTCGCTCTCCCCCCTCTCTGTTTCTGTCTCTCCCCCTCTCTGTTTCTGTCTCTCCCCCTCTCTGTTTCTGTCTCTCCCCCTCTCTGTTTCTGTCTCTCCCCCTCTTCCATTAACCTCCTTTCTTCCTTGATTACTGGATTTAAGAATACTGGTACAGTGGAGGAATTATTGTTTCCTCAGTGCACTTAATCTAATAGGTAAATATTAAATATCATAAAACACGATACAGTTGTAGACTTCAAGTTATTTTGCTTAATTAGATATGACTCCAAATTACCTTACGCAGTAACTCTTACAAAAAATGGTCCTACCCGATCTAATTTGTATCCTTTTTAAAGTTTAAGCTGTACAAAATCTTTGAAGGCAACATTTTGAAGCTAATTCAAACAAGATCAATCTCAAAATGTTATTGCTCAAGCATTTCTTTCTCGGATGAAAAGAGAAAAAAAACTTTATAGTTATTTGTGTTTAGCTAAATATTAAATTTTCGATATTGCTATAGCTAGCTTGACCATTATTATGAGCGTTCTACGTGAAAAACAAAATGGGCGAAAAGCAAAGATTAAAATATAACGTGATATCAATACTGGGCGCGTCGAGCTTTCATTTCATGCCTTTGGGGTATTTGACAGAAATGTCACTCATCACGACTTAATTGGTCGGCTATAAACATGAAGCTTAGACTTAGACACTTAGCTTAGATACTTAGAACCTTGTATTTCATTAAAAAAAAGTAAATTCCTTTAAGCTCAGTGTCTTGCCATATTGCCTTATCTGAGTTGTCTGATTTCTATTAAAATAGGTCCGGTTTTTTTTTCTTCTCCAAGGAAGCATTGCAAACCTTTCTTCTTTCATTTTAAAATAAATCCTTTTAGATTCCCTGTCATTGTTTTACTGGTGATCTAGGTCTTCATGTTGAGTATTGTTTTGTCACGGGTATGATTCTCCTTACTACACGCTGTTCTTGTTGATGCGATGAGTTTTACGTCTTTTCCAACTCCGCTTAGGCTATTTTTGTTCTGTTTCTCACACATCTATGGTAGATCAACTTTTATTACGTCTCAGTAGGTTTTCGAAGATAATTAAACGTATTGCTAAGTCTGTTTTCATCTTGAAAGAGCAGGTGTTAGCGGCTCACT
>JAWDGP010004681.1:302500-340000 GCA_033675545.1 Elysia crispata | reverse complement strand
ACTACTGCTACTACTGACTCTGAGGCTGTTGTTGCTACTACTACTACTACTACTACTACTACTACTACTACTACTACTACTACTACTACTACTACTACTACTACTACTACTACTACTACTGACTCTGAGGCTGTTGTTGCTTCTACTACTACTAGTACTACTACTACTACTAATACTACTACTTATACTACTACTTCTACTTCTACTACTACTACTACTACTGCTACTACTACTACTACTACTGCTACTACTGACTCTGAGGCTGTTGTTGCTACTACTACTACTACTACTACTACTACTACTACTACTACTACTACTACTACTACTTCTTCTACTACTACTAATAGTACTACTACTACTACTGCTACTACTGACTCTGAGGCTGTTGTTGCTACCACTACTACCACCACCACCACTACTACTACTACTACTACTACTACTACTACTACTACTACCACTACCACTACTACTACTACTACTACTACTACTGCTACTACTGACTCTGAGGCCGTTGTTGCTACCACTACTACTACTACTACTACTACTACTACTACTACTACTACTACTACTACTACTACTACTACTACTACTACTACTACTACTACTACTACTACTACTACTACTACTACTACTACTACTACTACTACTACTACTACTACTACTACTACTACTACTACTACTACTACTACTACTACTACTACTACTACTACTACTACTACTACTACTACTTCTGCTGCTGTTACTAACTGATTACCGTTTTTTACCACTTTTGTTACAACTAGTCTATGGTCGCTGCTGCCACTGTCTCAGGAGCTCTACCACTGAATACATATAAATCATGTTACTACAACAACCACTATGTAACTTAGGCCGCATCTACTGCCACTGCTGCTGCTGGTGAGGAAATTGTGCTTTATTTAAGCTTTAAAAGCTAGGTGTGAATATTAATTTAATTTTGACCATCAGAGCTCAAAATAAAGCTTAGTTTTCTGTCGTTGCAAAAGCTTGAAGTCATTTGACGTAAAAATATTCTTGTGCAAGCCGTGGTCCCCGGCTGGTCGGTGTTCCACAAAAAGAGCAACACTCGTCAGATCTCCGGTCAGGACCACTTCGCGGTATCGGCCATTATTTTTTTTCCTTCCTACTTGTTTCATTACATCTTAATCTTCAAGCATTTTTCAAGTTCCTTAAAGACATTAATGTGTTTTAACGTTGTGATGGCCAATAACCCTGTTGTCGGGGATGGAAAAAGAAGTATAATGGAACTCATTTAAAGTTCACAGCCATTAGTTCATACTATAGAATTAGAATATGTTTGAAAAAAAAATTCGAAAAAAAACGTGAGGCGTAGGTCGAAGTATGGGGCTTTTCCTGTGGTAACCAAATGTATTTTATTTCCACACTTCTTGACCGATTTTTTTGTGTCTTTTTATTTTTTGTTTTAAATTGAAGCATTCGCACTCTATTCCTCTATGGTCAATAAAGATGCGGATTGGTTGGTTTCTAGTGGTCCTGATTGGTTGTCGGCAGACATCCGGTGCCGTGTTTCAACTGAATTATCCTGGCCTCTTGTGTTACAGCAATGAAAACTTGAGTGTGCGGAACTATTCAAGGTGGAGGTGTTTCTTTTCTTTTCTTTTTTTGGGGGTTTGGGGTGATGGCTGAGAAAAAAAAAGGGGGGGGGGGGGGTTTTGTTTCCATTATTTATAAGTTGTTGGTTGTTTTTTTTTAATTTGTTTTATTTTTCTCCCTCCAGCGCAGATCACTCAGGCTTTTTCTTTCTTTTCTGCCTGTGTGTTTTTCACTTGAGGTCACCGACCGTCGGGTTAAAAGCGATGCTAATTGAGTTAAACACCGATTCTATGAGGTATCGCGCTGCCTCTCTGTTCATGTTCCCGTAAATGCAAATTGATTGATCTTAACCAGCTCGTTATTAATAGAGACAAACAAAACAACGCAAAATGCCATTCAAGTTTCAGAGCCATCTGACAATAATTATATTGCGAGCTAAGTGTACATCCTGCTTTTAAGGAGGCAGTTGATTTGAATGTTAAGTTATTTCTCTCACATCTCATCCTTTCTTCTTCTGCTCCCTTATGTATATAAGTATTGCACTAAGCTGCCGAGAATGTCAGCTGGTGAAAATATAAGCAATTCCTTATTTCTCTCCCTCACATCAAACGAAGTCCTAAATCAAGCTAATCTCGAGTGCCGGTGACCATTTTAACTTATTATTGTAGTAACTACTCTGGTCCTATAATATAAGATCCCAGCCTCTTTCCCAAACTATGAAAACTTTTCAAACGACAAACAGAACAGCAAATATCCAAAAGCAAGGGAGAGGAGTCTGAAGCAGAATTTTGGACAGTCTCTTTGATTTTGACAATATCTTCCCCCTTTCTTTATTATTACAAGCTCGAAACCACATTCTACGAACGCGACCATGGTGTCAATGGGGCTGGGGTGAGCCTGTATATTGAATAGGCTTAATGGTGTTGGCATGCATCCTTTTACTTAAATGATCCAGATATATGCTTCCAAAAACCCATCTTTACCTACATTCATGAGGGAGCTCGACAATTCTTATTCTAAATACAAAATTTAGATAAAGAATTTAATTTTCTAATTCTTTTTTTTTTTCCATTAAAATAAAGGGATTCTACACTTTCACAATATGCTTTTAGATTCTTTTAAACACTTTGAATTTTCGCATTAGTTGCATAAAAGCGCACTGCCTAGCCGCGCAGTTTTTTAAACCTACATAAAAGTTCTAAAGATTCTTTAAGCTTAAAAGTAAAATCTAGTTTTATTTAGTTGTAGATCTTAATCTTTTGATTTGAGTCTAGTTGCTGTAAATATCTAGAACCTAGATCTAGAATCTATGTCGAGGCAACCTTCTCAAATTCTGTATTTAGATTTTATACTTTATCATGTAGATCTAGATCTAGATCTATTCTAGACTGTTTTAGATCTGCCGCCGCCTACATTGTGTGCGTGCTTTCAGTTTCATTCCTGCTATCTCTGCCCAGCTGTGATTACAGAAAATAGTTTGCACATTCGTCTTATTCTTTTAAGAAAATAATAATCAAATTTTTGCCTTTAATTTTCGAGAATTCAATTTTGTCAAAAAAAATAATATTATGACTCCAATCTTTAGGTCAATTTACAACTTTATGCCAAATTTGACGTTCGTAGGTGGTCTAGAAATGCTCGGTTAGATTGTCCTCAATTTTTGCCTAGCTCCATTATAATATTATATAGTTGTATGGCAATATAATTTTATATCTCTCCCTCTCTCTCTCTCTCTCTCTCTCTCTCTCTCTCTCTCTCTCTCTCTCTCTCTCTCTCTCTCTCTCTCTCTCTCTTTCTCTCTCTCTCTCTCTCTCTCTCTCTGATCTCTCTCTCGCTATATATACTATATATATAGTATATCTCTGATATATATCATTTTCTTTTTATTCCTTTTGTTCTTTTTGTTCGTTGCCCTTTTCTTATTGATTATAGATCAGGTGCCACGAGGCAATTCTAGCGTATCAGTTTGAGACAAAGCCAGAATGTGTTTTTTATCCTATAAACTTTGCTTCGACGAGGCTCTCCCAGAATGTCGCAACAATGTTATTATCCAGCTACAGGTCTACTCTGTGATTTTGCTGAAACAGCAAGCTCCTGAGAATGATACTGCAATAAGTTCTAAACACTTAGTCTAGCACATGATCCATTAACTGCTGGGAATGATACTGCAATTAGGTCTAAACTCTTAGTCTAGCAAAGGAACCATTAACTGCTCGTTTAATATTGGATGGCGTTCTTTCTCGTGAACTTGAAATCTTGTGCTTAAGATGTTTTGAGGGAGGAAAGTTTTGATCAATGCAAAGTGTTCACGTAAATGACACTGAGCGATTTAACTTCATCGATTTTGTGGTTTTTCATGGTTTTGTTCTATAGCGTTGGTCTCCAAGTCAATAAAAAGTTCATCGAACGGAAAAAGTTGTTGTTTTTTTTTACACCTGTGATTTGCCTCATTGTCCGCTAAATTAAAAAAAAAAAAAAAACAAGTCAATGCAAAAAAGGTAAACTTGAATAGATAGAAATTTGCTAAAAAGAAAATGTTTTTCTCATAGTAAAAACTTTTATATATTTACTTTCCTTTTTGCATTGCAAATGCAATTTTTTTTATTTTTTTGTTTGAAATAAATAAGAGCATTTTACATCTTTTGCATTTTGTGATTAATAGTAATTTTTTTTTCTTTTGCTCCTTGTGTTCATGCACAACTATCATAATCATTACAAACATTGAAACGGGACATATTTAAGTGCATTTGGGAAAGGTTTTCATTTCATACATCTAGTTGTCTTGTTTAGATTTTAGCGAGGTATTTGGTTATATCAGCTATAAAGTGAGAATTAGTGATATAGAGAGGTGAAAAACCTGAGTAAACACTGACATAAGCACCAAGAAAGAAGGCAGTAAAATTTACAAACTTTAAAAAGCAAATTGTAAAACAATAAAAAAAAAATCGCGGTCACGCACAAGCACAAAGAAAATGATCAGAGATATGGGAATACCACAGGAGGAGCCGCTTATACGAGACAGACTAATATAGCAGGGGACTAGTGGGCAGGTACACAGCCATATAAATATAATCTTAAGAGGAGATGGGGTCAACACAGAGAAACATGGGGTGCAAAGGTGTAACACAAAAAAGGAAGAAGGCAATGGACTCATGAATAAAAGATAAACCGAGATAAATTGTTTTTATTGTCTCCGGGGAGAAGTAGAAGAGAAATAGAGAGACAAAACAATGAAAATTATTAACTGAATATATATTTAAATATATACAGTTTGAACATAAATTGGAATAATTGATAAGATCTTATATATATATATATATATATATATATATATATATATATATATATATATATATATATATATATATATATAGTCAAGTAATCTTTAAACTGAATACAACAAATGGTCTATATGTCTACTCTAGCAGATTTAACCAGCGTCGATTCGTTTTGTCTGAAGCCAATTACTGTTTGTAGCAGGTTGAATATTAATGTAGAATGTTGATCTAAATGGCTTATAATTTCCTATTTTAAATTTGATGGGGTTTTTTATCATTTTTTTCGCCCATCTGACCTGGAATCATAAAACTGCCTCGTCTAAGATTTTTTCATAGCAGCCTACGTGACTTACTTAGAATTCTTCCTATTCTTAACTAGATTGGGACATAAAATATCTTGGTCTCCCCTAGGGGTCTAGTTTGTAGGTCTACCTCAGGATAAAGAAAAAAATTCTGAACTTTCCCCAAGCATCGGTGACTTTTGGTTTGGTTAGGCAGTTTATTGATATTGATAGTAAGAATAAAACGTCGTGACGTTAGTTCTAGGAAATCATATAAAGATTAAAACTCTAAGTTTATTGTAATAGAACGATACACTAAGGATGGGATAAACTGACAATGAGGTAAAAAAAAGAAACACCTTATAATACTATGGGTTTATCTACTTTGGTTGTCAGAGATGGCCTTTCACATCGAAATTAGCTAGATCTAGCTTTAGATGTCAAGGTCTAGTTATAGATAACATTTACAATTACATAGCGGTAACAATGAAGACTCAATTATTACTGTATGGGTATAGATCTACATGTACACTGACGTGAGATTATAACAAGAAAGACCAGATTGTATACTAAGTCACATCTTCATATTCATCAACAAAACAATAACAACAGTCTGAGAAACAGCCTAACTATTTCTAACATTTGATAAAATCTCTCAAAATCCATCAGAATGAAATCAGGAAACTAAGGATGAACAATCTTCCGCAACAAGTTGGCTTGTCCACCAGCATCAGTTTTATCAATTAACCAAAGACATACCCAAGCATCTTTTTTTTTTTTTTCGCTTTACCATTTTCATTTGTTAGAATAATTATGCTACACGCCCCTGAGCAAAGTGAAGTTGTACAGCTATCCAAGCAATCTTTGACTTACGATCACATAATAAATTATGCTTGCGGCTTGCTGCAATCACTTCATGTAAAACTGCTGCTTTCAACAAATCTCTAGCAATACCAATTGCTGCTTGTGACGTCAGGGCAAACTGTGGAATGGTATTGCTAGCTGCAAATTTTCTTCCTGTAAACATACCTTGACTTAGCCTATTTTAGTTTACTATCCCTAGAATGGGCAATCAAATGAAGGTCTCCTTAGTGTAAGAAATAGTTGGCTAAGTTTAAAACACAATTTTTTTTTTTTTTTTTACATTCGTTGTAATGCAGGTTCAAATAAATGTGCAAACTCGTGCACATTTAAGCACTTTTTGCAGGAATTCAGAGTTTAAACGGCTCCCAGCCTAAAATAGATTTTAAAAGATAAAAGTAGCTGATCCCACGCTGTATTAAATAGAAATTCCACGCTACTGAACATCTTAAAGAATCTAGATCTTCTCTGAATTTGGAATCTCTATTATACACTAATCCTAGACTCTAGATCAGAGATTTACATAGAGAGAGTGGACTTCTAGAATCTGGAATATCTAGATTGGAGACTCATATATTCAAAAAGCGATCTTTGTGGCATCTGTTTTTCGTTGTCAGAATGTAGCCTAGAAATCTAAAACGAGATTCTGAGTAAAAAAATTATCTGGAAACAAACATCCTTTCTTTCTTTTATCATTCTGTGTAAATGCTTTAAATGATAGAATTCTGGATCAAGTCTAATAGGAATAAGACTGCATAGTTTCAACAATGTCATACATGTAGTAATCCTCATGAAAAATAGACAACATGCACCATGCTGGGGTGGGTTTTTTTTTTTAAATAAAAATTCAATGTGTGAATCACCAATCCGACCACTTCCTTGCTTTTCTTCTAAAGATTAATATTCTAAAATCCAGTTTATTTTCGGTTCCAATGCACCTCTCTCTCTCTCTCTCTCTCTCTCTCTCTCTCTCTCTCTCTCTCTCTCTCTCTCTCTCTCTCTCTCTCTCTCTCTCTCTCTCTCTCTCTCTCTCTCTCTCTCTCGCTCTCTCTCTCTCTCTCTCTCTCTCTCTCTCTCTCTCTCTCTTTCTCTCTCTCTCTTTCTCTTTTTCGCTCTCTCTCTCTTTCTCTCTCTCTCTTTCTCACTCTCTCGCTCGCTCTCTCTTTCTCTCTCTCGCTCTCTCTCTCTTTTTCTCTCTCTCGCTCTCTCTCTCTCCGATTCTCTCTAACACATTATGTCTTGTCTGTCTCTTTGCTTTCTCTTTCACTCTTTCTCTCAATTCCTCTTTGTCTTTTTGTCTCTCTATCTTTTTCTATCTCCCTCCCTCCCTCTCTGTCTGCCTGTCTGTCTGTCTGTCTGTCTGTCTGTCTATCTCTCTCGCTCTCTCTCTGTCTCCCTCCCTCTCTCCCTCCCTCTCTCTATCTTTACTTCATTTTATCGCTTTCGCCGTCAACGCGTCTGTTCTTGATAGCTTGTCTTCCAACATGCCTGCTGCACTTCTCCCTGAAGCTGTACGAAACAGACTGGATCTTTGCGTAATAGCTTTCACCAATACATAATAATCCAGTACAATTACATACAATTTTATTCTTGTTGTTTCAGATTTATATGTCCGATCGTTCTGTCTTCTCCTCTTACTAGTTCATTTCTTCAAGGTTTGACATCTATACATTTTATGACGTTTTGACAATAGCCAGTGTAAAAAAGAAAACAACAGATTTCTATTTTGGGACTTAATCATCCTCCAGCGAGCGCTCCCAAAGAATTCGGGAGCAATGGACGAGTTCTATGGATTTCATTTCATAAACAGTGCTTTATTTGGTTTAAATGAAGCATTCATGTTTTCAATTCATTGTGTAAAGGGTGACTTTGCAGTTAAGCAAAAGCTAGGAAAACGCCATAAGCAATTTATTAATGCGGAATTATTTAGTTTGCATTTTATAAGGATTTGAGTTTTACCTTTACTTCAAAGCTTTCTTCATTACATACCGAGATGAATATGCTTTAATTCATTTAAAAAAAACCTATTGGAACTTTTAATCGAAGTCCACTTTAAGTTCACTTCACATCTATACTCAAGAATAAGGTGTGCCTGCTTAAATAAGTATATGTATAAGAAAATATGTGATGTACATCAGTTTTTTCACATCTGTAAAAGCAAGAATTATTGTTTAAGTCTCAAGAACATTAAACAATAGAGCATATAGAAAACGTTTCAGGTTTTGAGTTAGATATTTTAATGCATCGTTCTAAGAGCACATAGAAATCTGAACGCCGCCCCATTAAACTGGCCTCGTTGGTATTAAGGTGGGCTCGGACGTGGGTCGCATCTTGCAGATCGGCGTACATGAAAGGTTGTGGAAGACTCTGAATCGCTTGATCGTCTCGCTGGTGAATTCCTCTCGTCCCGCTATAGGTTAGGAATTTTCACGCTCTATAATTATTGATCATGACTTTAGGTGAATGCTATATGTGGCTCCACACGGGACGACGTGTGTGTATATACTGTGTAACATAGTGCAATCATCTCCAATTGACTCATGACTCATGTCTTCTGTAGCTATTATTGTTAGCCTCTGTCCGTAGCGGGCGACAGGGCTGAAATAATTGAGACTACAAACTCACTCCCTCCAAATAGACCGGATTTTGAGGTGGAAGAATGATAAACAATATGGTTTAAATCTTAACGGATTTTGCTTGAAGAGAGAGAGAGAGAGAGAGAGAGAGAGAGAGAGAGAGAGAGAGAGAGAGAGAGAGAGAGAGGGGGGGAGAAAAGAAAAGGGCGAGCGGTAGAATTACAAAAGATATGCTACGAAACTTGATGTATTATCATGAAAAAAGTGGAGAGGGTGGAGCTGAATATCTTCTTAGGTTTTCTTTTTCTCTGTCTTCTTCAAAACAATTCTGTAAATACTGTTCTAAACTTGAAAATAACACACGCTCATTTGATAATGAAAAGTACTTTTTAGACTTATATGAAAGCTATCGTTCTTCATTGTATTCAGGTAAAAATATTAATAATGATTTCTCCCCGATTTAGTTGAGGCTTTAAGAGATGTTTTATTTTCGCTGCCGTATAATATGAGCTATTTTCCTTTCTGTCAGTCTGTCTGTCTGTCTGTCAGTCTGTCTGTCTGTCTGTCTGTCTGTCTGTCTCTCTCTCTCTCTCTCTCTCTCTCTCTCTCTCTCTCTCTCTCTCTCTCTCTCTCTCTCTCTCTCTCTGTGTCTCTCTCCCCTCTCTCTTTCTATCATTCTTTTATTTCCCAATCTTCCTTTTTCTATCTTTTGTGAATGATGGGGGATACATTGATTTTGTCAATATAAGTTTGAGTTAGGCAGCAAGATTTTTCACCCTCTAAACTCTGATTCCTATCATTTCCTTGTTTTATAATTCTTAATCTAAACCACTAGTATTAGATCATTGCGTAAAAAATATTATTCCCTTGTTTTTTCTTTATTCAACTGATTTAAACATTAAAGAAATGTCTTCCCCTTTGTTTCATGCCCAAAGGTTATAAAAATAACAAAACCTAAGGAAAAAACCGCTTGGATGTGTAAGCTTTGGCGATGTGACATTAATAATTGTTACCTGGATAAAACACTGTTGCGACATTTTTTAGCTGCTTAGACTGGTTTCAAGTTTGGTCAGCTTTTAGAGTTTCGGATTTAGTTATAGCGTAAATACTTTAAACAGTAGAGGATTAGAACAGGGGATTTTTTGTACAGATTAAAATTAAAATCTTGACGATTTACAAATAACTCAATGTATTATCCTGCTAATTCTCAACCCATGTTTTGCAGTCAAGGAAAAAGACATGGCTTTCCAAATTATTAAGTAATAAAAAAAGATAATTTAAAAAAAAAACAAAAAAAAAACTAAAAAACTATTTAAAGATTTGTGAGCTTTACACCACATTGTTGTCTGTTGTTTATTGCTCTTCATGACATTTTAGAGGAGGCAAGACTCAGAACTTACTAATAATTTTGCATCATGGTAAAACATCCAAAAGATCATTCTCATAACATTAAATGAAGGATAGAAACCTGATTTTTCTGATTATCTGATATTTTTTTTCTAAGATGATCTCTCTCTCTCTCTCTCTCTCTCTCTCTCTCTCTCTCTCTCTCTCTCTCTCTCTCTCTCTCTCTCTCTCTCTCTCTCTCTCTCTCTCTCTCTCTCTCTCTCTCTCTCTCTCTCTCTTTCACTCTCTCTCTATCTCTCTCTCTATCTCTCTCCGTCCCTCTCTTTGTCTCTTTCTCTCACTCTCTCTCTATCTATCTATCTCTCTCTATATCTCACTCTATCTCTCTTTCTCTTTCTCCTTGGTCATCAATATCCTTTCAACCTATCTTTCCTTCCCTGTCTCTGTTAATCGCTTTCTTTCTCTTTGTCCTTTCCATTTTCTTTATGTTTTTATCTATCTATCTATCTATCTATCTATCTATCTATCTATCTATCTATCTATCTATCTATACATATATATGTGTGTGTGTGTGTGTCTGTCTGTCTGTCTGTCTGTCTGTCTGTCTATCTATCTATTTATCTGTCTGTCTGCCTGTCTGTTGGTCTGCTTATCTGTCTTTATATTTATTCATCGATCTATTTTTTATCTATTTACCTCTATTAGTGTTGTTTATACCAGCTAGATACTTATTTTATTACTATCCCTCATTCTCTCCGCCTGTGCCTCTATCTGTCCGTCTGTTTATTTCCCCTCAAAACACCTTCAGCTTGATATCCCCTGAAAAGTTCATTACGTTTCTTGTCTCTTAGTTTTCTCCGTGTCGCCATTAGATTGAAATCTGTAAAATTCTGCTCATCAGAAGTGAATGCAAAAAGAAAAGAATTTTTTGCAGCCACCTATATTTTCTAAGATGGACCTGGAAAAAGGCTGAAAGTAATGGGGATGAAACTACCCTTTTCCTATAATGAGACAGCCCTGACTTTAGCATCAGAGAAACATCGTTCTTGATAAAGATTGGATGAAATCGCTGCCCAGCAGAGCAAAATAAATAAATTATCGCATTGTCTTATTTTCCCTTGATGGTTAATTTTGAATAGTCCACAGTTTGCTTCACTACATGTAACAAATTTTCCTTAATGATTAAAAGGTTTTTGTCGATACATGGGCCATGAAAGCCATTAAGGGTCGATAGTGTTAGTAGTTTCCGTTCATAGGCTGTTTGAAACTGATTATTATTATTGACCTCTGTTTCTTCATTAAATCCTACCTAGCATATTGACATGTCTGATCCTTTAGCCTGCATTAAACATGGTCTCAAACAATGGGTTTGACCGATTTCTTTAATCTTTGAACTCTAGACTAACTATTGCAGATTTCCTTCATTATAAAGTACATAAATTCTTATCTCGAAACATGACATGAAGCAGGAAATTGTAGAAAGAAGCTGAAAAACCCGCTCTACGAATGGGACCATAGTGTCAATTTCCTTGGGCTGAGGTGCGTGTGTGCATAGGCTTTAATGATCTTGATATCTCTCCTTTTACTTGTATGATCCAGAAATATGCCTCTACTTATCTATCTTTGTCGAGAGTCTAGATATCTCAATAATTCTTATTATAAACATAAAATCTAGATCTAGAACTTATCCCTACTTATATCAAAAAAATTTAGTGCTCATTGTGTGCTTCTCTCCTCGAATTTTCGCCTATCTCCACAGACTTATTCAGACACTTCAAAATTACAAAACAGTATTTTATGAAATACTATACATATGATTAGGAACATGACACCATTTTTTAAAAAGCAATGTTTTGTTGTCATTAAATAAAAATCAGACCTTTGATATTGTTTGCTCTTCACTGTAAGCCTCCGCAATAGCCATCAACTTCACGAGATAGCGGAAATTCTAAAAAGTTTGATCGTTGCCCATCACCACAGACTTGCACATTGATCGTTGCCCATCACCACAGACTTACACAGCTACTTAAAAATAACAAAACATTAGAGACATGACCCCCACTTTTTAAAAAGCAATGTTTTGTATCAATAGATCAAAATTACACCTTTGACATTACTTTTTCTTCAATTTAGATCTAGATCTACCTCTCCCGCATAGCCTAGGCCAATCAGCGATAAGACCACCTCAGTCTGAGTGATATAATTAACTGCGGAAGATAGATCGATATTACGATAGCAGGTGAGAAAAAGAGACGTCGTGTAAGACGATCCAGATATGTAGAAACACTCAATCAAAAAAATCAAATCCCCCGAACCACACCACCACAAACAGCACTTGATCAACCATCCATATCTATTGATACTGATCGAAATCTAGATCTAGATCTACGACAAACTGGATCTGATCAACCAAGATCTGATCCAGATAGTGAAAACAGACGTAGCTCTAGATCTCCACAACCTAGACTCAGCTTTAGATCTGCTACACCACAGCAAGAAGCAGATAGACCCATACGGATCAGACATCAGACATCCCTACATCAGACAGGCAGCTTCTACACTTACACCTCCAACTGCCCCAAACCACGACAATATCAATATTGTAACCCACAATATTGGGGGAATGACAAAGACATGCCATTATTTGACGCAAAATTGTGGCCCACAGAAACATCCTCCCTATGCTGTGCCAATGGTCAAGTTAATTTATAACAAACTGTACCAGAATCTTTATACCAGTTTGTGGGGGATACTGCAGAATCTAGATGTTTCGAAATAACATTCGAAGTTACAATTCAGCTTTCGCATTCGCATCACTTGGTGTAAATGAGGACATGTTACCAGCAGGGGTATACTGTTTTAGAGTATATGGCACTGTTCGCCATAGAATTGGTCATCTACAACCATTTACAGATGGAGAAAGACCTAAATTTGCACAATTGTTCATTTATGACACTGACAATGAAATATAAAACAGACTGCATTGGAATCAACATTTGGAATTTATTTTTCACAGTCAGTTTTCACTCATGGTCAGTTGTATGTAGCTATGTCAAGAGTTAAAAGCTATTATGGTTTATAATTTGCGTTGGCACCGGCATCAGAGAACTCTTTGACTATAACAAGCTACACCAATAATGTTGTCTTCAAATCAGCATTAATATTATAATGGTGAGTACAATAATTTTCTGTTAAGTTTATTAATTCATGGGTATTGATTTAAACTTTCAATCATGCGAATTCGCGTGCTTTCAACTAGTATCCTTTTGAAATTATAAGCCTCAAAGTATAATCTAGATCCGTAACTAGATCTAGATGTTAACTGTTTGATTTTAGTCCAGCTGCTGAAAATATTTAGGCCATAGATCTAGAATAATTATATGTTCAAAAAACTTTTTTTTTGTTCTTTACTTAGATCTAACACTATAACATGTAGTGTGAAATGCCTTCACTGTAACCGTACATTCAGTTTTATTCCTGCCATCTTGATCTGCCCAACTGTGCTTACAGGAAGTAGCTTGCACATTCACCTTTTCTCTTAAGGAAATAGTAATCGCATTTTGCCTCAAATTTTCCAACAAAAAACACTATGTAGGGGGAAAATGATATTGGTAAACTTTAGGGCAATTTACAACTTTAATGCTAGAATTGACATGCCTATATGGTCTAGAAATGCTCTATTAGATGGTCCTTATTTTTCCCCTAGCTCTACTATTAATAAATGATAACAGAAGAATATTTACGTGGTTCTCGTGTTCAGAATCGACTTTTAGGACGATTCACCTGCGTCAGGCAAGGAGTCAGTTATCTCCTGAGGATGACTGACAAAGACGGCGATGCCTCAATGGCGGTGGATCCGGCTATTACTTAACTAGAATGATTTTCAACAGAGCAGTGTAGTCGTGTCATCGTGGGGCAAGATACATAGTCTTCCTTGTGTGGCTCTCATACATGATAAGAAAGATCATTGTTGATGGGTAATAAGATAGATCTATCTTCTGGAACATTCTCAGGAAATACTAGTAATTATTTCTATCAAATTAGAAAATACCTCTTGGGGCAATCTTCGAAAAGTCTCTAGCTGATACATGTGTATGAAAATAACCCTTACTGTAGTTAATGGAGCATCAATAAGATATTAAGTTATAAATAAGGGTTACCAAAATTCAAATAGCTGAAACCAATCTTAATCACAACAGAACTACAACAAGATTTTGTTTTCAAATATCTCATCGGTTAAGGATAAAGCATGTTATATATTATATACTTCACTCAATTAAACAAAACCCAAAAGACTTCCGAACGAACTTTTTCTTTTAATGATAACTCTGAAATTCATGGGGAAATGAAATTATTGCTGTAGTGGACCAAGCGCTATCGTGCGCGTTATCTCTGTGCAGCGGATTACATTGTGAGCAGAGAAAACCTTAGCTTCATTCCCAAAACCTTTTTGATGAGATTGATCGTGGAAAACCTATATCTTCACTGTAAGGTTAAAAAAAATGCTGGAACACCGTGGTTTTTTTTTCATCAAAAGGAACTTCATGTTGTCTCGTGGAAGCAACCACCTCCTGGTGGCATTCTCCCGACATTTTGGCAGGTATGTCCAGACACTTAATTGATCATAATTTTTAGACAAACTGTCTAGAAACTGGTTGATTTGTCGATAAATTTTCATGATTCTGCGACAGTGACATAATGCTCTGTTACCTTTTATTATCACTTCATGGGGCAGTATCGAAGATCTAGCCTTCAGTACAGCTTGACTTGCTGCAAAAAGTGTTATTGACTTGCTGCAAATTGCTCCCTCATGTTTGAGGATACCCATTATCTCTGGTGGTGTCTCATCATATTCTGTTATGGTGTAGGAGAAAAACCAGCAACCTGTCATTATTACTCGTTTTCCTCACTTAATATCGAAGCTGAGCCATTTATCTAGGTTGATTTGCTTTTCAGAAACGGAACGTGATTTTACTAGCAGCTCTTTTCCTTCTTTGAAGTTTTCCACAAGCCTGGGATACTCTGATTTGATTTGTCCCGTCGAAAGTAAAGTAAGAAACAAAATAGAAAAGAGGGAAGGCAAATATAAGACAGAGGAGAACAGGAGAATGTAAAAAAAAATTCTATGCACGAAAATTCTTATCTGGTTGTTAAAACGATGCGAAGTTTTTGGAAACAGTAATACTATACCACCTCTGCACAGTTTTAATTTTCCTCCAAGCAGTTTTTAAAATAAACAAAATATTGACTTTTAATTGTGGTGATCAAAGCTTTGAATAGGTAGATTTAAAATAAGTAGATAATGTATTGTAAATTAACCAAAAACTAAAAAATCGCGGTTCGTGGCAACGCAACTCACCGTATCAAGGAACGTGACTAAGCGGTCTGTTATAACTTTCAACAATACCGACAATCAGTTACTTGGAGATCATTTTTAATCGCTTAATAGAATGCTATGAATTCCTATACAGTGCACTGCCGAGGCGGAAATCATAGCTGCCATTTTGTTTTAACCAACATGATTATGAATGTTCAGGTGAATCTATAAATAGATCTTGAATTTACAAATTTAAAATATCATTCTACTTGGTTGTTACCGTAAACTCTCATTCCATAAACGTATATTTCCCTGGCTCGCACAACAGGACCACCTGAGGGACGGTTTATAAATAAAGGGCATATGAAAGATTTCTACCGCCACGTTTATTAATTTTTTCTCTTAATGTCTTTTTGGACTGTTAAGCTTGCCTTCGTGTGTCAATTTAAAGAAAAAATCCAAAAACCTTGGGTGAATAATATTGTAGCTGCCATCTGCCACCATGCGCAGTTCAAATGAAAGTTTAGAGCCTAACGCTGCCAAATCAGCTGACTAAACCTTTATCATAGCAGATTGGTCACTTGTAGCACAAGTCTCTTCTCGGAGATGCTTCACTTGCCCAGAGAATCCTTTTCCGTTTTTTATATACTAAGAATACATTCTAGTGAAACACATTTATCGTTGATTTACCCTGTGATCCCTACACTATTTCGTTGTCTATTCCAAATATGATTGTCTGTTGCGACATTTTGACCCGTTCATATAATTATTTGCCTCGTCCACCCCCAACTGACCACTAGCTCAGATGGACACTGGACAATGCGTGGACCCCCGTCAGGTCAACATCACTGGCCAGCCTCCCGGGTACTGTAATAGGGATTATCTGCAAGCCTTATGGCCACTTCCGCCTCCGCGACAGCGCAGGTAGCATGGGTAATGTCTTGACGTCTGCCTTTGTGCAGGATCAGACCAGAAGACTTCAGAGCTGTCGCGAAAAGGCCGGATGGTCTGTAGGATAAGCTTAACTGCTGTAAACAGTGTGAGACTAGTTCTGATTTCTGAAATCTTCTTCGCGTCCACAAATCTCATAGATTTCCATGGGAATTAGATCAAGAGGAAAGAAAAAAAAGAGATAAGGAGACTTTGTATATGATGGACACATCACCTACTTTATTCAGTCCTAATCAAACTCAAGCAATATTTACTTAGGAAATGAAAAATAAAAGAAAGAAATAATGAGGAAAGACTAGCCGTATCACCCACCCTAATAGCACTAGAATTTCTGCTCACACAAGTCCAAAGTAAACAATCATGGGGGAGGTTTATGTATTTATGTCAGAGGCACTTTAAAGCACATTTTCACATAAAGTCGGTTATGTCAACAATTGAAGCAAAAAAGAAAATATAATGACACTTATATAAAGGGACTAGTTATAGTGTCGCGTAAACTGTGTCACCAACTATTAGATACAATCCACTCTTTGTTTAGAATTCTTTATGTAAGGTAGTGATAAAGTTAGTATTCTTACCATTTTCAAATTGGGTGTAGAGGCTTTAGCATCCGACAAAGGCGCTACGGGCAGATAAGCTGAGAAACAAACTGTTCGTCAAATGTGACTTGACATTGCTAAGTTAAACCCACAAATGCCAAGTGTGAGATCTAGATTTTCGTTAATTAAAAAAACAGGGAATCCAAGATTCTAATTACCTGCAGTTTTGAAATTTTACTGTACAGTTTTTTTATAAGAAACAAGGGAAGAAATCTAGATACGATGGGCAGCTACTGGGACAAGAAATTAAATAAATATATGAGGATAATGCAATGCAACACAAGTTTTACTTTTTTTTTTTAAATAAGTTCTCAAAAGACATTCATGAAGCTTAAATTACAATGTCGAGTTCAATTCTACCACTACAAAAGCAAGAAATCTGATTAAATCTAGGGATTCACAGCAGCCTACATGACAAGAAAAACTACATCAAAGAAAAAAATCTAGTAACAGAAATAAATAATTTTACAATGCATTCTTCAGTACAGACATCTTATGCGCTTTTATCCGAATTGAATAATAATGGGTAAAGTGTTGTTTTCAGTGTTGTTTTCCATAGTGAATGCTATTTCACATCTAGTTAAGGTCTGGATACACAAACCGATTTGCAGTTAGCTAAAAAATTAATGGCTTCTTCTAAACATACCTTTATAGTGTTCGAAGTCGTGAGTTCGGTTCAACAATCAGAAACATTTTGAAGACTTAGATAATAATTTGTTACATATCCTTTCTCACTTGAAAACTCTGTTTCCTAATTGTACTTCCAAGTTTCACTGCAATCTGCATTCTTGCAGACGCCATTGGACGATACGCTCACGATAACTTTGAGATTATGACTTTCAACTAGGTAACATAACATTTTGTAAAATCGCATTTCCTATAGTCGATATACTTTGTCCAAACACAGAATTACTTTCATGTAACAACTTTTCATTCTTCTATCCCTACTTTTCTTCTTTATATCTCTCCTCTTTATTTTATACTCCCTTCATCTCCTTTTCCCCCTCCCAGTTCTCTCTTTCCCTCTGAAAATTGTGGTCGATTTTAGGTGTCTGTTTGAACGATGTAAATTTCATTACCCTGAGTTTAAAAATTTTGAGTTCTTGTAGGTGCCTCTTCCTCACTTTTATCAGTTGAACAAGGAAGATCTGGCAAAAATATATAAAAACCACAAGTTCTTGGTGATTCGCTAGATCAGCGGCTCATCCCCGCAGACTGCTCCTCCATGCGTTCCTAATGGCGTGCTGGATGGTAATAGTCTCAACCGGAGACTTGGATCATCTGCTTGATCGAACTCTGGTTTTTTATTTCTTTCTCTCATTGCACATTGGTCTGTATGCTAGTATGTATGCCTCGCCTCTCTCTCTCTCTCTCTCTCTCTCTCTCTCTCTCTCTCTCTCTCTCTCTCTCTCTCTCTCTCTCTCTCTCTCTCTCTCTCTCTCTCTCTCTCTCTCTCTCTCTCTCTCTCTGTTTCTCTCTCTCTGTCTCTCTGTCTCTGTCTCTAAGTCTCTCTCTCTCTCTCTCTGTCTCTGTCTCTAAGTCTCTCTCTCTCTCTGTCTCTTTCTTTCTCTCTCTCTCTATCTCTCGTTGTTTCCCTACCTCATTTCCTTTTTTCTCTACCTGAATGATACCACTACAATGTTTCAGACAGAAACTCGGCAAGTAAAAATCATTGTAGTATCATTTAACATAACCGGAGCATTAACTATTGTTTAAAAACAAAAACCCTGAAAACTGAGCAAACAGAGAAACCATTATTTTTGTGTAACACAAACAAACAAAAGGTTGGAGACTACTTGCGGTATGAGATTATTGGTTCAATATTTTCACATCAACAACAGCCCAACAAAAAAAAAAAAAAACCTCACAATTACAGGAATTGATATCGAAGCAGCGTAAAACACGCTGACAAAGCAGAGCAGCCTTTGGCACTACACCCATCTCTTCGAGTACCTACAGAACAGGAAGCTCTCCCTTCAAATGGTATTTAATTAAATGAACAGTAGTTTGTCCTAGCTTTGAATTTAAATAACTGAGTTTGTGAGTCTCTGCCGTCTCCGTAGTTTATTTACATTATTAATTAGGCTCCACACTCAACATTTTTCCTTTCTTTTTTTTTAAGTGCGTAGGAGTGAAAGTTTTGAAAGGCTTTGTTTTAAACAAATGAACTCTAGAGATTTTACTGTGCTTATTTTACCCACAATGGCATCAGAAATGTCCCAGTCATAAAGACTGCTATAATCCGGTGAAACCGTGAATTAGGAATTGTGAAAACTGTTCCATCGTCGCAGAGCAAAAGCAAGGATTCGAATTCGACCTACCGTGTTTTCAGTACAATGCGCAACCGACTGAACTGTCTGGAGTCGCTCTTGAATCAACGAAAAGTTTGTTTCTAATTAAAGCTCAGCAAAACATAGGAGCAACACATAGAATTGCTCTATGTTTTTATTGAACATAATTATAGTTTTACTTTTCGCTTTGATGTAAAGAGCATTGAAGATTTAATACAGCCTATAGCTTGTAGATTATATACCTTCTTCCTATATGTGCAGAGAAATACATATGATGTAAAAGTGTTTTAGGATTACACATGTAAGCTAGAAAACCTGATTTCCGAACAGGCTCCTGGTGTCAATAGCCGGAGCTGGGGTGCGTGTGTGTATAAAACAGGTTATGAAATAAAAGTCTTGATATCTATTCTTTTATTTACTTAATCCAGATATATGCATCCACCGATCTATCTTTAATGGAATCTAGACTGCTCTAAAATTCTTATTGTAAACAAAAATTTTAGATCTAGATCTTAAACCCTTTTGAAATTCTAAGCCTAAAAGTAAAATCTAAATTTGATCTATATCTTAATCTTTTGATTTGAGTCTAGCCGCTGTAAATATCTAAGCCCTAGATTTAGAACCTATATGCAAACTAGTTTCGTTTTTTTTTTTGTTTTTTTTTTACTTAAATCTTACACTATAGCATGTCGATCTGTTTTAGGCGGTTTTAGATCTGCCGCCGCATACATTGTATGGGTACTTTCAGTTTCATTCCTGTCAACTTTGTCAAGCTGTGCTTACAGGAAGTATTTCGCACATTTACCTTTTTCTTTTCTTAAGAATATAATAATCTTAGTTTTGTCTTTCATTTTTGAAAAATGATATTATCACTCAAATTTATGCCAAATTTGACTTACATCGGTGGTCTAGAAATGCTCGGTTAAATTTTTCGCCATGTTCCATTATATATAGAAGATGACATTAGAGCCTTCACCTGATAGGAAAGTGCCTTTTCACTACGACGCGATAGTTCTAACTAGAATATTTAAATCATGTATCTTCTAGGTTTATATTAGTGGAAGTTTGGCTACTGATTTATGCTCTCTTGATAAGTTGTCTTAATTTAAAGTAATAGAATTATAAAATTGACTCATTAAATCTGACAGGAGAGATAAAGAACTGAACAGCCTCGAACAGACAAGGTCAATCAAATAAATCTTAGAGAATCTGCATTTAGCCTTTCGAAACAAGCAAAAGTCACAAGTCACACCAAAAACAAATCTGACAAAGTCCACATTAGATCTTTTACAAAAAGCGAGTAGATTTGTCACGTCACAAGTTAAGCTGGCAGTGTCAAAATAGGTCTGTTTATAAACAAAGCAAAAGTTCACAAATACATCTTGTAGAAGTATTGCCAAACACAAAACACGATGAAAAGAAGGAAAAATTCATAAACAACTGTTTATTTTCCACATCACTATGCTGACGACAAAGAAAAGTATTTTGTTCCCCCAAGATGACAAGAAAAGTTGAGCAAATGATGAGCAAACATTCGTAGAGCTTGAAGCCCATATTATGATTAAATATATAAATTTACAACAACAACAACAACAACAGTGAATCTTCCCTGCAAAGTCAAAACATATGGAAAGCACAAATTATTTAAAGCTATGCCAATATCAGTTTAACTCAACAACCAACAATTATAGCTGCCTCCAGCAAAGACATGTAAAGCTGGAATGGCCCTGAAGCAAGGAATGTAGGATGGAAAAGTTATTCATACAAATATGTGATGCTTAAAAAAGGAATCAGTTTAGATGTTTTTAGAGGACTCTGCTGTATATCATTAGCGGATCTAGATGTGAGAAGGTGATAGACATAGGAAGAGAGAGAGAAGAGAAACAGAGAGAGAGAGAGAGAGAGAGAGAGAGAGAGAGAGAGAGAGAGAGAGAGAGAGAGAGAGAGAGAGAGAGAGAGAGAGACGGACTTACACGCATAAAAATTCAAGATTAGGCAGAGACGAGAAAAGATAAGAAATAGCGGAATGTTCAAGGTGGGTTGTTTTGTTGTTTTTGTTTTCGTTTTGTTTTTTGTTGTTGTTGTTGTCTTTGCGATTTTTTTTTTTTTATTTTTATTTTTTTTTCAAGAAAATATTAATTCAGGAAAAAATGTACACAAAGATTAAGCATATCTAAGCATAAAATATAATTGCAATGAAAGAGTAGTTAATGCAGCGGGGATTTTTATACAGATTATGTATTATTGTCGAAGATAGAAAATCGATCAGATCATATTATCGTTGGAAATAGACAGAGGCATGCATTATAGTTTTACTCTTATCTTATCTTTCAATATGTATTTGAACACTGCAATACTTTTTGCTGAACATATTTTAACGCCCTGGTAAAAAGGTCAAGTTTTTTGTCTAAAAACTGCTAGATAAATTATAATATCTGTTAAAAACTTACTCACAACACCAAAGGAGGACTCTAGAAAAAAAATAGAAAGGCAGATTTTTGTGAACAACATTGTCAGTGACAAGATTTGTAAAAGGCACCAATTGGACAAAACAACGTTGATTGTAAGAGTTTATAATTCAGATAAAAATGTTACGTAGAAAAGACTTTCAAGGAATATATCATTTGGCTGAATCCATACATACAACGTTCTTTGCAGGTATGAAAAATACCTAAGGAGAAGATTTAAGAACACTCATCGTCTTAAATCACCAGTTCATACTTTATTCTGCTTTATTTTCAATCAATCAAATTGATAGTCACTCAAAATAGATTTTTTGGGGGAACAAAAACACCTAGACAATAATTCAAAAGAATACCAACTTGCCCTAGTTATGAGTGCTGTCATATAAACGTTACTAAATAATAAGAATTTTTTTGGTCCTTGCCAGTGCGAAAGAAAAGAATGTACGACCTAAAATCCACCCATCTTCTAAAATCAACCTTTTCCTTAAGGAGCACTTAGCTTTTTAAATGTTCCCACGCTCTTTTGAGGTAAGGTAGACTGTCTTAGCGGCTGCTTCTTCCTATTTGAGTATTTGACTTTAAGGAAGTCCAGAAAATAAGATGAAAGAAAAGAATTAACATTGTTAAAAGTTTCAAAGCTAGTCTTGTTGAAGGCCAAAAATATTAATAATAATGGAAAGGTATTCTTTAACAGAAAACAGCTTTATGATGTGATATTAAAGTTTAATCAAGATCCAGACCTAGATTTGTCTTTAGATCTACGCTGGTCTAGATTGTACTAGATCTACATTTCGATCAAGATGTGTCAGATTCTTAAAGTATTTGGTGGACTTTAGTATGCGTCGCTCCTCTTCAGCAATCCCAGTCGTATTTTGCACAAAGCAAACTAAATCAGAGTTTTCCTCCTTGTCAGGTTAAAGGTTGTTTTTATACGCACAGACACAGACAACGGATAGACACTGTATTTCAATGTTACTTAGACAAACTATACCAAGAAAAAGAAGTATGTAATCATTGAAACGTTTTTTCATAAATCGTAAAAATATACATTGGGATAATTATATTTCATCATGACTTTCTGTACACGGACTCCGTACTCTTAGAAAATCCTTTTGAGCTAATGTCCATATAATATTCTGCAAAGCTCTTGTAAGAAATTGACTTTTTCGAGATCGTTCAAAAAGCATGAACACTTTTATAAATGGAAAACGAAAGTAATGCTCAACATTCACTAAATGTGTAGGTCCAGATTTAAGGTAGAAGTCTTTGAGAGGACGGATAAAACTGCGACTTATTTTAATCTTTAAAATTCAAACTCGCAATGTTTGTTACAGTCTCGCAAGTTTATGTCATTCTTTGTAACAAAGTTTTTTTTTTTTTTTTATCTTTCAGGTACATTACTGCTGTGAAACGGAGTGAAACCATCAGACAATACTTCTTTGGGGAGGCGGGGGGAGGGGTTAACTGGCTTGAGCACAACGTGTTTCTCAATTCTCATATGCCTGTTTCCATAGCGATACGGTGGTGACTTTCACAGCATGTCAACCGTATACAGATGGAATAACCTCCACATTGGACGAGTCTAATGAGCCCGTGTCACACGTCTACAGTTGGCATCGGATCCACATTGGACGAGTCTACTGTGTCCGTGTCACACGTCTACAAATGGCTTCATCTCCACATTCAATGAGTCTAGTGAGCCCGTGTCACACGTCCACATATAGCATCAGATCCACATTGGACGAGTCTAATGAGCCCGTATCACACGTCTACAGATGGCATCACCTCCACATTGGACGAGTCTACTGTGTCCGTGTCACACGTCAACAAATGGCTTCATCTTTACATTCAATGAGTCTAATGAGCCCGTATCACACGTCTACAGATGGCATCATCTCCACATTGGACGAGTCTAGTGAGCCCGTGTCACACGTCCACAGATAGCATCAGATCCACAGTAAACGAGTCTAGTGTGCCCGTGTCACACGTCTACAGATGGCTTCATCTCCACATTCAATGAGTCTATTGAGCCCGTGTCACACGTCTACAGATGGCATCATCTCCACATAGAACGAGTCTAATGAGCAAGTTGTACTCCGGCTTATGGATGGAGAAATGCCAAATGACAGCGAGGTGGCAGGATTAGGGGCGTCTTTCATCTTTAGGGGAACTTGGTTTGGGACGTCTCCGATGCCCAGGTCATCCCGAGGTTGTAGCTTCCTCTGGTAATAATGTGCTGGCAAGATTTGAAGAACGTTCGGCATATCAACTGAATGATGCCTTGGCCACGCCCCCTTGTTTGACTGTACTAGAGGAGGAAGCTCCAGATAATGTGTTTTGCGCGGTCCGTACTGTAAGTTTGGTTCTCGGGTAGACGGTGACAGAACTTGACATTTGCCAGGCAGTTTTACTGTTGAGGAGGATTTGTTTGACGCAGTGACTTTGTTCGTACAAACTTCCTCCTGCGCCTTTATATTTGCGCCTTTGTCGCTATTTTCATCCTCTACGCTTTTGGTGGCCAAGGAGTTATCAGCCTTGCTTTTCACAGCAAAAAGCTCGTACACAGAGCTTGTCTGGCGTGACACGATATTGTCTTTAACTTTGTTGACCCGGCACGTTGCAGCTCGAAATAAATGTTTGCAACGGTTTTTAAATTCGGTGTAGACTGCTGAGTAGATGAAAACGTTCATAAGGCA
Source organism: Elysia crispata (assembly GCA_033675545.1). Lineage (NCBI taxonomy): Eukaryota > Metazoa > Mollusca > Gastropoda > Plakobranchidae > Elysia > Elysia crispata. The sequence continues at coordinate 315,766 of JAWDGP010004681.1, read as the reverse complement.
GTTCGTGCAAAGCGTCCACAAGGCCAGAAATCTGAGCCAGGGTGGTAGAGCCAAGTGCGGGATGAAATGTTCCAGAAGAGAGCTTATCGAGTAAGGTGAGATCGCAATGAAAAACACTGTCGTCGAGCACAGGAGCAGAGCTTTAGCTTTTCTCTGCCGCCTCAGGAAGGCTTTGGACATGGGCACTGACAGCTGGTTTTCGGAATCCGTGTCCGCGTCTGTCCATTTACCTTGGACATCCAAAGAGTCAGGGGCGCGCATCTTTTTTTCCCATTTCTTCTTTATACTTAAAGGTAGAAATGAAAGCTTTGCGCTTATATTATTTTGCTTTGTCTGTGAGCTTCTAGCAAGAGGGTCGATTTGATTTGCCGGGGGCGAAACGTTTCTCTGCTGATAAAAATTTCTTACATCTTGGGTATTCTCACTTTGACTCTTCAAAACATGGTTTCCAGAGTTGGCAGCTGGGCTTTTGTGATCAGCAAAAGAGTTTTTTGAGATATCGATTGAGTTTCTCAGATGAACCATGAGGTCACTTTCTGATAGCGGGCTAGACATCGCCCTTGTGTCGAGACAATCGGGCTGAAAGCATTTGTCAGTTGCAGCTGTAGCGGATCCCTTATATGCTTTATGGTTTACATCTGTAAATGCCTTGTAGATTCCGTTTACTAGACATGCGCCGTTATTTCCATAGATGTTTGAGCAAGAGAATTGACTATTGGTCAAAGGAGGCACACTACTTACTTCTTGGAACTCCCTGGTTAGTAAGGGATTCTGTGAAGCAGATAGCCTGATACGTGCCATATCTGGAAACGGATCCATCTGAGGACAATTCGGCGATGGGCGACTGGCGGAGCACTTTTTCGTCTGACCATGTTTGGTGTCTATCGTGGCTTTCGGTGAGGAATTTTCTCGACCCTTCCCTTTCATGGTGACTTTTGATCCTGGAGAGATGATCCATTGTTTTCTAGCTCGCTCAGCTTGCTTGAGGATCTGGTTCACCTGCCATAACAGAACCGTTAAGAAATAAATTTGAGCAAACCAAATTCACAGCTGATCTTCAATATACTTAGCAACATCGATACGGCTTATTGACACGTTACAGACGTCATACGGGTTAACTATAAACCATGTAAATTTTTTGACGAAAAGAAATTATTAATTCGAGAGAAAGATTTGTTCTAAAACCTTCATTTTTTTTAATATTTAAGTGTATATTTCGGTTACTTCAATTTTCTTGGTTTTTTTTTTTTTTGGTATCTACACAACATGAAACTTTATATTAATGCTACCTAGCACGCCTTAGAATCATGGATTTGCTTTTTCTCGATTTTTTATTGTTTAATACTTCTTATCAAACCTAGATTCAGTTTGAATCACAATCCATATGCAATTTACATTGGAGTCTGTTTGCCAAAAGAGCGATTTGGAGTTTTGTTGTTGCTATCTTCGTCAAAAGGAACTTCACAGTTTTGTTCAGTTTTTTGCCAGCCAATGAAGCAAAAGCGTGTGCAGCGATGGAACTTACACGGTTGAAAAGCACTGAAGATGCAACTAATGTTAATAAGTGCGTAACTTTAAGTCGTGAAAAGTTGTTAACGAAATTAGTAAAAAAAATTACCAACTGGTTGATTGAGAAAGATCTACTTTGCTTGAACCTTACACGTGGAGTAACGGCCATTTTACCTGCCAGCTGGTAAACACGATAACTGTGCCAGAAAGGATCGGGTACAGGAACTTGGCGGCCATGAAGTGCCAGGTGTGCTTCCACGTGAAGCTGCAGGTCAGCACATCCGGGTCGTAGTTGTAGTACATGTATCCTGGCTCCCACGCGATGGGCAGCGCAAAGAACAGCGTGTTGAATGTCCAGATAAACGCCACGCACAAGCACACTACAGGAGAATGCTTCGTCCTTTTGGACCTAAGGAAAATAGCAGTAAAATGTTTTTGGAATAAGGAATCAAACATAGATAATAGTGAAATATGTAGCCAAAAACAAGGATATTATGATTTTTACATGACTGAATTGAGAAATCTGAAAATTTAAATCCATGTTTTGAGGAAGGTTTCCATCATGTGAAAAAAGAACTTTGGAGAATAGCATTTTTATCGATTCCTAAGTTATTATTTGAACAAAAGTGCCATTTCGTAGGCAAATCGTAATAAATATATAACTGACTGATAAACAGATAGTGAAAAACTTAAGAGTTGAAGAAATAGAAAGAGAATTAGGTAGTTAAACAGAAATACAGCCAGATAGATAGTTAGACACACAGACAGGCACTCTAAATAGTTAAACCGGTTAACCATAAAACATTTCAAAAGCCTGATTTAAACGAATTTTACAAGACTTAATGTTTTTAAACATTGTCTTCAAGTAAATTACCATAACTTTGCACCTTTATTTTTCCTTTTCATAAAAATCTATGAAACTTCATTTTTCCCCTCAGTTTTTTTTCCTTCCTGCCAAATTTTCATATTTCCAACGGAATAAAACCAAACAATAAAATTACATCAAAATAAATTGCTAAAAACCTGCTGGCTTTTTTTCCTTATGCGAGATCAGTACTTAGGCGTTAGAAATTATGTGTACAAAACAATTTATAAAATGCTGCTAATCTCAGTAATCATCGACACTTCGCCCCCTTGAATGTATCATGTTAGAGACTCTAAGTTATAACAGCACACTCACACTCCGGAATTCTTCATCACAAGGTATCTCTCCACGCCGATAGCCATCAGACTCCAGAGGGACACAGAGATGGCCACACCGTTCATGGTGCCCGTAATCTGACACATGACCGGTCCAAACGGCCAGTGCGAGAGGACACCGGACACAACCCCAGGCATGCAGACAAACAGACCCAGGCAGAGATCAGATGTGCACAAGCTCATCAGCAGAATCTGGAACCAGTGGGAAAAAATGAGGGGGAGATAACTATGATGATGTCTCGAGTAGTGAGTGATCTTCATACTTTTGATTTGCAAATTCAATGATATAAACCTGAACTTAGTATAGCATAACCACAAGCACGCTCCCAAAGTGTAACAATTTGTGTCTCAGTTTAACTGTTAACAATGCGAAACCTAAAAGGCTATGATATTGAGCCAGATAATTAACTTTAAAGCGGCAGCGATATATGAATATCCAGAGGGTTGTCAGAATAATGACTCTCTGTGTCAGTCTCTGTGAATAATAAGCCATCGGCAATGAATGAAAGGTGATTTATATATTCCAAGTGAAAACGATGGTGATTAGAAAAGAATAAGGTTTTTACTTTGGCAAGTTTACATGACAGGTTCTAAAGAGAGAACTTTTTAATATATTTTTTTTTAAATTTTGGCATTGAGAGCGACAGAGAAAGAGAAAGAAAGAGAGGGAGAGAGAGAGGGGGGGAGGGAGGGGGAGAGAGAAAGAGAAAACGGGAAAGAGACATTCGAATTATCATCAGAACAGAGATAGAAATCAAAAAGTGTCCCCGCTTACTCTACCCTAACTATCAGTTTATGCTCGAATTAAACAATTATCAATTTTCCCAAACATTTTTTTTAATTTTCCGGATGTCTAGCAGAATAGCCTGCCTTGAATCCTCTATAGGCAGAGATAAGGGAGAGATGGAAGGAGTTGCTCACCTTCATTCTTCGTCCTATTTCCCGCATGCGGTACAGCACAAGCAGGTTGATCGTGTTGCTTGCGATGATCACTATGGTGATCAAGGACGCTGCGCTGACCTTCGCCCACCGGAAGTAAGGGTTGTTCTCCATGGAGACGCCGCTGCTGGACGGTAGACTTGAAGACGCATTGGCTCCGCTGACCAGTGAGGAGTCGTTCCCCGTCATGTTCTGAACAGAACTCATGTCAAGTCAGAGGTGGGTCTCGCTTGGCCTCTAACCAGAGAGTGAACATGTATACGGTGCGTGGCCAATTAAAGATTTTGAGGTGTTATTGTTGGTGCGGAAAATTGTTTAGATATACACGCGCAATAATGGTTTTGGGGAATCTTAACGTGATATTTCCCTGCTGGCGTTTGCGAGATCAAGGTCTATTTGTTGAGGATGCTCTGTAAAAGTGGTGATACTTCAGCTCAACTATGTTTCTTGTAGCTTTAACTCAGAAACTTAAGCTTAGATCCGTCGCTTGCTTAGTTTTATAGTTTTTGCGAGAAAAACCAAGATTTATCTTGTCTCCGTTGGTTTTAATACAAGTTGGTGGAAGCCTGTTCTCTTAAGGTTGCCGATTGTTCATGAAACTTGAGATTCTGTATTAAAAAATAAACAATGACAAATGGTTAGTTACTTATCAGGACAAAATATTACTGTCCTGTATCACTTGCTAGAAAAATCAGTCTAATAATTTTAAACCCTACCAATGTAAGGGTTCTGAGTATTTTCCCATGAGTATATGTCAAGCAGATTATATAACTGAAACATCACGGCGCGGGTACTTAAAATCAGGAAAGTCTTGTTTAACGGAGTACTAGAAATGATTGTGGGGCGCAGGGTTGAACACAAACCCCAATATATGTGATGATACTAGCAAATATAATTATTCAGCCTGGAAAAATAACCTCCTGTTCAATGTTCAAATGTAGAGTTTTCACATTCTTAATTCTAAGTGCAGAAAATTTTCAAGAAAAAGTGAACTTTTTGTAGACTGAGACTAAGCTTCTTTCAAAATATTGCAAAATGGCTCAAAAAGGTTAAACCAACTTAAAATACATAGTCATAAAGATAATTTGGATGATGGTAAATCCGATGTTTCATCAAAATATTGATGGTGGTTTTTTTGCATTAACGTCGAGATATAATAATAACTGATGTTCAGGTGAATTTTGGGTTAGTTTGAAACACAAATATTTCTTTTAACTAATAAATCACATTTTTGAAAGAAAAAAAAATTACACTTCGCTTGATTCTCCAAAGAATCAGATTTTTTAGGCGCTGTGATTTGGTGGTTTTTGGTGTTAATGTCGATAATAAAACAAAAGCTAATGTAAAGGTGAATTTTGGTTCAGTTTGAAACTCAAATGTTTCTTTTAAATAATTGAATCATATTTTTTTTAAAACTTTACACTTCGCTTGATTCTCCAAAGAATCAGATTTTATTTTGGGCGTTATAGTTTGCTTTCAGCAAAAGTTTTATTTGTTCAAATTATCGGTTTTGGTTTTTATTTTTTTTTCTGTGTCTCTTCACCTTTTCGTCCTGAAATACAAAGCCCTGGTCCCTATTGTTAGCCATTATAGAATTTCACAGCACTGGTCCTTTTTACTAGCCTTATTGAATTACACAGTCTTTGGGCGTCATAACATTGTTTTAGTAGCATGTGGAATCAGCTTCCTAAACGCCTAGATTTAGTCCTGAAATTTCTGTTTTTCTGTGGCGTAGAGGTTGTTGTCTTCGACAAGATGAGATCAACACATTTTCTTCTGCAATGTAGCACTAGAGCTTTGCGTAATAGAGTGATAAAAAAATAAACTCTGTCGAGTCAACTTAGATTTCATGTCTCTACCCGCAATCCAAAGCCATGGCGCTGAGAGCAGGTTTGAATTTAGGATCAACTGTTTTGTTTCTATTCTTAGGCCAGTAATGCGTCGGTCGAACTTGTGGTCCTTCTTGACACTGTCAACTGGTAATTTAAAGTTGACTTTCATGATCCGGTGTTATTATCGGGAGTTCAAGGAGATTTTTCTGTTGCAAGAGTCAGTCGCAAAATGGCACCCTGTGTCAATCAGTTTAGTTTTGTAGTCAGTTATGGTTTTGTTATTTAAATTTAGAGGGTTTCAATAACTGATATTGATAGGAATAGTTGGTTAAAGGTTAGCTCTCTCATATAAGCGCCTTTTCTTGGTACTTATTCTAATCTTTTTTCATCTCTAGTCTTTATCTTTTTCTTCAGTAAAATTCTGAAGTGTTTGCATAATTTCATATTTCGTAGTTTTTCTTTTTTGCATCCTTGAAATCTTTATTTTTGTTGCGACGCCTCATTAGAAACGCTTTGCCTCATCATTTAATAAAGTTGAGGACAATTATGATAATGAAAACCGTGAGCTGTTTTACTGAAAATGGTGATGATGGTGATAATACGACGACGACGACGATGATGATGATGATGATGATGACAGTAATTAGTATTACTACTCGTGTTTAAGACAGTGGATATATGAGGATAAAGACGGTGACGTTCTTAAGGGCAAATCATTGCGAATTCCAAGGTATGCAGCGATGTTTAGATAAGTTGGAATAATTGATAAAAGTGCTCAACTCTGGGAGCCTTTCATAGATATAGAAGATCTTACCTTAAATTCTCTTCATACGACACTGGTGTTTCAAGCGGAGGACAAGCGACACCTTTGTCCTCCGCTTGAAACACCAGTGTCGTAATAAGAGAATTTAAGGTAAGATCTTATATATATATATATATATATATATCCAACCCGGAAATGAAGATGCTCAAAGGTTAAAGAGTTAAGCCCATACGTGACCGAGTTAACTGGGTGTGATGAAGCCAATTTTCTCTCACGCAGTTATCCTCCCAGTCTTTGCAGCCAATAGCGGACGTCATTAGAAGGTTGCACAAATGCATCATTAATGTCACAAGAAAATGTCAAGTCGTATCAAGGGCTTTTGTCGATTAATGTCTGCATCAGAAGCCTTGTGGGAATGTCAAGATTTTTTTTAATAAAACGTAAGGCATAGTATCATAAAGATTATACCTTTCGGTTTGTTTTGGTTTTTTTGTTTTTGTTTTTTTTCGTTGTTCCTATTTTGGGAGATAATAGATTAAGACTACCTTTGAGAAGTGTTCCTTTCTCCCGATTTGGAACAATTTTGAATTTTAAAAAAATAGACATTTATTTTCTCTTTTAGAATAATTTTTTAATGAATCCCGTTGATGTTTTTTTTTTATATGTATAAATTTAATCGGTTTACTTTGAGGTATTTAGACAGATTTTGCGTCTAAAGAAATTGTCAAGCGAAGAGAGCTTGTAGCTTCTCGGGAACGTCTTTAAAGTGTTAATGTTGTTACAGAGCCTATCAGCTCGGCTTCTCAACGAGAAAATAAGTGTTTCCCCCTAACAGACTTATTTAGTTTATTGGTACCGCAACTTGCGAGATTTTTCGACCACTAAAGCTATTGAAAAGGTTTTTAACTAATATGATAAAAAAAAAATAAGTTTAAAGCAGTATGTCCGCACAAACAGATTTAAGCAGTATCCGCACTGAAAAGATTTCAAACAGTATCCCACATTAACAACAACAATATCCTAACTAACAGGGTTTCTTTTTAAGCGGTATTTCCAGTTACATTTTTAACCAGTATCTCCACCAACAGTTTTTGTAGTCAGCATTAATTTTCTACAAACAAAAGTTTTTTTGTCAATCAAAACTTGCATTCCCGCTAAAAATATTTGACTTTTTACTAGCATTCCAACCTAGAAAATTTTAACCCAATTGTGAGAGGACAATAGAGAGAGAGAGAGAGAGAGAGAGAGAGAGAGAGAGAGAGAGACACAGAGAGAGAGAGAGAGAGACAGAGAGAGAGAGAGAGACAGAGACAGACAGACAGACAGAGACGGACAGACAGACAGACAGACAAACAAAGAAAATGGGGATGAATATGTACAGAGGCGTAGACTGGGTGAATGAGAGGAATAAAGAAAAGTCAACTGGAAGTTAATAGATGGCTAAGCTGGATCAGAAAAGAAAAAAAAAGATGGCAAAGGACAGCAATCCCAGCAACTTAATTATAAGGACAGGCACCAAATCTAGCATGAAGTAATCAAGATCAGCCCATTGTTTTTTTCATTTCCTGATAATAACTGCCTTGAGAATGGCAGACGTGGCACTGCTGTGGCAATGATAATGATAAATAAAGTTACCCTCCTTCCACAGAACATGTTCTGCAATCAATAGCTGGGAAATTCTTGCTAAAAGCTACCTCAAGAAAAGAATAGGTTTTTACGGTTTCACGCAGAAAACGAAATTCTGTTCTCCAATCTATCCATGAAAACAGCCAAGTTTTTTTATCGGACGTACTTTGGGGTTGTTTTTTTTTATACTTTCAGTTCCATTTCTAAGCGTTATTCTTTGTCCATCTGTTATATCCCCTAGTAACTATGTGAAAACAATTAACCGGTAGGCCTACAAATCCCTTCGAAAAAATGTTTTTTGTACACTTAATTATCCAAGGCAAAAGATTCTGATAATCTGTCTTTAACATTGTTTTCGATGAACTTATTTAGTATTTTTGCCCAACATAATTATGGTTTCTGTTGCAGCTGGTTGCAGGTTATACCCAATCAGGAGAGGATCATCCAGGACAGCAGCTGACACAGACAAGCATATAAATCAAGACAATATGGGGGAAAGTGGAGTATGCGTGTCTATTTATTCTTAAGTCGTGAAATATCGTGTATTATTAAACATCATTAAAAGATCACTTAAAAAAAGAGGCAGACGGGTCGAAAGGGTTTTAAAAACTACACTTTATGGAGAGCAGGCCAATTCTCGAGAAATATTGCGAGGAATATGTGGCTTTTTTATGGGTTAGGGAATGGTCAAGGAGCGGTACGTTTAATCACAGAGAGTGGGTCTAAGTTTTATTTCATTCCTTTAGGTTAATGTACCTGTGTTGTTGTTTTTTGTTTTTGTTTTTGTTTTTTTTTTATAACGCGTGAGCATTGTTTGTGATACAGTCATCTCCTAGACTTCAATAGAATGGAGAAGTTTTAGAGATCCATGTCTCACTTAAATTCTTATCTCCAAGTACATATAATTTAATTCCAATAGTTTTCCGTACAGTTTGAGCGACAGAGGACTGTCAAGGCTGAGAAGCTGACCCAGGAGCAAAGAATCGGAACACCCGTGTGTTAAATGAGTTAGTGTAGCACAGAACACGGTTAATGTTCAGATCTGGAGAGATTGAAGGGCTGAGTTAGTGTAGCACAGAACACGGTTAATGTTCAGATCTGGAGAGATTGAAGGGCTGAGCTAGTGTAGCACAGAACACGGTTAATGTTCAGATCTGGAGAGATTGAAGGACTGAGCTAGTGTAGCACAGAACACGGTTAATGTTCAGATCTGGAGAGATTGAAGGGCTGAGCTAGTGTAGCACAGAACACGGTTAATGTTCAGATCTGGAGAGATTGAAGGACTGAGCTAGTGTAGCACAGAACACGGTTAATGTTCAGATCTGGAGAGATTGAAGGACTGAACTAGTGTAGCACAGAACACGGTTAATGTTCAGATCTGGAGAGATTGAAGGACTGAACTAGTGTAGCACAGAACACAGTTAATGTTCAGATCTGGAGAGATTGAAGGACTGAGCTAGTGTAGCACAGAACACGGTTAATGTCCAGATCTGGAGAGATTGAATAACTGAGCTAGTGTAGCACAGAACACGGTTAATGTTCAGATCTGGAGAGATTGAAGAGCTGAGCTAGACAACTTACAAATCGTTAAATTCTTGTCTTTGGCTCTAATCAATCTTTTGTAGCCTGGGGTGGAATAAAAAAAAAACTACATGATGAGAGAAAGGTTGGTAGAATAGTGCAATGAGGACCAAAACATGACGATGTCATTAAGGGTGATTTGTTCAGATAACAAGCTTCACTTATACTTGGAAATGTAAGACCGTTGCTCTAATTCAGTGCAAAGGTCAAAAGGTCAAAATCCTTTCCTATAATCTCCTACTTCGACTTTCTGTCACAAAAATGATCCTCCTTCTCCTTTTTTTTCTTTCCTTCTTTTATTTTATAGAAATTTTGAGTCTGTTACTTGTGGTTGCGAAAGAACGCAATACTTGCATAAAATGCCTGGCAATTTGGCTAGAGTTACTTTATTTTATCAAGTTTTCTGGGGGGGGGGGGTGTTCTGTTCTTCATCGAAGTAACAACACGTTGTAGTACCAGTGGTTAGAACAGGAAAATGGACCTAAATAGAACTATGAACATTACTCGATTTTGTTTGAACAAAGACGCTTTATATATGAGTAGACAGCCCGACAGATAATATGTTGGTTTTTGTTGTTTTTTTTTTTTTGCATCAAACATAGAGGTGCAATGTGTTTTTTTTGGTTTTATTTTATTTTTTGCCAAAACTGTTTTTTTTTTTTCCTTAGAATAAACTATTTCTCAAATGTGGAATTGAGATGGCGATTGTCTGATCATTAATTTTTATGAGATTCTCTTTTTTAAATCTTAACAAATTAATAATTTATTTTTTTTTCAAATAGACACTATCTTGAATTAAACTGGAACATCAGATGGAGTTAAATCTTTAAGGTTGTCTTAACCTGATTTTTTTCGTTGCTTCCAGTGACTTCGTTTATAGCTGCTTGTTTGATTTTTCATTATTTTTTTTTCATATGTTCATGAGAAGATTCTGAATTCAGCAGCATTTCCTATTTTAAGGAATAAACGAGTTCTGTAACTATTCTTTCATAAAGAAGATGAATTTGTTTACATCTCTCATCATTCCATACCCCAGTGCAATATTCATTCAATGACAGAAAAATCATTTAAACTAACTTATTTTTTTGGTCTCATTAGTAATTTTGGATTGACTTTTTTTGGTCCCTCAATCCGTTTTACAGTTCTACTCATAAAATTTCCTAATGTTTCATTCATCACAACCTTAATCAGAATCAGGAGTAAATCTAAGCCGTATGTGAATAATAAATAGGTACAGGGCTTATTCGTGGACTAAAAGCGAGTGAGATCAAATAAAACGCTCATCATAATGGAGCTCGGTACTGATTGGGTCATGATTTATTGATCAGATATTCCAGTGGTCCTGGTCTCGTTTTAGCACTCCAAAGGACATAGTCACGAAGCAGAACTGTAGGTCCTTGAAGAAATATTGAGATTATCGGCTTCGAAGTTAATTCAATACATGATTGTATGTAAGGGACTGAGGAAAATGGAACTGATTTAAACATGAAAGTCTATATTTATCGTTGATAACCTCATTTATATGAACATATTTGATAGTTTGAAGTTCTGTATGTCATGGGATTGGCGAAGATACTTCCACCTCTTTAGTTAAGTGTATCCGGTTTGGTATCTAGATTTACATGAAAAACGATGGAACATAGTGAAAACTTCTTTTTTTACCACTCCCACACAAATCCAGAGATCTTCTTGTCACGTGACAAGAATTGAACATTAACAGGGTGAAATCTGGAGAATGTCCCGGACTAATTTTTGTTTTCTTTTTCTTTCCAAAAGGCCTAACCTTTTGGAGTCTCAGCTTGATCGACGTTTGTTCATTCACCCTTTAATAAAACTTAAATATTATGGCGCCCTTATAGTCTTAGCGTTGGTTTCGGAGTTTGCTTGGTTTTTTTTTTAATTGTTTTGTTTTTTGGGGGGAGTTTGTTCTTTTTTTTTTTTTTTTTTTTTTTTGGGGGGGTCATTATTATTCATCATATCGATTTATGTGAAAATCTTCACAGCAATGATAGAGATCTTGTTAATGTAGTAAATCAAAAAAATAATAATAATAATAATTCTCTAAAATCACTCTATCGTAAGAAGATAAGTAGGCTTCCTTTCAGATAACATTTTATTTCCGAGATTTCTGAGCCTGAGAAAGCCGCTATTCAGATCATAACAATTTACATTAGCTTCCTAATATTGAGATGGCATTGAAGGATTCGGGTTGGGAAAATTCCAAAGATGAAGCTTTTGAAATACGAAGGATTTTGTTTCCTGATGATTGTCAAACTTTTCCGAGTTGATTTTAGAAACGTTATGATTAAAGTAAACAGTGAATGGTGTGAGATATTTTTTAATGAATATTGCATTGTTCATTTCTACCCCACTTTCTATAACTCTTCCCTCCCCCTTCTCTCTCTCCCTCTCTCTCTCTCTCTCTCTCTCTCTCTCTCTCTCTCTCTCTCTCTCTCTCTCTCTCTCTCTCTCTCTCTCTCTCTCTCTCTCTCTCTCTCTCTCTCTCTCTCTCTCTCTCTCTATCTATCTATCTATCTATCTATCTATCTATCTATCTATCTATTTATCTCTTTCTCTCTTCTGTTTTTCTTTGATTCTCTTTCTCTCTCTGTCTCTTTCTCTCTTTCTCGCCAAATATCTCTCTCCCTCCCTCTCTTCCTCTTTGTTTCCCTTCCACCCTGCAATTCTTCCTTCGCTTTCCTTTCTTCCCTCTCCCTCTCTATATTTCTATTCTCTTACCTATCACTGTCTATCACTCTCCTTTCTTCCATCCTCTCTTTTTCCTCAGTTTCGTTTTCTTCAGGCTCGCAACTAGATCTTTACAAGTGGGTCTTAGTGTGGTTAAACTAGCAGATCAAGCAGGGAGTTATTGTTTGTAACTAATGATTATATTCTCCCATCGGCTTAGTGGGGCAACAAACATAGATGATCCGAATAACATGAGCACCACTCAGATGAAATACATGATGCAAAGCTCTTAATGTCTTAAATTATTGGGCGAAAACATTATCTCAGACAGTGTTTGATCGTATATCCCATCGCCAATCAGCCGCCTCTATATCCTACGGTTTAAACCCATAACAATGAAACAACCTTAAGAAAGCGACACCTACGTTAACAAAAGCATGCAATCGCATCCAGAAATGATGAAAATAAGGTTTGTAGGATTCTTTTGCAAAAAAAACAAATTGTATTCAAGCTGCCAGTTACTATCGCTACTCTCAATTTTTTCACACATACCTTAAGTCGAGTACCCATATTGGAAGAGTAGACTGGAGAAAGCTCCTTAAATGTTCATCCAATTTTGAGAAAAAAAAGTGTCTCAATTTGCCTGATTCCGAATCTCTAAAGTGAGCTGATGATACTCAGAGCTTCTTAAAAGTCCAGATTACAGTTGTGATATTTCAAATCTATCGTCTTCATCTATGTAAAAAATATGCTGTTGCTGAGTAAAATAATAATATGTTCACTGTTTTAGTTAAAACTAGTAAAAATTCCCTCCGGAACGTTTTCCACGTTTAGAATTAAATGTTTGCTAAGCCTTCACGATTAGTCAGAGAGATACAATGGTACCAATATTCAAATGATGATAGCGCATGTGCCACCCTTTCTACATAGTTTTTTGTATACTTTACTTTTCCACATTTTTAATGACTTAGCTAAAACAGTGAACAAGTTATGATTTTACTCAGCAACATTGTATGGAGATATTAAGCTCGGAAGACCCATAGCGAATGTAGCTGTCACTGATAAAATCATGTATTTATTTCTAATCTTATTTTTTTTTCGATAATTAGTCCCTGCAGAAACAATCAT